>JACCIC010000131.1:1292500-1457500 GCA_018907035.1 Sycobia sp. Sy_11
AGTACCGCCTTGAAGGAGTCCGTGTCTGGGTTGAGGGGGGGGGGGAGCTTAAGACGGTATTGTGGACCGACAGGATAAGGGTAAGGGACGAAAAGTTGTAGAAAAATGTAAATTCACCTTTCAATTATTAGATTAAATTCGTATTATGTATCTTAGAAAGAAATAGTATTGACGATAATAATATCTTGATTTCTTAAATTTTTCAATATCCTTCATTGTTACCGGAATTTTATTGCTACTTCCGTATATGGCGAGAGCTTTTTAATGCTGGCCTAATGATTTTTTTGATATCATTAGTAATCCGATGCCAAATTCGAATCACGATTATCGGACTGTGGAAGAAGAGACGATTGATTATATAAAAAGGGCTCGTTCGAGAGACATAAAGTGCAACTTCGATCCATATAATAACTAAAAAACCGTGTTTCTCGATCTAAATCTGGTCGACACTTTTTACGCGAAACTATCGCGTGTTTCGTAGTCCAATGTCAAAAAATTAATGTTCGCTCGAAAGAAACCAAAAACAACGAGAAGAAAAATAATGTATTTTTAACCTGGCACGTCGTTCCTTCAATCGGATTATATTAGCGAAACTATTGATTTTGCTTCGAGTTCTGGCTAAAGCTAAATAGTTTTCCAACATGTATAATGTTTGCAAACGTATTACGAGCATCGTATCCACAAAAAATCACTAAAGATGAAAACCAGTTTTGCCCTCCCTCGCCCTCCGCCCCAAAGACGCCGTGCTAAAATCGAGGACTGCTCGTGCATGCCTATCGGAACGCATCTCGCTCCCCCTCCCCCTCCGCCGCCTCAACAGTCCCGCCGATATTTTAACAACCGCCCTAGTACTCTGTACTACGTTCGACACGGGCGTCGACGCGAATTTCTGAAAAAATGATAAAGCAAAAGAACAAAAAAAAAAAAAAACGACACGTATACAACAGGGACGAAAATACACGTGGCCACGTATATAATAGCGGTATCTCGCGGGCGCTGCGACGATGTATTATAACCTTATAACATCCGACAATAAAAGGCTGTATAGACGTTTCGCGTTTATGTACGCAGGGCGCTCGTGAGAGAGAGAGAGAGAGAGAGAGAGAGAGAGAGAGAGAGAGAGAGAGAGGCGGCGAGGTCGCGCGTCGCGACTTGGACAAACAGCGGATCCCTCTCCATTGCGACCGTACAATATCCGACCGATCAAACATTTAAGCTCGCTCGGTTATTCATCCGTCCTGACTCGACTCCCCTCCCCGTTAACGCAAGAAGTGCGCATAATGGCTTTTCCAAAGACGCGCGTATATACGTGTATATATATATATATATATATATATATATATATATATATATATATAATGCTCAGCAAGCCGAAAAAAGAGGGACAGGGGAGGGAGGGCCACGGGAATAATCGCGTTTTCCCTCGGGCGGCTCCTCGCTTCGAAATTGATTTTGGAAGCCGGACCGGAGCCAACGGTGCGGCGCAGCGCCTCGCCGGCGGGCGTTTAACGCGGCCACGCCCCGTGTATATGTACATATATATATGTATATACGCGAGCTTTCCGAATGACAAACGTTCGCGAGCGTCCGCAAAGGGGTGCGGAGGGAGGCGGGGGGCCGATTATACCAACCCCCAACCCTGCCACCCTATCCCGACATTTATCTTTCTCTCTCTCTCTCTCTCTCTCCCTCCGCCGCGAGCTCGGGTCGCGGTCGTCGGACGCGAGGTGGAGGCGGACAACGACGACGAGACGCGGCGCAAAAATATCTCGCGGTTTCGTTCGCGGTCGTTAATGCGCGAATTATGCAAATTCTTGGGGCGGGGGGGGGGAGGAGGGCAGTACGGGCGCACCGACGCGCCGTCGCCGGCGCGGATATTCGGCCGGACGCGCGCGAGCGGATCGTCTCTGTGTGCGCGCGCGCGCGCGCGTGTATGTGTGTGTTTCCCTCTGTAGTCTCGTGGCAGCGTAGAAAAGTTTGCCGCGCGGGAAATTTCCAATTCTTATGGCACCGCTACTCGATGAGAGGGCGAACAGGGAAGCGAGCTGCGGGAAAAGGAGAGGAAGGTAGAGATGTCGCGGGCGCGCACTGGGAATTTACAACTTCTTGTCCGATTTTATCTTTTATTCTCGCGTCGTGACCCTCTCGTGCTTATTTCCCCGTGGCATCCCCCTTCTCTCTTTTTTTCTTTCACATTTCCTCGTTTCACTCGAGTTACAAGTAGGTAATGTCGCTAAGGATGCTAATTACATTACGAAACTTGCTTCTGGCTATATTCCTTCTACTTTTCTCTTTTATCCGACTTCTTCGGATATTATACAGTTATTCGCCCCCCCCCTTCCCCTCATCCTGAACCCTCTCGGCGTTTTTAATAAGCGCATCGATATTTTTACATTATTTTTAAAATTTCCCGTAATTTGATCTATAGGGCGGGGTGTCTCCCGCCGCCGCGCCCGTTCCCTTTTTGGCACGACATAAAATTCGCCCCGCGATTAACAGAGAAAATAAGTTGGCTTTGAAATTTAAACGAGTTTTACGCGGGCCGCGGCGCGATTGTGATTAATAGCGATGCAAATTGAGGGTGCTTATTCTCATTTTCTTTCCCCTCCTCCCCCCCCCCTTGCCAACCCTGAGCCGGCTTTAAGCTTTTAATTTTATGCGCGGCGGGACGGCGTTGGGGAGGGGGCGAGAAATTTTACAAGTACACTTTTCGCGGGAGCAGCGCCTCGTCGCGGCGCAACGCGGCCTCGAGCAAATTAATGACGAATTGAATACACATCTTTCGTTATTTAATATCTCTCGCGGAAAATGTAAGGGTGGAAGAGAAGATTTTTTTTCTTTTTTTCTTTTTTTTTTTTTCATAACCCTTCAGAAGTTTGCTCGGGACATTGTGCGCCGAGGAAAGGAGAGGAAAAACGAGAGAGAAAGAGGCAGTCTCGCCCTCTCGTATATTTCACTCCTTTTACAAACTTGCGTATAAAAAAGTAAGGGAGAGAGAGAGAGAGAGACTGACTTAAATGTGAAAAAATAGGGGATGCGCGAATTATAGAGGCAGAAAATTCTTCCAGAGGGCGCGTGCGCCGGCATATTATATACCTTTATGATCGTACTTTATTTACGGAGGATTTCTCAGAATATTATACACGTGTATAATAAAAATACTTCCAGTAGTGTGGCTTTACCCCGTTACATCATGTTTATATTATAATGAAAATGTAAAAGTTTTATATAGAAAGCTCGCTCATGAATAAATACACGGGCACGCACACATACACACACAATAATTTTTCTCGAACATCAATCTTCGGTGCCGGAGGAAAATAAACTTTTCGCTCAACTATTCGGGTTCCTTTCATTATTTTAAGTACATCTTCAGTCTACTCAAAATTCCATATTATATATCTATATACTGCCTTATTCTATAGAAAATTTTTCATTTATTTTAAATACGTACTAGAGCTTTTATATATAAATATATATGTGGAATAAAAGTTTTAGATGCGTTATATATATATATATATATATATATATATATATATATATATATATGTATATATATATGTATATATGTATATATATATATATATGTATATATGTATGTATGTATGTATGTATGTATGTATGTATGTATGTATGTATACATATACGACGTTGTTTCACTGCTAAAAACAAGACATTCAGTTTTATTTCGAGATTTATTCTTCGACATTTTTTCCGGCTCGGTGCTATTGTGTATTAAAAGACCAAAAAAACAACACGAAAAAAATGGAGAAAAAAAAAACAAACAATGAAAACTAAAATAAACAAAAAACAAGACAAACGTTTCTCTCTAGAGCAATCGTAAATCTCGTGCAGGACTACCATTAGGATAAAATAGCTCATTGTTACTATCTCGGGGCGGAATAAGCGCAATAAGCCGAGCGCGCTCCTGCCGCGGCGCGCTCGCTTTAATAACGCGCTATCACGCTCGCAGAAATGAAATTCAATTAAGCAATTTTCTTAACCGAACGTAATCGGGCTAAAAGCGACAAATACCGGTACCTCCCCCCCATCTCCACCGCCACGGCGCAAGAGGGCAATTGAAACCGGTCACATCGGAAAAGTGAAATGATTAAAATTTAATCGATTAACCGATGCGACTATCGCTGAACTGTCAACTGCAACTATAAACGATTGTAAAAGCTCACGTAAACGCGAAATATGCAAATACCACTATTTTTCTCTGACGTATTTCAGCGATCGACGAACAAGGCCTTCTTTTTTTAACGCTAGAAAAGGAAGATTCTGCCAAGCTGGAGCTAAATCTTGTAATATATATATATGTGTGTGTATATATATATACATATATATATATATATAGATTTCCGGAAAGACAAACGACGCCTAATTTGCCATGCACCGCTCGCGACAGGAACGTCGGGACGGAGGCAAGGGTTGAAAATGTGCGGGTAAAAATGTTCGACCGACGTGCAAACAGAGCTGCAAGATAGGCAGAGGCGGCAGAGGGCGAGAGAAGCAGAGAGAGAGCGAGAGAGAGAGAGAGAGAGAGAGAGAGAGAGAGACAAAGAGGGAGAAACATCGGTCCCCTCGATAACATACGGCAGAGCATCTGACTAAGCATTTGATAAAAGTAATTGAAATATCGATCCCTCTCGGCGAGCTCTCGATCGAGCGCCCATATATATATATATATATATATATATATATATATATATATATATACATGGAGCCCTTCTCCTCCCTCTTTCGAACTCCTCCGTTCCTCAGAACGTGGAACCCTTTCTTCGCTGTCTCCTCTGTCATTCCTCGCTCGCTCCTCTCTCCGTTCCCTCTCGCGAGAGTGGGCTCCTTCTCCGTTCCCGCAGTGCCCTCACACCTGCCCCAACTCGAGTATCTCGCGAGCGTTGAATGAGACCTAGACAGAGAGAGAGAGAGAGAGAGAGAGAGAGAGAGAGAGAGAGAGAGAGAGAGAGAGAGAGATGCAGAGAGGGCGGATGAGAGGGGTTGGCATATATGTATATATGTCTCGCGCGTCGCGTTCCCCCGCCTGCATTTTGCAGACGTCGCGTTCGGGCGTTCGGATTCGCGCTAACGGGAGCCGACGACCCTCGCATCCGCACGCGCGCCGAGCATATGCATGTACGAAAGAAGACGAAGAAGATGAGGAGGAAGAAGAAGAACAAGAAGGAGAAGAGCCCGCAGGACGCTCTTGGGGGGGAGAGAAACGCCCTTATGTAGGTTCACGGCGGGAATTCCCAACCCCTCCCCCATCCCCTCCGACATCCCGCTACGGCCGCCCTCATATTCGTCGGGAGATTTGGTCTCGTGGCCCGATATTGTACTATCCGACGGTATTGCCGTAGCGCTGCAGCTCCGCAGCGCTGTGCACCGAAATTTTATAGTTTACAACGCGCGCGCGCGCCCGAGCGTTTGTGTACATAACATATACGTGCACATCGCGTTTGCGCCGGGGCAATCGGGCCGGGTGGCCGGAGGGCGGGAGGGGGACAAGCGCCACGTGCACCCGACGCAGCCTCGGCCAGGGGTACATATATATGTGTGCGTTTCCATTAAGGATTCCATTTAGATTCCATAGGTTTTTTCATTAAGGGAGCTTACGTTTATCGCCACGGGTCGGCAACTACTGCTGCCCCTCCCTCCCGCCCCTCATGACCAGTTCGAGGGGTCGGGCTTGCTTTTAGCGGGCCATGTCTAATACCAGACGCTTGTACACACCGTATTACGCACTTTCGAACGCTCAATGGTGCGAAGTAGTTTATTTATTTTTTTTCCTTTTTTGGGCGGGAGGGGGAGAAGGAGGAGGCGGGGTTTGGCGTTTTTTTGGCTATCACCCTGCGCCTCCCCCTCCCACAGCCAGTTTAAACGGATGGGCCGGGCGGCATGGCCGTTGTCGTCACTGGGCGGTAGGTCGCTATCGCGGCATAATGGATATGCTTACGCCTCGGTCGCGGAAATCGAGTGGATTTTTGTTTCGAGGGAGAAAAATAAAGATGCCAAGAGAATTCTCTTCGGCCGCTCGAAATACGTTTATCCGGTACGGACTTATCAACCTGCTTCTGAAAGTTCGCTTCTATATATATATATATATATATATATATATATATATATATATATATATATATATATATATATGACGGAGCGCCGGTACACACGTTCGCCCCTATAAAAACGTCTGCATAAAAAAGAGCCGCGTGGTGTGGACCGACTGAATAAATCTGATTTGTCGTCTACGTCGTGAAAAGGAAAACAGGACAAAAAACAGAACGAAATAAATAAATGCGAACTACCTATCTGAAACGTCGAGAAAAGGAGAGTACGAGGGGGAAAATGCCATCGGCGAGTGACGGCGAACTCTATTGTTTTGAGTTCTCGGGAATTCTGCGCTTAAGCGTACAGGGACAAAGTGAGAGATAGCATGAGAGAGGGAGAGAGAGAGAGAGAGAGAGAGCGAGAGAAATAGCCTTGAGCGGAGTCGGAACAAAATGTTCGAGTCGTAAAAGCCGACCGTCCCATCGAGTTTACAATTTTTTTTATGCCGCTTCCTCGCTCATACTTTACATATAGTACTCGTACGTCAGAAAGGATTTCAAAAAAAAAAAGAAAAACAAAAACAAAAGCAAATAGTTCCAGTTTGCGGCATTATCGACACTCCGAGGAGAGAATAAAATGTTTTTCAATGTACCAGATTATTTTCATTGATTTGAAAGCAGAAAATTAATTTCGAAATCCTTGAGGAACTGGAGTACCGGCCGAATTGAAGGCAGTACCTCATCAGCACTGAAGGAACGGTCTGAAAGAACGTTCCATGTTAAAAGTCGTTTCTTCAGCTTTAAGACATCATAGTGGGGTCTGCTTTTCCTTAGAACGCTTTAAACATTGAACATTCTTAAGCTATCATCACATTTTTTAATGGACATAATCCCAATATACATATATTTCAAAAAGTTTCAAAAATTAATCCAGCAAACTACGAAACTTTGAAAAATAAAAACAGTTAAAGTTTTTAGTTCTTAAAGTTTGTGAAATTTGTAAGATATTTACTTTTTTAAGAAGCGAAGATGAATAATATTTTATAAATAATAGTGAATCAACTTTAAGAATGTTGAATGTTACGTGAAACGTCAATTTTTTATTCTTGAGGATTAAAAAATGACTTAGGATTACAACGTGTAACGTTATTTCGTATTACGATTAATCAAAAATCTAACGCCCAGATGAAAGAGCCGAGATTTTAATTTTTCTTTGTAAAAATCAATATATATATATGTGCGCTATTAAATTATGAATCTACATGATTAAGATATTCAGATTGAGCCTGAGATCCTTTTAAGATTGAGCAATATTTTTTTCTAGCACCAGTCGCGTGTTGCGCCTGTTAATTTTATCGTGCAGTATATATATATATATATATATATATATATATATATACACACACCTTTCGAAACAATGTCAAAATTCCGCATATATATCCCCTCTTAATATATAAATTCTAGCAATCCATCTCCATAAACCTCTCCTCCCTCTCCTCATTCTCCGCCTCCTTCTGCCAGCTCCACGCACTAATGGACGAGCAAAGAAAAACCGCATATATATATATATATATATATATATATATATATATATATATATATACCCATACTTTCTTTAACGTGTCGCGGAACTCGTCCTTCGCGGCGGCTCCGGCGCGAGGCGAAAGTGTCGCGCTGCGACATTGTTGTCCTGTCCGCCTTCCCCGTCCCCCCGACCCTGCCGCCACCCACAATTGATTTACACCCGGTGCGGTGTATCGCTCCGGCACCGTTAGGCGCTGGGGCCGGAAGCGGGGGTGGATGGGAGGTCGTCGCCGCGCCGAGGGTAATCGAGGAGCAGCGCGCACGCCGCCGCGTATAATTTACGCGTCGCGCCGCGGCCCGGGCCGGTGGGGGTGGGGGGGCGGTAATGGGGAGGTGGACGAAGGTACGCAAAGCGTGTCCGGTCGTCCTTGCGGCGCTCGCCAACGGAACCGCTCTCGGCGCTGCGCTGCGGCCAGCGACGGCGGCTAAGAGCTTTTATGCGGGACGGCGGCCGAGGAGCGCGGGCGCGCCGGAGCTTTACGCGCGCGCCGCGCGCACGGGCGTATTATGCATCAGCCGAGCGCGGTGCCGCTTGATTTATGGGGCTTCGAGCGGGCGCGAGCGCCCTTATGAATGTTGCATGGAGATAAGAGATGCGATGGCGACGGCTTGCGAGCAAGCGCGCATGTACATATATGCACGGGCGTGTGTACACGAGATTTTCGAGATGAGCCCGGTTATGTGTGTGTATGTACATATATACACGCGGGGATTCGACGCGATTAAAGGGGAAGTTAATTCCCTCGTGGAATATGGCTCTCGGACCATGACGTTTGTGTATGTATGTATATATATATATATATAGTGAGAAAACATAAAAACAATGGAAAACTATATATATATATATATATATATATATATATATATATATATATATATACATATAGCGTGTAGAAGGGATTTTATCGGCGATCTTTGGGAAAAAGTTTTATGTACAGCGTTTGTGGCATGCGGACGCGGTTGTCGAGTGTGTATATTTGTGTATATATGTGTGTATATATATAGTAATAATAGAGTCCGAGAGAAGTAATGAAACTGTACAACTTTGACGTGGATTATGCTCGTGCGCGACGTAAATTACGAGTCGCCTTAATTACTATTTAGCACCTTACATATATACCGTCTATACAATTAACGCTACTATTTATCACTATTATTTTTACTTAAGCCACCATAAAGTGGAGCAGGGAAATGAAATACTATAAGGGCATATATATATATATACTGCAGTTTATGCCATATGTATATTTCATCGAGTGGGTTAATGCTTTTACTTGCCTCTTATACAGAACGTTTAATAAACTCAGTAAATCTGGTCCACGAGAGCTGTTGTCGAAAAATTAATTACGCATCGAAGAGAGAAAGAGAAAGAGAGAGAGAGTAAGAGGGGGGAGGGAGGGAGAGAGAGGGGAGGAGCAAAAGAGAGAAAGAATACCCGCCCGACCAGTTTCTTTCGCCTGGGGTGCTATATTAACGGAGCCACGACATTAACGATTACCGCAATTAACAGGCGACGACGAGGACGAATAGAGCGACGTATGCCGTAATTTCAATAATGTGGGAATTCGTCTTATTTATCTGACCGGGCCCGGGCAGTCGCCGTCGTAAATTATAAAGGACGATATATTCTGGCACGGTCGCCGGGCGTTGACGCGCAAAAAGTCGCGAAATTACAAGGTGCCTCTGTAGAACTTTTCCTCTCTCTCTCTCTCTCTCTCTCTCTCTCTCTCTCTCTCTCTCTCTCTCCCTCGCTCTCTCTCTCTTTTCACTCACGTTCCTAAATTTGAATTTAAAATTCTTCCATCCTTTTATGTACTTATTGTGATTTTTCTTTCGCCTGAAGCAGCTATTCGACGCGGGACAGATGTCGCCGAGCAAACTTTTGGTGCCTGTCTCCGAAGAGGCTCGGCTGCTTTGCATGAAAAATATATATGCGTATGTTTGTTTGTATATTATATATATATATATATATATATATATATATATATATATATATATATAAACACATTTATACACAAGATAGCGAGAATCCGAAAGGCACTGATCGATCAATCAAGCGAGATGAGTATTATCTTACTTTTTAGTCAATTTAAACGGCTCACGGAATACACGAGTAAGGGCAGTCGAAAACGGGCCCGATAAACTTTACCGGAAGATAATCATACTAGCCTTCTTCGTTCGATGTCGAAAGCAAAGTGTTGAGCGTACGAAATGTACTTGTGCGGAGAGCGCGACAAGAAGGCCGCGTTGATACAGGGCTGCATACGTAACGAGCGAGAGCTAATACGCGGCCGAGCCTCCCCCCTCCCGCCCCATTGTGCGTATCTCGGTATGTTAGTTGCCGGCGGCGTTTGAAAATTTATTTTCCGCGCAGCGGCGCGCTTCCCCGAGCTGCTAATAATGCAAAGGGCCTCGACGATGAATTGTCGAGCGCCTTTTTGCCAGACAATGATTTATCGATTTTACACTCTATTAGACTCCCTCTCCCACTCCCCCCCCCCCTCACTCTCTCTCACTCTCTCAGTCTTTCTACTCTATAACAGTCGAAGTTTCCATGTTAATAATTAACCCTTCAACGGCAGGCCCGAGAGTCTGTCTAGATTCATCGGTCTACAAACGGAAGGGGTGTGCTCGGTTTTTGCCCCCCCTCCCTATACTCACGGTAACCCGAACTGTGTATACATTAATTTGGCTGGCAAGAAAGGAAGGAAGACCGTTCTTTCGTTCTTTTATCTATATATATATATATATATATATATATATATATATATATATGTATATATAATAAAGTTAATTTAATCATGTCCATGGGGAGGTGGGGCAGAAGTGATGGATTTAATTCGATCAAAAATCCTCGCTCGAAAGCGCAACTTCAATTATAGCGATAACAATCGAATGAATCTCTATCGGGTGCGCGCATTGTGTACACGCGAAGGGCCGGGTTTTGTTGATTTAAAAAGCATTCGGGATTACAGCGTGATAAATGAAATGTAAACGTTTTAAGAGTAAAGCCTATATATACATATATATATAGCTCCAACGATTAAGCATACATAGATAAATTGAATCAGGGCTTTATGCTCTCCCTCCCGCGTTTTCTTGCGTCTTTAGAAAATCCGAGTGCATTTCCGGGTTTCGGACGAAGGGAGGCACAAAGCTTGTTTAACGCGGAACGACTGCGAAAGACACACAATATATTCTCGCTTGTTCTCTGTCTATCCTCCTCTCTCTCTCTCTCTCTCTCTCTCTCTCTCTCTCTCTCTTGCCCTCCCTTTCCCTCTATCGCCTCCTCTCGTCAATGTCGAGGCAAGTCGGATTCACCTACTATCCCGCAAATTTAACTGAAAGCAGACGCGCGGATTTGTACAGCGACTAGCAGAAAGTCTAATTCATTGTTCGCTCGCGAAGAGCGCGCCGGATGGGTTTGATACTTGTTTCATTAATCTCGAGAGAAAATCTATCTGCTCGCGCATGCCGGCGAGACTCGATTTAATAGCAAAAGTAACCAAAAGCAAAGTCGAGACAGTAAGAGCAATAACAACAACGACAAAAACAAAACTGAAATCCGCGAAATCCCCTGTATACGATCGTGCGTATCGCGATCGCTTGGCGCATGAGAGACCGAAAAAAGCTTTGGACACTTCATGGGGTGGAAGAGAGAGAGAGAGAGAGAGAGAGAAAGAATGCCCGCGGGAGAAGGTCAGAGAATAAAATATAAAAAAAAAACGGCTTCATTCCACCCGGAGCGCTAGTATCGTCGTCGACAAAGGAAAACAATGCCCTACGTGCTCGCGTCGTCATGCACTGCATGAGATAGCGAGAGAGACAGAAAACGAGGGAATACCATTCGCATTATCGCGAACGTGTCGGGGAGACTGCAAGAAAGCTAGAGCGAGTGTGAGTGCGTATATACGCCGCTAATCCCTCGTCCAACAATGGCTTTGCGTAGGCACGCGATGATCATAACCGTATAGACGCTTATTGCTACAAAAGAATCCACGGGCGAAAATTATATATGTGTGTCTATACACTTATATACATACATATATATATATATATATATATATATATATATATATCCGCAAGCCTCGGCGTGCCTGTATATATTTATGCGCGCTTATAATATAAATTGCGTTGGATCCCCTTTCTGTTCTGTTCCACACCACAGCCACCTCCCCCACTTTTCTCTTCGCCCTCGATCCGGGGGGCGGGAATCGAAGAATCATCTAATCCTCAGTCTCGGTCGGAGGGGTGGGAGAGAGAGAGAGAAGAGAGAGAGAGAGAGAGAGAGAGAGAGAGAGAGAGAGAAAGAGAGGGAGGCATGGAGACAGTGGTACGGAGCAGTACTGCGACATATGCCGCACGAGGGGCTGCCGAATCTTATTGATATACCTCTGGAATAATTCACGCGCGCGGCGGTCTGGCCGAGCAAACGAATCTTTATACATGCGCGAGGGGTGCACAGCCATGAGGGCGGTGCGGGCGCAGGGGGAGGAGGGCGAGGGCAGGGGGTGACATACTCGTTCGGGCGGACAAAGGGCGCCGCCGTTACAAATTGCATTTAATTGAGAATTTCGAGTCGCCCCCATATCCCCCTGCCCCTTCGCCGTCGCCCCCCGGGAGACAAGTGCGCGGGCGTATAATCGAGCGGCGATGCGCGTTTCTTCCGCTCGATCCGTGCGTGCGTTTCCTCGATGCGAGTCAGCGCCTCGCCCGGGCCCCCGCCTATGGCCAATCGCGCGGACCAACATTGATTCTGAATTAAGCCTCGTTTTTTGACGGTGGCTATTCTCCCCCATCCCTCCCCCCTCCCAGCTAGGCAATGGGGCTCGCCGTAAGAGCGCAGGATTTTGGCCGAATAAGCCCCGCAGTTACTCATCGGATCTTCGAAACAAAAATTCATCCCACTCAGGAATTAGAATTAGCACGGTGCCTTCATCACGCTCGGACGATTATCATAATGGTTTCGAGAGCCCATATAGTATATATATGTATGTGTATAAGCGATTTAGTATTTTCTTTTTACAAACCATATAAACTATCTGTATGTCATATAAAGGAGAGTGAGTTGGGCAAAATCCCCGTATCCTTTCGTCTTCCTTGAAGATACGAGGCTTTAAATTCGCTTATTAAGCGCGGATTAGCGATACGCTAGAAGGACACTTGGAGGAACTTTTTCTTTAGTACTACTACCGCCGCTACTACTAATAACTAAAGTCACCGCGAAGCAAGGGAACGCCCCCCCCCACACACACACATATATATATAAGAAAAAGAAGAATAACGCGGCCCGGTAAAGCCGCAAAATTATGCCCCCGTATAAGTAGCGCGTACCAAGTTGGCAACTGCGGCTTTTTATCCCGCGAGCATACCCCTGCCCCGTGCCTGTTCATCCTTATTAAAATAAGAAAAAGAAATCTAAAAAACTAACTCCCATCGCTCGGGCGCACGCCCTAATCCGGCTGCGCGCACCCACGTACAACATTTGTATCGCGTTTGCGCTCGAAGCCGTTGCCGTCCCCTCCCCCCGCTGCTCGCCACCCCGTGCCACGAACTGGCCTGGCAAATATTTGCCCGGCCGTAAATTTTGATGGCTCGCCCGAGCGTCCGACCCGAGCCAGCCGGCCGGCCGGCCTGCTCTCGAGATCTCGATATTTCGCGATGCGTAGGTCCTCGAACAGGAGCGCGGCTCTCGCAAACTATAAACGGCTCTCGAGTCCTTGGTGCGTCGACTCCCCCTCCCCCTCGACCCTCCCTCGAGTATATGCGCGTGCGCTGCGCACGTGCTTGCCGTAGCCCCCCCTCTCTCTCTCTCTCTCTCTCTCGCCGCGTCCACGGATCGAGAGAAAGAGAGCATCGTCATCATCATGATGAGCGGCGCATCCTCCCCCGCGATCTGCAAGGGTCGGGGTGGGCCGATTAGAGAGAGAGAGAGAGAGAGAGAGAGTGACGCATCGCACGGGAAAAGGGTATGAAGCGCGTAGATATATGTACACGTGTATGCAGATATATAGATGTAGATATAGATATATATAATTATATATAGATGGTGAGCGCAAAATTCATTGTCGGGCCATGAAAAAGAGAGACGATAGAGGGACGCGCGGTCGTTACATGCATGTCGTCGACGCCCGCATCGCGCGAGTCTTTTGAATATATCCTTTTGGCGGACTCGGGGAATGAAACTCGAGACATCTTAGTACTATATATCTAAGCAAGAGGGAGATCTCTCTCTCTCTCTCTCTCTCTGTTTTAAGTTTTCGTTGTTCATGTACTCCCCGAACCGCCAATATAAATCTATATACTATAATATACATATTCTAAAAAAATCATGATTTATGTTTAAAAAGTTCACGTAGGATAAAGTTCCTATGTTATTGAACATAGAATTGAATAATGATTATCGATTATTTCTCTTCCCTGCATTCTTTTAAATTATATACATGTATTTTTCAAAAAAATCTTAGAAAAGTAGTCTTACGCTATTTCTTGGGAATTATCCTATAATCCGAGAGCGCGATCTTATCCATCATGACTTAAAGAACATCAAGCCCTACTTAACAATACTGTGTCGAATTTTTGTCGTGCCGGAATTTTATTCTTCTTCTCGAGTCACGTAAGGAACAGAAAGCTCGAAGGACAATTATGCGCTAATTTATTTAGTCCCACCGCTCGTGGAGATCATAAAACATAACTTGTGTTTTAAGAACGAAAAAAATAAATAGACACAATATATTTGGATGATAAATTGACTCTATATGTGTATGTGTATATATATATATATATATATGATTCAAACGACACGGAATATGCAGAAGGATTTTATGCTAATTCAAGTGAAAGTCCGCATGGATACGCGTCCATGGAATAAGAGTCGTTCGAACTCGGAGACCGATGCGGAGAACTTTAAGAGCGTCGAAAACTTTCATGCAAATCCCAACTGTCGTGACGGAGAACTTAATTTTCATCCCGGAAAGCATAATTCTTTCGTTGTGCACGCGTATTTCTATATGTATATATAGACACGGAATGGAAGAATAAGTAACATTGGCAACGATATATATATATATATATATATATATATATACGCACTGCAAGTCAACAAGCATAAAAGAAGCAGAGAGTGGAATGCAACTCGCGCGTATGTACGCGCGGAGTATATCCCCATACTTTTCGCATATTTTTACAGGGGCAAAAATTCGTCATGTATACAAAGAAGTCCGAGGAGCGCAAGGGCATGGATATATATATATATATATATATATATATATATATATATATATATATATAGTACCTTATTACACAAACAATATTATATATATATATATATATATATATATGTAAATATATATATATATATATATATATATATATATATATATATACTACGTTATTTTCCTTTCACCAGAAACTACTACCGTCAGGCGCAAAGTTCAAGAGCGCGCAGTACATGGATATACGTATACATATATAGAGGAAATGTTTGACTCCGGCGCCGCGCCACGTCCGGAATATTTCAATTCAAAAGATTTTCCCCTCTCCGCTCACCCCGCCTTTCCCCCATTCCGCGCTGCTCTCTCATTCTCTCTGTTACTCTCTTTCTTTATGCAACGCCCCGCTCCCGCCCCCTTCTCCTTTCCTGTCCTGTTTCGCGTAATGTTACGCGTAATTTAACTTTGACAGAGAGACGCCGGCAGAGCTCGTGAGCGCGCGAGCGCACGCGGGGGCGCCCTCGCGCGCGCGCAAGTGGAATAAAAAGAAGCTCAATGCCTTGGGCTTGACGTTTCATCTTATATATAGCATAACGCCCGCCGGGGTGTCAGGTAATTTAACTTTGTCAAGGGAAAATTTTCTTGTTTTTTATCCTCTCTCTCTCTCTCTCTCTCTCTCTCTCTCTCTCTCTCTCTCCCTCTCTCTCTCTCTCTCACTCTCTCTGCCTATCTCTATCTCTATGCTCTAACTCTTTATCTTTTATTTTTGCATCTTCTTCTTCCTCCTCCTCTTCTTCCTTTTTTTTTTATTTTTTTAACAGTATCCACTAAATACATGGTTAAAACTTTGGCCTCTGGAAACCACTTACCGGCTTTAATGAGATGTGCTCTCTTATCGGGGCCCCGGTTGACTTTCATTAAATAACCTCCTCTTGAACGTAATAAAAATCCTTGCTAAGATCACAAAGTTAATGGCTCTTTTGATTTTTTTTTTCTCTTTCCTCCCGCGCGGCCTGAGCCGCGGGACGCGAGGCACCGAGGCCCGCGAAACTCTCTCGATTTAACGAGAGACGAAGATGCGTCACCCCCACCCGTCAGGCTGAGGCAAGATATCGCGCGTACGCCCGTGCTTTAAGCGAGATAATTAACGGCCGAATTTCGGATCCGGGCCGCGAATTATTCAATCTCTTGTTCCAATCCAGTCGTCGAGCAATCGCCCCGAAGTAATTTCAACGATCGGATATCTCCCTCGATTTTGCGAATAAAAACGAAAAGGGCACCCGTCGCTGCATCACCGCGATTCGCATTCAAGGGGAATGGGATTATTCCGCACTCTCCCACCCCCCCCTCCCCCTACTCGAGTTTCAAATGCAGGTTGTGGACGCGTGCGTACTACGTAGCAGGTATTCTCGGTCGAAGGCGCTGTCGTCGCCGTCGAGTGGCCCGTGAGTCGAGCGTTGCCGTCTGATACGTATATACCGACGACCTACCCATTGTCTGAGCGTCCGACTCGGCCCTTTGTGCTCGGAAACAGACGCTGCTAACGATCATTCCAGGCCTGCTCGACTGTCCCGGCAAGATATACGTACGTAGTTCGAGTCTTATATCGCGTCGTGACGATATTTTTTCGTGTTAATCGTGATTTATCGACGAGGATGTAGGGTGGGGGGGGGGCAATTTTATCCTCCGACATAGATACAGCTGGCGCTGAAAATGGGCCTCGCTACGATCAATTATGAGGATCGGCTGAACAGTTCGGCACGGGATTTGACTCTCTGAACGGGTATATATGCGGTGGCCTGAAAATTTTCACAACGATTGCACTCCTCCGTTCTTCGCTTAAATGAGCAATTCTTGCGTAAATTGCGCAATGATTATGCGATACGTCCGAAATTAATTTTATTTCAGAATCTGCGTCATAGATCACAAATTCGAATATTTTACATTCGGATTTTAGCGAAGACGATCATTCTTTATCAACGCATTAACTTGCAAATTTTCATTCTTCCTTAGATCATTCGACGATTGATTCAATGATTGATTCAATGATTGATGTACGATCATTGAGATTCAATCTAGCATTCCGATTATGGGTATTTGTTACAAACTTGCTTTTCCACGCCAAACAGCTAATGCAAAGATCAACATTATTATTATATATTGTCAAAAATATTTTTCAAAAATATATCTAAAAAAAAAAATAAATTTTACAAGTAGCTTGAAAATCAAACGATATCCCGTTAAAGTCAATAAATACTAAATAGTTTCCAATATAGCAGACCATATTCAGATGTATATACGATTTTTGCCGAGAAAATCAACCAGCACTCAATGCAATTTCGATATATATATATACGGAAACTAATCCCATTGGATTTTGCGAATGTTCGCTTTGCATATACGCGTAAACAGGCTCGAGCGCGCGCTCGACTACTCTCGTCCCTTTTGCCGACTCGATAAATATATATATATATATATATATATATATATATATATATATATATATCGCCCAGAACGCAATAAAATCGAGTAGATCCGCAGTCATCCTCTATATAGATTACCCTTGGGCCAGGAGGGGGTGGAGGAGGGTGGGTGGGGGAAGTGCATCGTTTCCATAAAACCACGCACACAGTCGCGGAGCGCGAGGAGTACGAAGCGGAACAAAAACCGCGTTCGAGCCCCGAGTGATTGGTATATACGGCACATCCCAACGGAAGGTTGCGGCAGTGGCGCGACGCGTCAAGTACACGCATTGCCGCATAATACACGCGCGCGAACGGCAGAGGAATCGACTGTACGGCCCCCGTCGTAATTACGAAGTCTTTAGCACCGTTCATCCTATATACAGGCATATCTAGCAGTACTCGTGTATGCGCGGGTCCCGGGAATTACGAGTCACTGGCTCCTATCTTTCGCGCACTCCACTGATCCACACCCATATCCGTCTATATGTGTATATGCATACAGACACATCCCAATGACAACCCCGTACACTGTGCGCGTATGCGGCTTGCACATATATATATATACTGCTCGTATACGGGTCTCTTTCTCGATCGGATATAGCCGGCGAGCGATGGTGAGGTTATAGTGCTTCTGTATATATATATATATATCGCGCTGTGCGGGTAAATTCTTTCGTAAACAGAAAGTGGTGGCGGTGGAGAGGAAGAAATGGACGTGGGTGGAAAGGAGGGGTGGGGGGAGGGTTCTCGAAGGCGAGACGACGCACTTCGAGGGTAGAGGAGTGGTGCCGGCGAGCGCGGTTCGCGCCCGAGCGCTGAAAGCCATCGGCAATGCGCTTTCCTCAACGCCAATAAAATTTCCAAACTCGGAGACGGCCACCCACCCACCGTCTAGCCGACGACGAAGACGACGACGACGACGACGACGACGTCGTTCCGTTCCCCCCCCCCCTTTTACCGGGATATGGGTGGGGAAAGAGCCATTCCGCCACTCCTCCCCTTACCCCCGCACCCGCCAACCCTGCCCTCGCCACCGTCTTATCTTATCGCCCTCGAGTTTTCGCCTGCCGCTCGCTCGCTCGCTCGCTCGCGTCTCCTTCGCCGAGGTCGAGCGACCGATCGGCAGGCTCTTCCTTCTTCATCGAAGCGCGAGCGAGCGCCTCCGCTTGATTTGTCTCGAGTTTTTAGCGTCTTCCTTTTCCGGTCCTACTCCTTATTCCTACCACTGGTATGTACTGGTATAGATGTATCTATGTGTATGTATGTATATATATATATATATATATATATATATATATATGTGTGTGTATACCTCTTGTACTTATTTTCTCCACTTGATTTTGTCGCCACCGCTGTCGCTGCTCTTCATCCCTTATCATTCTCAGAGCTGCTTTTTACGCTTTCTTACGCTCTCCCTCTATCTCTCCTTCTCACCTATACATTTCCCTTACGGTGGACTACCCAACCCCTCTCCACTCGTACACGAGAAAGCCGATTGCATTATTCGTGCTTATGATTCCATCCATTTTTCTCGCTCTTTTTCCGACAAATATTAGCGTTTGCACTTTTCGCCGTACATAATGACGTTTATATGCCGCAGTATCTCTCTATCTGTCTCTCTCTCTCTCTCTCTCTCTCTCTCTCTGGCACCGTTGAAATTTAATCCGACTTTCAACGAAATTTCGAATTGGTCGAAAATATCGAAAATGCTTCGAAAGCTATTTTTTACGGTGCATAATAAATATATTTAATACGGCAGTGATGAAAAAAGAAAGCTATTATAACGCAACAGATTCTGCTGATTATACAGGTCGAGCATCGTAACGAGATCGCTTTGAATAAGTATTCGCCAATGGAAGTAGAACGTGAGATATAACTCCACCAATGGGTATAATTCCGTCCGACTTCGGCTATAATTCGGCCCTCGAGTTTTTGCGAGGGTTGCACGCCACAGCTCGCCAAAGTGTCCTTTGATTTGCGCGCATGCAGACACACACACACACACACACACACATATCAGAAATCAAATGGAGCTGCTCTCGCGCGGGCTGACGTGCACCGGGCCAATGCGGCGCAATTTTCGACGCGAAAACGCGAGAGCTTCGTAAAACGAATTGAGCGACGACCCCGATTTCACCACCGTCCACGTTATCGGGTCGATGCTTAAACGGGTAAAAATGCGGTAAATGGCCGGTCCAACGCGGCCCTCCCCCCCCACCTACCATTATTATAGACGAAAGTAGTTTTTAGCCTTCGCCAGAGGAGGCGGCCCGCTGTCTTCGTCTCGCGCGCAAGCGCTATTCGTTGCGCGCTGATCGTTCGCCAAATTATGCAGAGTGCCCGTGGTACAAGCCGCTCGGCCACGCGATATTAAATTTCGCGCACTTTCTCCCGGACTTTATAGGCATTAAATATGTGTTCTTCGAATATTGCGGATTTATCGGCGGTTCACTCGCTTGATCCAGGAAAGGAGAAAAAAGAAGGAAGAAAGGAATAAGTCAAAATATGTACGCTTCTTGTGAAAACTTCGAAAAAAGTATCGCTGGGTCGTTGAAACTTTTGGAAATACGGATCGAGAAATGAATTCCATATTTTCAAACAATATCGAACTGAAAATATCGAAAATTCAGTTTTACTTTTGCTTGGCTCGCGCTCTCACATCATCCGCACACAAAAATTCAATTTCTCTTTGGTCATTTAGTTTATTTTTCTTTTCATTTTCTTTTGAATTCATAAATCTTTCGTGACCTAATTTTTTTAATTTATCTTTTAAAAATTATTCATTTAGAAAAGAAAAAATTCATTATACGAGCAAAGTACGAGGAAAAGAACACAACAATGACCGCATTGCTTCAAACTTATTCATATATATATATATATATATATATATATATATATATATATATACCCGATGCCTTATCCATCCGTAGTGCTTAAAATCCTGGGGCGCAAAACGTGCACATATATATACACATATATATATATATATATAATATATATATATATACATATATAACCAATATTTGCGCTTGCTTCAGAATTTAATCCACCCATTGTCTTTGACAACGAAAATTTTTAACCGTTGGTCGGTACTGCGGAGCAACCTATTTCCATTGTCATTTCCCATTTCACTTTATACATACATATATATATATATATATATATATATATATATATATATATATATATATATTATTTTATCCTCCCCTGCTCTAAAATACACGCGTATAATATAAAAGCACCCGAAACTCCGTTCGATCCATTGAAATGCAATTCAGGTGTGTGGGCGCGCGCGCGCGCGCGCATACACTTTTTACCCCGTCGTCTTTCACCGGCGTTCTGCCTCATCCCCTTGTCCCCACCGCCTCCCCAGTGGCGCGAAATATAAAAATGCGCGCCCGAGCCGCGTTCGGCGATTTCTCGCGGTGAAACATAAGAGCGGAAAATGGGGGCATGAGATTTCGGAAAGAAAATACGCCGGCCTCGCATTACACTTACTTCCAGCTTCGCTTCTCTGCGCCCCCAGCGACTCTCTGACTCACTTACTCTCTCTCTCTCTCTCTCTCTCTCTCTCTCTCTCTCTCTCTGTCTCTGTCTCTCTCTCGCCCGCACACATAATGTAAAGGCATCCCCCTCGAGTGCACGGACGCTGTACAAACACAATCGGACACGTACATGCTTACGCACGCGTGCGCGACGGAAGCCAGCAGAGTTAGTCCCTCGTCGGTTCGGTCTATATATCAGCGACCGGGGTAGACAAACTAATGCCTATGTACGGGCATTTTTACAGTTATTTTACTCACCAAATGATTCACGAATTTTTCCCGCCTCATCATTGGCTCACTGGTAATGTCGTGTTAAATTTTCATAAGAATCGGTGATATCGCGCTAAACGTTACTTTTATTCGTTTATTTGCACTCGGAGAGTCATTATTAAACAAGGAGTAAATATAAAGCTATGTTTCAAATCTGATATGTTGTTCGATCGTAACTCGTCAAGTGAGTAAAACAAATTTATAATGATAATTATGTATAATTCTTTACCGGGAAGGTAACGGATATTCGGATTGGCCGAAAGATGTCGCTGAAAAAAAAAATGAAATTATCCGTAAATTCGTCAAAATTGAGCGGAAAGGACACGAGTCATTGCTCAATTGGATGAATCGGACCCAGATATCTTCGCAGCACGAGTGTATGCGTTAAATTTGCTTGAAAATGTGTTCAAGCAATCCGAAGCAGTCCACAGAGTTCAAACGTTGAAAGGATCTCCGTACAAAAAAAGGCCAAAATGATCGAAATCTTGTATTTCTATATGTACTTGTACTCTTTATCGAAGTTATACGTATATAGACATGTGTATATTCGGTAATGCTTGTGGGTGCAGTCAGATTGTTCTTGACTAACAATAGTATCCTGACAAATTGTTTATATCATTTCATTATATCTTAGCAGTAATTATAAATAAACAAGGACCGTCGGCTCCTTATATGTTATGTATATTTATAAATAACCTCGTATGTTATTTATAGTTATAAATAACATACGACCGTAGCCAGTAACTCCGCGCGTACTCACAGTTTCTCGGCGAAGGTGAGCGAGGCGAGGCCCCCTGGCACCCAGGTCAGTCCCCTGCGCGCGCAGTCGAGCTCCTGACCGCCGCAGCTGCAGGCCCACGTGAGCAGCGGGCAGGGCGCCCCGTTCTGATTGCCCATAACGCCGGCCGCCTGCAGTATGTCGATGCCGACCCCCTGCACCGACACCGGCCCGGCCGCCGACGCCGACGCCGCCGCCGCCGCCGCCGACGGCTCGCGGGCCTCGTTGTGGCCCCTGCTCACCCGGGCGACGCTCATCAGCAGGAGGGAGCCGAGGAGCGTGAGGAACGAGCGCATCTTGGGCATTTTCCTGCTGTTGCCGTCGTCGTTCGCGCTGCTGCTGCTGCTGCTGCTGCTGCTGCTCCTGCTGTTGTTGTGGTTATCGACGGCGGCGACGGCGTCGGGAACGACGGCGCTGGCTGGCTGGCCCTCGCCGCGGGCCCTGGGCTGGCGCTGCTGCTGCAGCTGGTGCTGCAGTTGGAGAGGCAGCAGCTGCAGCGGCCCAACTGGCGGCGTCGGCGCTGCCGGTGCTGCCGGCGGCGTCGGTGACGATTCACGCCGGCGGCGGCTCTCCTCCGCTGCTCGGCCTTCGCGCCGGGGATGTATCGCGGTGGTGCGGGTCGCTCGTGTCCTCCGCCGATGTGCGCTGGAAGCAGGAAACAGAAGACGAGCGATAATGGGCGGGACGGGCGGATGCTGGGCCGCGTGTCTTAGATTAGATTTTCGCCGCTTATATGTATGTATGCGCATGTGCATGCATTGTATGTAGGTAAGCGTGAACTTTTCGGGCGGGGAGGCTAGGACGGGGGATGAGGGAGTAACCATGGAGTGAAAACAATTGCGAGAGACGTTCGTTGTTTTAAACCCTGCGTTTAATTTGTATTAATGAGGCGAGTTTGAAATTCGCCGTGGCGAAGGGGCAAATTGAATAATGGAATGTGTAGTTCCAAAAAAAAAAAAAAATAACACAAAAGTTTTTCCATTGTTACAAATTTTATCGTCTCCGGGCAAATATTGAGATAAGAAAATTGCGCGCTAGAGCCTCCGTGTACAACAGCTTCTTTACATGCGTATATATTGATCTAAGCCGTTCATTTATACATTCCAAGGATACACCTCGCGAATTTCAATGCGAACCGAAATTGTTAATATTCTCAAGCACGGGAGTAATGCGGAAGTAATGGGAGTATAAAATTCTTATTGCATTTATGATTGATTGTGTAGAAAAAATTGAAATTTATTGATACCGATGACCGAGAATAATAATATAAAATAATATAATTTATATTAATGATGATTGTATCGATATAGCTTTATTTAATTACAGATTACTTTAATAACAATATTTTCCAACGTTTCGAGTTTAACGGAACTCCTTCTCTACGGGGCAAACAATTTTTTTGTATACAACACACGTTACGTCGAAGGAACAAGACACAACTGACTCAAGTTGAATTTTACTATCGACGTTACTGTAGAACGAAATCATATGAAAATAAAGACGAGAACGACATATAATTTTGCACAACATTTAGGAAATTCATTACATAAATGAAAGCTAAAAAATTATATAATAGCATTTCAATTTACAAAATTATTATATTCATTTTTTACTGTACAAGTTGTCTATTTATATTATTTTTTTGCATTAGGAAGTAGATAAAAGTATATATAAATAAAAGTCTTGTAATCGAAATTCTCTTGTCTGAAGATGTAAAGTTTTATTATACTTGATAGATTGGCATATATTGTTATTTAATTAATTTTAATTAAAATTATAGTGCCCGAAGTATCATTATTAGCAATTTTATGATATTTAGAAAAAAAAAATATTCGCACTTTTTCGATTGATATATTACTTCTATATCTCCTTCAGCCTTTATTAAAAGATATAAATTTTAATTAATTCATGCAATTAACAACGAGCATAAAAAGAAATTCATACTTTTAAAATTACCGTGGAACAATGAGATAATCATTATTTGTGGCGATAGACAATATATCATAAAAGACGGAAGACAGCAATAATTAAAATTTTTATTTGTATCTTGCCAATGTATTGATAGACAAAAAAGTTATTACTTTGGAAACTAGGATCTTCTAATAATTATATTTCATATCAAAAAGTTTAAGTTTGTCTATAGTATGTTGTTTCCTGTACATTTTGCAGAATAATAAAAAATCATCGATGTATTATCTTATGTTATATCTTATCTTGTGTTCTCTGGCATTCAAAGCTCTTTTTATTCTCATTAATTATCTACTCAACAATTCAAAGAGTTTATGTTACGCATTTTTGTCGTTGCAAATTACGTGAATTTTTAAACTTCATTTTTTTTTTAATAAAGCTTGAACAACTAATCGAGTCTCTCACAAATAAGAATCTTTTCCTTTCGCGTACTTTATATTTGATACAAATCTCCATAGTGATTTGCCATTTCCTAGCGATATACGAAGTCGCATTTATTTCGTTAAGCAATGCCGTTCTCCTTAAAATTTCGAATTATATATTTGATCAATACTAAATACGACGGAGTCTTATTGACTCCGTTATAAGTTTCGTCCGATAAGCGGCCCTGGGTCAATTCACGGGCAGCAGGGAAGTTAAAGCTGTTTTGCCGGAAAATATATAGGTTAAATAAATAACGTCGGAGCGGAAATGCTCGTGCAGAGCAACCAAAAAAAAAAAAAAAAAAAACAACGAACGAACAAAAAAGAATAAAAGAACGAAAAAGCAAAAACTTCGCACAAAAGCGCAGCAAACCGAATTTTCGGAGGAAAATTTCAAAATCGATATTATCTCGAGGCCAATAAGTTTACGGGAAGTCGTGGGTAAACAGAAATATCCGGCGCGCGCGCTCTGCACACACTTGAAAGTATCCGCGGCTCGCTGCTTTAATACTGGCCGAAGATTAATAAGGCAGCGGATATCGAGCAAGATATTGTGGGTGGGAGGGGGGAGGGGAACTCCGATGAACGAGTTTTCGAACATCGAATAAGAAGGCAATGATTCTCGGCATTCTAACCAGTTTTTCTTTACTTCTTTATAACGGACACGTTAATTTCCATTATCTCTCGGCTCGCATGGATCCCCATTATTCGCAAAACTTTCGTAGGGAACGCGCATTGATAAAACGAAAGAAGGAAAAAAAAAACCACCTCAGATTTATAACAGCAATTGAAAAGTTAAGTTTGGCTACTTGCAGTTCCCGCTCCTCCCATGCACATATATATTGAGAGAGAAATATCCGGTCCCAAGACCAGAAATTGGTCTATATATATATACACCGTTGCAGGAGCAACGAGCGAGCTGATAATCGCGATAAACTCGTCTTCTCCGATTACTGTAAAATCGATCATTGCCCCGCACGTCTGCGCGCGCAAGCCCATACACGCGCATACTATCCGAGCGACAATTAACGCAATCTACTCGAATAACAGGAAGGAAAAGTAAAGTAGCGTGTAAAAAACCAATGTGCATTTACGTTTTTTTTCTGTTCCCCCCCTCCCCCTGGCCATATTTGGACGCTCATCTGTAAACTAATGGGCCACAAGAAAGATGCAAATGACGGATCGAGATTGGCTCGTAAAGCCACTGCGACCGGTCGCCGTTGTGTAACGAGGCTTATCCGAGCGAGTGGATGTAATTCTCATGCCCAAACTTCGACGGGAGTCGTACGGGCTTTGTCAAATGTCAAAAATTCAGGCTCGTTGCCCGCGACTCGCAACGGCGTCGCAACGACCTCCGTTGCATTCCGCCCACTCCGTCTCGCGAACGCGCGATATTGCACGGTATTAGCAGCGTACGGCGAAGTTTGCTCGCTTCGTAATTTACGCTCAGTCAACGGGCCCTTTTTAGCGACAAAGCAAGGGTGTACGAAATGATCATGGAAACGCGTGTTTCGTCGACGAAGCCATTTTTATAAGAATTGCGCAGAAAATTCTCTGTATCCCATTAAACTATGTTAATTTAACTCGAGAATTTGCCGTACATTACAGAAAGTTGCCGGATTTTGGCAGAGGTTACGTGAGAATGCTTGGATTTCATAAATGTTTTACGGAAGTTTATTAGAAGTTACTGGATTTATCCCTGCAATTTCACCGGATTTGCAGTAGACTACGTATACGAACTCTACAGATATATGTCACATAGACATGTCACATATTCTGCGGTGATGTTTAGCCCTTTTACGCGACCTTTGGTCATAGATTTTGTCCCCATTATTTTATATGCAAATATTAATATCGGTGCCCCATTATCATCATAATTCGGGCTAATCCGTCAATCTATAAACTGTCTAAAAATATCCACCCGTCTCCATTAATTTTCTTCTCAATATCCGAGCGATGATTAAATAACGCCTGTCTCGACTGATCGTTTCGCAATAAAAGTTCCTTAAAAGAATATAAATTGTTTTGTTTTTACACATTACTTCTTTTTAATTCAGAGACGAGGTCAGTCGATCAATTGCAGCACAGTGTGTAAAGTTTACGTATTTTTATATCGCACCGCGCACATAATTTATAGTCTTGGCAAATTCCGCATCAGATTACGTTTATAATAGACCGTTGTTTTCTTACGTAAACATGATTTTTATACTTAATTCACATATCGATACCACTCCATCTCGTCTCAAACATAATTTTCTATATGGGATTGCGCGCAGAAATAAATCAACATCTATCTATATCCGTCTATCTATTCGGCATCGAGTGTTTTTCGAGAAATGAGGTTCCCACCACTCCCGTGGGGGTACCGCGAAGAGGGGCGAGCGGTCGGGGGGGGGCCGCAGGAGATCGAGCAACAGCGGGGGGTCGTCCCGCGAGAGCCCCGGTACTTCGAACGAATAGAGGAGGCGGCGGTACAGCCGCTATCGGTCCTCCTCGCCGGACAGGCTTCCTGCTGTACCCCACCCCACCCCCCTGCAACCCCCCCCGGCCCGTCGCACTCCGCGCCGTCTCTTCGCGGGCCGTTGCTCTTCCTCCCTCCCTGCCCGTCCCCGGCCTCTCCCTTCCAACGCGAGAAAGTCCGCGCTCGGCCTCGACGCTTTCACCTGTTTCACGACCGGCGGGGTCTGCCGCTTCATTCTCCCTCCCTCGTCGACCCGCCTCCTTCCTCCGACCGACCGCGAGCACGACCCGAACCAGCCGAACAAAGAGTAAATGCCGCTTGGGTTATGGATACTCCTCTCGGATCCTCTTCTCTCTACCTTTCCTACACCCCCCCCTCCGCCCGCCCGCGCCGCCACGCGCCACGCCGCGCCGCCCATCTCTATCTCTCTCGCCGCGGGCAGCAGATTTCCGCGCGCGCGGGGGCGGACGCTCGGCGGCCGGTGAATCGATGCCTCTCCCGGCGCGCGGGCGCGCAAGTGCGAGATTTGAAAGTCCGATGTGTTCTATGTACAGGTATATATATATATATATATATATATATATATATATATATATATATATAGCTAACAGAGAGAGAGTGAGAGAGAGAGAGAGAGAGAGAGATGCGGAGAGAGGCCGAAACTCCGCCTTTTCTCGTCGAAAAGATTTTTTTTTGAACTGGTTGTAATGTGTGCCGTGTGCTTTTCTGTATTGGTTAGACAGGTCAATATGTGTATAATGCGGACGTTTCAGCTTATATATGAGAGCTATGTTTTTTTTATCTTTTTTTTTTCATTAAGCAAGATCGGTGAATGTCGATGTGTATCTAAGTACAGTTTACGAGGAAGCTCGACAGGGATATATGGAAGAGTATTTTATTAATGTTAGACTTTTTAAGCAGTCAATGTTTCGAGTAATATAAAATGCAGCGTTTTTCATTTGCATTAAAAATAATATACATTATTGGTACTGCAGTATTGAACGGATAACTTTAAGATTTACAAGTCGATTAATCATAGTATAAGTGTGCTAGGATCTGCAAATTGATATACCCATTATATATCTATATATATATAAAATTAAAATCCGTTAGTTTATTACGTGATATAATCATATATATATATTGCAAGCGAACGTCATTATACAACGTATACATATATATATATATATAATATCCTACATAAAAATTGTAATTAATGGAAACAAATGAAAATATTACTCAAATCAGCGAACCGATCTGAGCTGCGTGTACGCATGCGCACTCACGCACAATTATGAAGCGACTACATATGATTAATGAAGACCAACTTTCAAATTACAGAATGTAATACGCTCTATGTTCATTGACGTTTAATTATCTAACTTTCAGATGCACTATCTGCTATGAGCATGTCATGATTACCTAGAATTAGTTAACTATGATATATATATATATATATATATATATATATATATATATATATATATATACATAACGGTATTTCTATAGTAATAGTAATTGATAAACTAATCGTTCGCCAAACTCGTCGGCTGAAGCCCCTGTATCAATGGCATACGATGCGAAAGAAATTAAGCCGAAAATTATTTCTTAAGAGGAATCTTTAAGAGTATGAATATCGAACAGATACGATCGATTTGCTTTATGTACACATGTATACATGCGCGCGCTATATAACCCGCAACGGGTTAATTTAGCCAAAATTGATCGATCTGTTATAAGCCTTGCGGGTACGCCGGGGTATACCGATACAAACGCGTTTATCCGGAATCCGCCCGCGCCACTCGAGCGCGCCACGTCGCTCGCCCGGTGGGACGCGCCGATTATAATGGGGGAGAAATGGGATTTTCGGTTATCCGGCGTCTCCGAGAGCTTCGCCCGTAAGCGTCAGTTCTGCGGTGTCCTGGCGTGTATATATATATATATATATACATCTATAGTCGTGCGATGATTGACGCGAGGA
The DNA here is from genome assembly GCA_018907035.1 of Sycobia sp. Sy_11. NCBI lineage: Eukaryota > Metazoa > Arthropoda > Insecta > Hymenoptera > Epichrysomallidae > Sycobia > Sycobia sp. Sy_11. The sequence goes on from JACCIC010000131.1 coordinate 1,321,236, forward strand.
TTTCGGTATGCGTGTAATACGACTATACCTCCTAATTTCGAGAAAGGAAATTTCTCACGCTCGATTCGGGCCCGCGAGGATCCATTCATATATATATATATATATATATATATATATATATATATATATATATATATTATATGCACTGGTCGAACAATTCGCTTTCCGCACAACAAAGGCGTTCGCCCCGTACGCGCGCTCGGCCTGGACGATCGTAAAGCAAAAGTTTCATTACCACGCGTCGGGCTGAGTTGTTGTTGCGGACGGTGATCGGCGCGTCACCGGGATGAGGGGTTGGGGACGGGGGCGTGAAACGAGCATCAAAGCGCGTTTATTCATTAACGAAACGTAAAACAACTGCGGTGCGCACGCGTTTCGCGTCCAACACGGCTCGCGATTGCGTACACGGCTCTGTCGATAAGCGAATGGAAAGTTGCGCGGGTGGCGAGGACTCATGAACGTTGTTGAAAGAGAGCTAATGCTCTTCTGTGTATATCAGTGGGTGAATAAAGTATGCAAGTATATATATATATATATATATATATATGTATGTATATATAAATTACACTTTATATGTACGCGCTTCGTAGAGAGCGCGTCTAGTTTTTAGCCGGCTAGGGGATAAATCGCGCACAGTCTCTCTCTCTCTCTCTCTCTCTCTCTCTCTCTCTCTCTCTCTCTCATCGGTTTATCGGGGATATTGTATTCTATACACTCCTGCACGATTTTTCAATACTATTTTATATATATATATATATATATATATATATATATATATATATATATATGAGTGTGTGTGTGTCTGTGTAGGAAGCTGTAGCTCGCACGCGGATTTACACGCGGGCAGGATTTCCGCATAACGCGCGCCCGGCGGAGCGGAGGAAAAGCGCGTCTGATAAGGAATCCCCGACGTCAGCAGTACGAATTTTGTTCTCTTTCGTTTATTTCTATTTATTCATTTTTTTTTTATCCTTTAGTTATCGAAATGCCCTTTAGCAGCGCGTTGTGCGTCGTGTTTTAGATTTCGAAAAAAATGTATTAAGCATTCGTCGGCCAGCCGAACGTGCGCGCGCAAGTACGTCAAAATATAACCCTGAGAATATTTCAGCGTAGTGCGAGACTTCAGCCTTGGCCGCCTGATCGCCCGCGACAGACGCAACAAATTTCTGGCCCCTTTCCATCTCCCTTTCTCGTTTCTCGCGCTGTATCGTGAGCTGCAGTATTATGCGGGATAAGTCACGTTTTCTTGAAAAAAAAAAAAAAAAAAAAGAATCCCGTAATTTGGCAATCATTCGGCACACTTCAGACGCGTGCGATGAAATCTCTCGAACGATCGTCCGTGTAGGTTGGACGTCGTATCGGGCGGCAAAGAGTTCGATAATTGCACGGAAATTTTCCATCTTTACGGCTACGGCGAAGGTAAAGGCGCCTTTGCATCGCGCGAAATTGCGAGGAGGGAAGAAAAAGCCCGTTGCTCGCAAATAACTTGCGAGAAAAATAAATGAGCCACTTGAGAAATTAACGACATTGTAGGCGAATAAAATAAACGCACGATTGTCCGAATCTCACGTTCAAATATTGGTCGAAGGCTATTGGAAATTATGCTATTATGTTTCATTACACGAGCTATTCGAGAAGGAGAAACTTAACGTCGCTGCATCTACGTATTATTATTATCTAAGTATTGCACGGTTATGATACACGAACCTTCTTCAAGTCCAACGCACAAGACGAACGTAAACGTATTTTACAATTTCGGATTTGTGACAATAACCTATTAGAAGCGGATAGAATGAATTACTCCATCGAAAATTAACCGTTTTAAAAAATTTAGTATTCCGCTTTGTTTTAGCCAACGCTCGAATACGGGCTGAAATTGACTTTTTTTCACCTTCGCGATCGTATTAATTTTTTTTTGTCTTCGTCGTTATATCACACACTAGGCTTTTATATACGGCGATTAAACGTTCGACTTATTTTTAAATCGCCCGAATGCTATATAGATTAAAAGCTAACCGCTTCAAGTGTTTGAGAACGAGCGCAGATCCCATGCTATATATATGTGTGGGTATGTGTGCCTTAATTAAAACCCGAATAATCTTCGGCACTGACTCAACCTCCATCGACCGAAATTGTCGGGTTTCAGTTCCTGAAGAGAGAGAGAGAGAGAGAGAGAGAGAGAGAGAGAGAGAGAGAGAGGAGAGAGAGGGAGGGAGGGAGAGTATAATAAAGAATCTGCGTTCCATCACTATCAGGGGTCTTGTCTAAAATGTATGCATGTATATATATATCCTCAGACCGTTGCACGGACCTTTTTCCACCCGACTCGTTTCGGTCCTTTATATATGTATATATATATATATATATATATATATATATATATATATATATATATATATATATATGCGCATCAGTCGCGCGGCCCGGCACATCGAGAGGGATAATACACCACGAGCGCGAGAGGCAGAAGGGGCGAAAGTATAAAGGCAGCAACAGAATCGGCAGCGGTAGCGGCGCGCCGGGCGCCGCTGAGAAGCTATGCTAATTGCTTCACTGTTCCCGCTCCCCTCGGGGCGCCGCTCTACGCGACGCCGGCGGCGAAGCGGCAAAGATAGATGCTTATCTTCCCCGTGGATTCGCTAGAGGGTGAGGGGGTGGGTTGGGGGGATGCGAGACGGAAGGGTTAGCCTTTCGTACACACACACACACACACACACACACACACACACACACACACATATATATATATATATATATATATATATATATACGACGTAGATGCGTACACAGAACCGTAGACACGCTCTATACATGGGCACGGGCGAATTCGGCACGGTTTACGCGCTGGCACGCGCGGCCCTTGCTGAGTCGGTATGAATAGTAATAACGTATTATTAATGTTCTATGGTTTGCTGGTGAGCGGGCGCGCGGGCACGCGCATTGTAATGCATTACGACGCGCGCATGGAGGCCCGTCGTCGTCGGCCGTCGGTCATTCCGCCGCCCCGTGCTCGCGATGGCGTTATATAGATTTTATTGATTTGCGAGTACTCTCTCTCTCTCTCCCTTTAATTCTCTATCCCTCGCTACCCTCTCACTCACGCCTTGCGTTTTAATGCGTATACGAGGAGGCGCGAGGTCGTTTAACGCGATATATATATATATATATATATATATATATATATATATATATATACACATATATATATATAGTATAAATACACGTGTGCATTTACACGCCCTGGGCGCACTCTACTGCAGGACCCACGAGAGAGAAATTGTCGGCGTTGTTTTCGAGAGTAATGCGCGAGAGTTTGAGAGGAGGGGTATGTGCGACGCGACACTCGAATAATCGGCGATTAATTGGGGAGGAGAGCTTATCCGATAGAGGCCTAGCGAGAGGGAGATGGAGGGAGAGCGTGAGAGAGAGAGAGAGAGAGAGAGAGAGAGAGAGAGAGAGAAATAGAGAGCGGCGAAATGGAAATTTCAGCAAGAGCATCCGAGTATATATACGCGTTGGTCGGCTTATGGTCGAACGTGTATGTGATTATATATATAGGAACGTATAACGGACAGGTGTCAATTATTGCCGGTGGTACACTTTGAAACTTGAGGTTATACACAGCTATATAGAGCATGGAAAAGAGAGAATGAGAGAGATAGGGAGAGAGAGAGAGGGGGGGGCGAGATAAATACATGGAGAGATAGATAGATAGATATTATATTGTATAGATGAATTAAGTATCAAAAAGTAATACTAATATATATATTATATAATAATAAGTATATACTTATGAAAATGCACCAACGTGTGGTAAAGATGATATTGTGAAAGAAAAATGTTTTAGTGTATAAAAATTGACGATGAAAATGTAACAAATGGTAGAAGGGAGAAAAGATTCATAGAAAAAAAATTCATATAATGGAAAGCGACTATGTTTAAATAGATGAAGTATTCGAGGTCAAAGTAAATATCAAACTTTCCTGCTCAAATTCATTGCCAAGGTTAGGGTAAAAATGACTAGTTCGATGTTTGACCAGTGAAAGTACAGTTGAAGGGAGTTAGACAAAGAGAGAGCGAGAGAAAGAGAGAGACTAAGTCTGAGAAAGTAAGAAATATTCGCATCTCTTTTTTTCACAGCGCACGTTAATTTTTGAATTTAGCGGGAAGGATCGCGTTGCACGCTCTCTCTCTCTCTCTCTCGTCGTTACGATTCGTACAAAGATATCCGTATCAATGTTTTTTTTTTCCCATCCGGGATTCCCCCGTGTTAACGAAAGCCTTTGTGCCCCCGGGGCGGCGGGCGTCGTTTCGCCCGAGAAGGCTCTGAAATATCAAAGGCCATAGGGCGGTTGGGACGGGTAGGGGGGGGGTGCGTCGGCCGGTGGCACGACGTTGTCAAGGGGCGGGTGGAGCAGGGAGGGGGTGAAAAACTTTCAGGGCAAAGAGCCTGCGCAGCCGCGATACGGCGTTCGTAGATGAAAGGCCGAGATAATTCACTGTTTTGTAAACTTATTACGCGCGCGGATCTCTCCTTAACGCGGGCGGCAGTGTTTATTTTTTATTATTAAGAAGCTCATTTATATATATATATATATGTATATATATATATATATATTATATATATATATATATATATATATATATATATATATGTACGTATATATACGTATATAAGGGTAAAAGCTAACCGAGGTAGCTGGCGTTAATTGGGTGCGTGCTGGAATCGTCGGGCCTTTTACACCGAGTACGCGTATGTGGAGGGCGGAAAAATGCGTTGCGTTACACCGAAGGGATTTCAGAATAATTAATACAGGTCGCGTATAAGGGGGTCGTAAGGGCGTGTTTTTAACGAAATGAGGATTAAACGGGTGTCTCGACAAATTTTCTTCTTTAATTCATGTTCATTTTTTTTATCATTATCTACTTTACTGCTCCTTCAGAAGAATTCAGAATTCTCACCGAGTGGATTAGTAAACGTTCACTGTATGAAATAATGAAGTATCTAATGTTCGATGTTAGTGATTATTTCACCGAATGTTGATTTGAGTTGACACTCGTTATTTAACTTTAGAGTCCACAATTACGACTTCAAATCAGTATAATTCTTATGCACATGTGATTTAAGCAAACTATTATTTCACAGCGAGCGGACAGTTATTTTACTCGTTATATAATTAGGTTACTTGAAGTGTATCTTGTACAATTTTATAACTCGTTTGATTTAAATCCGCGAGATTAATTGTACGTATGTTATCCACATCTATTATATAATTTATTTGAAAAAAAGGAGAAGTTGAAAGATGTCCAATAATCTCGTTGCCCTCATATTATGGGCCAATCGAGATAAAAGATAATCGCTTTTCTAATAATATTTTCAAGACAAATCTTGCGCATTTCGGTAGTGGTTTATCAAATACTACGTTGACCTTGAAGAAAACTGCAATTCTTGAAGTATTATCATGTTACGATAAATGTATGGAATAATTTCTCTGGATGTTATTTCAAAAGTTCATACAAAGTTAGTTCAAAAGTTCAATTAACTCCAAAGATTTTGAATGTTATATCAATTATATTATTTATGTTCTACTATTTAATGCGAATTATTTAAACTAAAACTACTAGAATCACGTACGCTAGATTCAAAAGATATTCGTAATATATAATAAATAGTTTAATTTAATCGATAAGTTTAGGTGCAATATTCCTTTACGACTTCACATTAAATTGAAATCAAAAATTTGTAAATAAAAGATCTATTCCGTCAATATAGTTAAATATTTTATTTGCATGATATAATTGTTTACTAATAAGATTAATTTTATACTATTTTATGAATACTAATAAAATTTATTTTCAGATGAATTTCGATTAGTTCCATCTCTCGGAATTAATTTCTAATTATATATTCTAATTGATCAGAAATACAAGAAAAATATTTATGGACAAACCTTATTTAAATAAATAATAATATTTATAACATAATTAAGTGAAAATTGAAAGAAGAGAGCATTGCCTCGCTTTATACTCAATCGAAATTTACCCATAGTTTATAAATTTCTATTGATTTAACAATCTTTAAGAATTCATATATGTGTATTTCAATCTATATTACATCATAATAGATTTTTAAACTATACATGGAAGTTTACTTATTTATCTCATCATTATTATAATGCTAATCATTATTATGAATACACAGTGAAGTAATGGACAGTTTAGCTCGTACAAAATCGGTATCATTATTTCCAAAACTTATATGTTTCCCATTAATTTATCGAATATAACTGACTAATTATTATATAAAATGATTCATTATTGAGTGAAAAAGAATCAATACTAAAATTACCGAAACGTCGAAGAATTGTCTAAACAGATAATTCAATTTTGTTAAGAGTATCAATTATAGAACCGATAGGATAGGTAGTTTTCTGCAAAAAAATATCAATTCGATGTACTATATTATACCTAACAAAATGTACAAATATTTCAGTGAAGAAATTTTAACTCATTCAGATAGTTGAATTCTCACTAAAATGGAAGTAAACAGAGTCGAATGCTCAGAAACATTTTCTTCATCAGTAAATATCACGATATTTAAAAATTGTATTTCTATCTTCTCGATACATTACGGATAAAATTTCGTACACATTCGGTAAAGGTTTAATTAGATCTGGGGCTCCAGATTACAACAGTCCGAAGCACAAACATGTCGCGTAATTACTAGTCAAGAGGGGAGCCAGCGAGCGAAGGAATAACGTAAAGTCCATTACAGAACAATTTCAGCGAAGCACACACACACGTATATATTATATATATATATATATATATATATATATATATATATACAGCTCTGGTCGATGCTCCTGCAAAGTAGCTCTGAAATTCCATCCTATACATCCAAACTGTACCAACGAAGACTGGCGGACTCTCAGTTTCGCATCAAGAGTTATGCCGCCTACCGCAAGTTTCTGCTTAGACGACCATCTTGAAGACTCGAGTAATAATTAATTTTGCCTTACGATACGGAGCCTTACGTTAAATAACTATGGGAACGGGAATTACGTGTCGGACTTCTGGTTGCGAAACGAAATGTACCGGTGCTTCGTTGTGGGTATTATATATATATATATATATATATATATATATATATATATATATATATATATATATATATATATATATACGTATTCGTACACGATATACCCTCACGATACACCGGCGATTAATTAAACGCTTCGCTCATACATAATCTATGGCTCGCCGCGCCCAACTCGGCTTTTCCACTGAATCTCGATCATATGTATGTATATACAGCGTTCGCGTTTATTATTATACGCCGTTCGGCGGCGCGAACAATGAGCGACGCGGCAATTAAACCGATAGCGCGCGCGCGCGCGCGTTGGTATTAAAGGGAACCCGATCGATAGCAGTGCAAATATCCCTCCTACCCCCTACCCGCCCCCTTCGGTACGCTTGGTCAAAAATTTAACGAGTGCGCGTTTTATAACCGCTGGCTTCTCTTTCTATCTCTCTCTCTCTCTCTCTCTCTCTCTCTCTCTCTCTCTTCCCTCCCTGCATACTCGGGGACAATATTACTTTGCCAATCCGGAGAGCTCATTAATACACCGATCGCCCGGAGGGTGATGATTGCCGCGTTCTCGATGTACATAATACCGAAGCTCGCGTATATAAACCGCGTTGTAGAACGACTCTCGGTACGGCTGAGGGAAAAACGAGAGGGAGAGAAGAGAGAGAGAGAGAGAGAGAGAGAGAGAGAAGGAACCCCGCAGCGGCCGAGCCGTGCTGCGGTCGGACCGTGGTAGTACAGTGAATGGGAGGGGGGGCGGTAGAGAAAGGAGACCGAGCGCGGGACGCGCACAAAAAGCTCAACACCGCGTAAAAAACAGCAGCGGGGAGTGAGGAACGGGCGGGAGCACCCTATAAAGAACCAAAGCAAAAGAGAAGCGGAAGTAAGTCGGCGGGCTACACCGAGGGTGGAAGGGTGGAGGATGGGAGGCGGAGGAGACTTTTCACAATGGGGGAGAGTGAAAAATCGACCCCCCTCGCCGCCCCCGCCCTCAGCCACCCTCCCGAAAAAGTTTCCAGCGTCGACGCGGCCATGCCTGACGAGCGCCCCTTTAAGCATCCAGCGAGCCCCCTTCGGCCCGTCCACGCGTGCACAGACATACACACACCGTTGTGACAGCGGGCGGTGATAGTTTCGACGAGGGACACGGATATCAGAATATACACATACATGTATATATATATATATATATATATATATATATATATATATATATCGAGAGTTCCCTCGTATTACAGACGTGTATACATATACGCTTCTCCGGACGCGCACAGTGTACCAGCTCTCGCTCTCTCTCTTTCTCTCTCTCTTTCTCCATCGCTCCTCGTCTTTTTTATCTCCTCCGTTGTTTCCCCTCTTTTTCTTCTTCTTTGAGGCGTCGCTCGTCGTTCGTTCCCCCGCGCCTTTTCCCCCACCTCAGCTCCTTTTCACTCGACTCCTTATTACTTTTCTCCTGGGATCTCTCTTACGTTCCACTGCCGTCTTTATATGTGTATATATACATATATATATATATATATATATATATATATATATATATATATATATATATCCTGTGCATCCTCGATCTCTTTATTTTTTCCTCGTCGCCTTACACCGAGTTGTCTATCCCCTCCTCCACCCACCATCCAACATCTCTCTCTCTCTCTCTCTCTCTCAGACTCTTCACACTCCTTCAACTTCGCTTGCTCGTCGTTTTTCGCGTCGCGCGAGCATTCCCTCATTATCACCCTACCTGTCGCGGATTATTTTTCTCCTTTACCTAAACCCTCCCCTCCCCTCCCCTGCGCCCTCCTACTTCGCAGCCGCGTCCCCCCTCCACGAGTGTGGCGCTGCACGTACAAGGCGTAATACGCATTACTTATGCTTCTTTTTCGCCGAGCACGTAAGCGTCCCGATCTAATAAGCCCTCGACTCTTGCCCACGCCATCCGGTTGCGCTCGAATCCGTTTTCAGGCAGGGGCGGGACAGTGAGGGACGCTGAGGAAGCATCGACCTCTTTTTCTTTACTTGCGCTCCTCATCTTGTCTCTCTCACTGTCTCCCTCTTTCTCTCCTCTCTCCTTCGTCCTCTCTCTTTCACTCCTTGTATATTCTTGTCTTCCCGTTTTAATGAACGCGCTTGCTCGCGCTTTTGACTTTTGGCTGTGCTGCTTGGCCATCCGTTTACACAGATACATACGTATATACACACACGCACATACACATACACAGACACATATATACAGTACTAAATCTTGGGCATGCAAGAGATCCGGCCGCATTCGTATACCGGGGCACAAAGGTGTTATATATATATATATATGCTTCTCCGCTCTTATAGTGATATAACTCAAGCCGGATTTACCAAGACTAGGAGGGGTTGGGGGAGAGCGGTGCATTTTCCACGCTAGAGCGCTCTGCCTAAAATCTCGAATCGTATTTTCTCGCGTTTGACATTATCTCCGCCCGTTCTACTTGCAATGGGGCGAAGGTGCGCGGAGTACGAGGCGGAGGAGGTCGAGGCTCTCGCGCGGGCGTACGTAACGCCAGGTAGCCGCGCGAGTCTTTAAAGAGCCACCGTTGCGCCCCTTGTGTACGCGAGCAGACGCGCATGCGCGCGCGTGCGCGCGCGGACATTGCCGATTTATATGTGTCTATACTTAATTGCGGCCTCGCGGGCATAAGTCACAATTGCGCATTAACGAGCGTGACGCGCGCGCCGTGCCGCCGGTGAAATGTACACAAGAACGACAGAACGACTTATTACCGGGTCCGCTTGCAATACGGAACGTCGCGGGGCTGTCGGGCGACCAACTGCCACCGCGCACGCGAGCAGCTGTCCCCGAACTCGCGCGCGCTCGTTCGGCTTTTATAAGTATTTGTACGGACGTACAGGCGATGCACGATCGTCGCGTTTCGCTCATCGTCGATTGGACGGTTGCTTTTTTTTTTTTTTTTTTTTGGTTCGATACGAGAAGTATATATGTGGTAAAACTATGCGCACGCTAATTGCCAAGGTAGCCGTACCTTTTGCAATGTATCGATATTAAAGATAATGGTGTGTTGTTTTTCATTTCGAATCAATCAATGTCGTCGTGGGTTTCGTGTAATCATGAATTGACGATTCCCGATCGCAACGCGTAAATGATTTTTGGATGAACTTGTCCAAAATGTTCAAAATTTCTTGCTGATGTATCAAACTATATACTTTCCCAATTGAATGTGATTGTGCTGGTCTGTTTTGTAAATCAAATATGATTTTATAATGGCTCTACTCTCCGAACAGTTTCAATTTAAAATATAGAAAGCTGATTTAATTTAATTTTATGCTGACGTTGTCGACTCTCATAATTTCGTACATTCGCATTTATACTGTTGTATATCTTTGAGCCACTTCTACTTGCATTAGATCCATAAAAATACTTTTATTGAAAATATTGAACGATAGATAAAAAATATAATGTATTAAAATATCTGTACAGTAGAGTGAGTATAATGTATGCGCAGAAAATACTTTTGGATAATCTATTCAGTAACGATTTAATTAATTACATATGTATGTATATTTAAGTGTAAATTTATTCAATAGTTAATCAATATATAAACTATTGAAAGGTATATTAAAATAATCTAACGCGGTTATGTACATGCCATTGAGAATAAATGCAGGCTTTTTGGATTTTTATATTACTTTCTCTACTCTATAAGAATTAAATACTTGGAGATTAACGATAATAATAGATTCAATTCAAACAAATCTGTAACCCGTGTCATTGAGACTGCTCTTCTTGTAAGTATAGATTATGTAATATTCGTTGATTTATTTGTGGATATTTCATGCTATTGTCACCGAATCAAATTTTTAAAATAATCACGTGATTCGAAACGGCGTGATTCAACATATCTAAAACTTTCCTTTCATAAACCAAATGGAGCCACCCCTCGCCACAGCCGCAGCAGTCGTCGTAGCCTCGCACCCGATTACACTTTCGAAAAGAAAGCTCGGTACACGACGGCACCCGGGAAGCCGCGCCGGGAAGACAGTTCGGCTTCGCATTACGCAAAGTGCGCGGAGAGGAATTTCGGGCGTCGGGTATTATCCATTCCCCCGCCGCCGCCCCGACGCCCCGTCCTATCCGAGTATCGTTCCCGACACCGAGAAATCTCCCCGGCGCTCTCTCTCTCTCTCTCTCTCTCTCTCTCTCTCTCGGCTCTAATCGGCCGAGCGAGCGCGCCACTCCAATCAAGGTAAACGCCCGTCCTCGGCCCGCCCCGCAATCCGGACCGACTCTGCGGCTCGTTCTAGCGCGCGGCGAACGCCCTCCTCGACCCGCTCGGTGGTTACGGATACGGGTGGTGGGATGGATATAAAATTTTCACCACCCCCCCCCCCTCACTCGCTCAAGAAATCCACCGTCAGCCGAAGTGCGTACGACGAGTGGTGCGCGCGCGCGCGTGTATGTGTGCAGCATCGGCGCTCCACCTCTCTGCGCCGGCACTCGTCGTCGCCCCGCTTAAACTTTTCATCCTTTCGCGCGTATAACACGTGCGCCTCGAGTTGCCGCGCCGGTACGCTCGGCGCGGAGAGTTTCGCTTTCCGACGCGTATTCCCTCATTATCGCTCTGTCATCGCATTATTTTTCTCTGCCTTCACGGGCGCCAGCCCTCTGCCGCCGCCCCCTCGCCAGCCGCGGCCCTCTCATCGCGTCGCTCATTCTCCGTCCACCCAACCGCGCTCCCCGCGCCTCTCTCGTTCTCAAACGGGCTCTCCGTCTTTCTCTGGTTCCCTCTCACCTTTCCCGTTCCTCATTCCCACACGCGCGCGCTCGCGCGCACACACACGCGCACGCACGCGTATAAATATCCCCATTCCCTCGGTCGCTCGCTCCTGAGGTACATCAGCGCGAGTCAAGTATAAAGCTCTCTCGGGCGAGAGGAGATTCGCAGGTCTGCCCCCCTCTCCCCATCGCCCCTCTCCCGCACTCTCTCTCTCTCTCTCTCTTTCTCCCTTTCTCCCTCTCTGGCTCTCGCTCATTCCTGCACGGTACGTACAGGCTCGCTCGTCCGCCCGTTCCGCGCGTACGTTCGTCTCCGCCCGTGCCCGCGTCGGAGCGCGCGCACCAACACTGTGCGCTGGCTCGACACAGCGTCGCAGATGCCGCTGCGTACGCGCGCGGTTCATGGACCGAAAGGTACGCGGGGCGAGCGGAGGGGCGAGGGGCGCGAGCAGGCTTCCTGCGCGCCTCGCCGTATGTGCGCCGCATGACGAGGGACCGCCAAGAGGTGGGGGAGGGGGTTGGCGAGGAAGGGGGGGGAAGGGTCACGTTTCACGGTTTCGAAGAGGAAGAGAGCCGCCCCATCCCCTCGGCGCGCGCGCGTGTGTGCCTACGTTCTTCTCCCCGGCCCCGCCGCCACTGTCTCTCTCTTTCTCTCTCTGCTCGCGTCTAGATATACGTATACACGAGTTTGACGGTACACGTATAAGGTTATACACACACGTATGTATTTGCGCTCATACGCGCGCAACGAGGACGAGCGTACCCGTGGCAGAGTAAATTTGTGTAAAACTTATGCTTTCTCTCTCTCTCTCTTTTTCTTCAGAAGAATGAAGGGGATGGAGAGTCCCCCCTCTTACGTATATATATTTATGTATGTATATATATATATATATATATATATATATATATATATATGTATGTATGTATGTATTTCTGCCTACGCGAAACTCCGCCGATCGCTTTCTCGGCGAATCGCCTCCCGAACCGCAAGGAAGAGCGTAGAGCCGGCGAGAGGAGAGGCAAGTGAACGCGGTGGAAAGCGGGGTGAACACGTAGGGTCGAACGCGAGGATGAGGTAAGAGAGGGAAAGAGAGAGAGGGAGACATCGTACAGGTAAAGTGCAGTCGGTACGAGCACCGGTCGATTCTCCTTTTGCTTGCTTGCATCTCTCCCTCTCTATCTTTAACCCGTCCCCTATTCCTTCCTCTCTCGCTCGCCGGGTTCATGGGCGGCACCTACACCGTGTGTACATCGTATACATATTTCCGCGCGCGCGCGCGCGTGCGCTTACGTGCACGTGAGCGTGAGTCGCTCGTTTGCGCCGAGGCTAGAAGGTGCATTGCGGCAGAATGTTGTAGCGCCTGTACAAGAGGCGGCGGCGCGGGCGTGTAACTGCGACGCGACGTTTTTGACATTGCGGGAAGAGCGAGACTGCGAATGAAGAGGGAGGTAGAGAGAAATAGAGAGAGAGAGAGAGAGAGCAGTGCGGTCTTTTTCTCCATGCATGCCCTACCCTCGTTCCTTCTCTTTATTCTTTCTTTTTTTCATATTCCACCCTACCTCCGCCGTTTTCGTACGTCTTGTACATGCGCCCCCTTTAATACTTACATATATATATATATATATATATATATATATATATATATATATCGACACAGATGTGCACGAGTACGTTGGGGTACCTCGATACTTCATTCCATCGGTTGCTCTCTCTCTCTCTCCCTCTCTCTCTCTCTCTCTCTCTCTCTCTCTCTCTCTGTCTTTCTATCACTATACCTATGCCTAACTCCCTCTTGTCATATCGTGACCGGATCGCCTTGGCTTTTAATCTAACCGGGCTGTCGATTCTTTCGCGCGCTCCACCGGCTCTCGGCTCCCCAGAGAAGAGTAGTCGGGCGACTGCTGCGACGACGCCGCAAGCGGGGGGGGGGAGGGAGTGGGTGTCGCTGTGCAAAAGGGAAGAGAGAAACTCGGGTTATAAAAGGGATTGGACATCGGGAACGAGACGGAAAAAGTCGAGGGACGACGAGACGATGGTAAATAGCGCGCAACTAGGATGGGTGGGGGGAGAACGGGGATCAGCTAGCGAATTAAGTGTCAAAGATGAAAGATCACGAGGGGGGCGTGGATATATATGTGGTATGGAAACGACATTATATGTATAATTCTTGTTTCTCTCTCTTTCTCTCTCTCTCTCTCTCTCTCTCTCTCTCTATCATCGCAATTTCAATCCCCGCCCCACTTCTTCAATGACCAATGATGGCGCACATCGGTGGCGACATAACTTTATAACACCAATATATAAAGACATATATATATATATATATATATATATATATATATGTATGTATATATATGCCATTACCACCCTTGTACATTAATCGATTTTCCCCGCCTGCTTTTTGGCTAACCGCCCGTTCGCATTGTCTACTCTGTCGCCGCGGATTAAGTATCGCATGTAACGTACGCGCGCGCATTACACCAAGCATTCCCTGATATTGCAATCGCATAACAAGATCCCTCTGTCCTTCTCTTTCAGGGTGAAAAAATGAGCGAGGGGAGGCAGACGAGAAGAGCGAGCGCGAGAACGTAAATCGATGGTGCGCCGCTTGGCGTTTGGGGGGAGGGGGTAAAAATCTAGGCCCTAGCGGAGGACGGGTCGAAGCCGCCGAAATTGAATATTTTTGCCGGGATGGACCGAGAGGGCGATGTAGAGAACGAGAGAGAGAGAGAGAGAGAGAGAGAGAGAGCCTGAGATAGCAAAAGGTGTAGAGGAGGAGGAAGGGGGGAAAGAAGAAATTTATCCACCGCGATACGCGTGCGAGCGAGGGTGGACACTCCGTGTCTCTACGTCGAGAGAGGGGAGATTGATGTTCTCGAGCGCGGCCAGCAGCCCCGGGGTATCGTTTCGCGACGCGGGCGAGCGGGACGAATAATGCGGTAATTGCTATTCTAAAATATGCACATAATATACACACACACACACATACATATATATATATATATATATATATATATATATATATACGTAACCATAAAGATTATATTATATATCAGTATCGATATAAAAGGTAGGAAAGTATACAGGATGGTGAAAGACTCTTTTATAGAAGAAGGCGCATTTGGAAATGTTACATAGTTCCTATCCTGGTAACGTGAATGTTGACATATATATATATATATATATATATATATATATATATATATATAGCTTTCGTAGAGTACACTGGCGCGAAATTGCGCACCGAAGGAGCATTATCCTGGCCTTTATTGTCCCTCGTCCTATTGGCTAATATTATGATTACATTATGTAGCGAGCGACGTTATCTTCGCTCAGAGATAGATAGTGCGCATGAACGCGCACACTCATATATATATATATATATATATATATATATATATATATATATATATATATATATACATATCCATATATAAAGATAATATTACGTACACAAAAAATTTTCGAAACGGAATTATCACCGCCCGACCCAGTTCGCCTGTGACTACTGGACCGCGAAATTAAATAGCCGGGCTTTATGCGTGCGCTCTCGGTATTTCGATTCGCCACCTTCATATATAAGCTTAGCCGCTCCTGCATCTGCGTATACGGCGAGCGGCTAAATAATCGGGACAGTGCATTATGTATAGCGGCTCGCGCATTAATACACGGCTTTGCGCTTACATACGCGTCGGTATTTTATCGACGTCGAGATATACGTACAGTTGAGATGTAAGGCGCATAAGCTGCACTTAACAGCTTCTTATAGACTGTCTCTCGCTATCTCTCTTTGCCTCTCTCTCTCTCTCTCTCTCTCTCTCTCTCTCCTCATGCCATGGTAGAGAGTGTATAGCACTTCGGTTATTTATGCAAGTCTTAGCGTACTTCTCTCTCTCTCCCTCTCTCTCTTTCTGCATGTCCTTCTCGCTCTATCCACGGCGTAGAGCCACGACAGCGCCACGTTATAATTCGCATCGTGGCGTATCGAGCGATTCATGAAACATTTCGCTCGATCGCTCTCGGCGCGGGCGATACGCGCACCCCGCAGTGCGAGAAGAAAACCCGAGTCACGAGACGCTTGTTCCCTCGGGCCCGGCGGCGGGAGGGGGGAGGGAATCGCAGAGCGGCAGATGCGTCGAAATTTATTCAGCCGCCCGCGACGTTACGGATATATACGCAGCAGCCGACAGCCCCTCTCCCTCTCTCTCTCACCCTCTCATTCCCCCGGCTTTATGCACAGCGCGAAGGGTGGCTGGTAGTGGAAGGGGGAGGGGGTCGGCAGCCGTGCAGCCGAGAGGGATTAAAGCCCCCCCCCTCTCTCTCTCTCTCTCTCTGGGTGCTTTAATTCCTGCATCGCTCCTAGGGTGACGTATCCGGCGCCTCGGGATTCGCCCGAGCCGATCGAGTAGGGCTTCCACTCTTTCGCTCCATCTCTCGGTAGGCCTCCCGTTCTCTCCTTGCGCCTCGCCCACGGCGAGTTCCCATCAGGTACACGAACATAGACCCCTATACGGACACACACACACACACACGCACGTATACATCGATATATATAATATACGAAGGTACGACAGCCGGGAGGAACGAGTGGATAAGGGCTATTTTTCGAGATGTCCCGCGGTCTTCCCTCCGTCCTCCTCCCCCCCCCCAACGATCGCCAGCGCTGCGGGGAATCGATATTTACGGCCGTGAGCGCGCGACGCGCCGTTTTTCGCGCGCCCAGACGCGTTGTCGTGGGAGCAGATATGCGAGGGTACGAGGCGAGGTGAGCAACGCCGAGGTAGGAAGGAGGCGCTCTTTCAATTATCGCGCGACGATAAGTCTACCTACCGGGCGGCCCGTGTTCATGATACCCCCATCCCGCCCACGCAGCGTCATTCAAGATTCCCCGTTCGTGCCTCGCTATCGTCGTCCAGAGCTTCGCGGCTTATTTTTTGCGCTCCGCGCGTCTCGCCCGGTGAGGGCGCTCTAGGCCCGCCGCTGTGCGGACGTCGTCGGTAAAAATCCGTTGGCGAACTGGCTGTTCTTCTGTTATTCGCGAGTCGGGGTGTCTTTGCACGAGGGATAAATAATTATTAAATCGTTTCGTAAACGGAATGAAGAGTTCATTTAATGAATGACTGATAAATGTATAGTATAGGTATTATTATTATTATTGAAAAATATAATTATCATTGGGGCAGACTTATATATAAAAAAGGATTTTACTCATTCGCCTACGTCACTAAGTCGTTGATTTTAAAATCAAGTTGTTGACATGCTTGAGATAATGTTGGCGTCCACAAAGGAAAAGGCATCTAGTCATAAAAAAGAAAAATCTTCAAGGACATCAAACTTAAAATTTGACTTCAACTTTTCTTAAACATGCTTCACATAATAATAATTAAGGATGATCAACTAAAAATAATATTCGAAAATTGCATATCGCCACCTAGTAGCGCATGATAGAACTGGTCGAGACTATTGAAATTATTCACATGTGCGTACGTAAGGGAGAAGATAATTAAATAAAAATTACAATCTTTTCTAGAAACCAAGAGATAAAGATAAGTTTAAAATAACTTTATTTAGAAAAAAAAACTTATAACATTGTATTATAAATCGTAAATGAATTCTATCTATTTTTATTACGTATATAATGAAAGTTAATTAAAAGTTTATAGCTCCTTTTAAAAGCCTAAGTAACGCATATAATCATTAGGCTTGAATTGCATCCTAGAAACTACAGCAATAATTTTGTTAAACTGATTTATGGACGTGTCAAAAGATGCACTATTAAAGTCATAAAAATCAATTAATCGAGTAGTTTTTCCATGATCCCATATTGCATAATTCTTTGCATAAGTCCAGTAAGTTATATAAACCTAACTTGCTCGATAGTTAAAAAAAGATTACGCTTATTCGATTTTAGAGAGTGGTCTGTACAGCGAGCTCCGTGGAAGTTAGGCCAAATGCTAATGAGACGATTGCGAAAAGGCAAATTTAAAACGACGAGACTCGCCAGTAAATCTGTTTTGCGCAAAAATTGCGGGTATTTCTAATTACTTGGACGTAATTCCGGTATTTTTGATTGGCTACATATAATATATATATATATATATATATATATATATATATATATATATATATATATATATGCACACATCGATAAGTTACGCGCGATAACAATAATAATGTTGATTTAAGCTACACGATTCGCGTATTAAGAACGGGAACTGACACCGCAAAATATGCTAATGCAATTCGTTCGATTGCTTATTAAAATGCAAAGGAAAGGGGATTTTCAAGCAGCTGATTAGGCGAGAACATTTTTACTTTTTTTTTTTTTTTCAAGGGAGATGCGAAGCCGAGTCGCCGTTGCACGCGCACATGTGCCGAGGAAAATGCGATGAGAATAGACGATAAGGGGACAGGGCCACGCGGCGGAATTCTGTTTACGAACGAGGGGGTGTTCGATTACTTTTTTATAAAGAAATATTACTTTCTCTCTTTCTCTCTCTCTCTCTCTCTCTCTCTCTCTCTCTCTCTCTCTCTCTCTCTCTCTTTCGCCCCTCTCCCACGAAGGCGTTCGGTAGTCGCTTTGTGGGCGTCTTTACCCGGTTTATTAAGGGTGAATTTATGGTGGAGGCCAAATTTCCGATATGTCGCCTCATATATGTATGCACAAATGTACGAGATGTAGAAGCTCATTTTCATTTTTAACAAGGTATAAAATATGCCTTTTAAGAAAGTAAACTTTTAATTAATGTCGCGTTCGCGCTGCTTGTTAATTTAAATTATGATTTTTGCGCGCGAGATATAAATTACCGAAACGAGAAAGAGGATGCGCATGTGTGTGTGTGTGTGTGTGTGTGTGTGTGTGTGTGTGTGTGTGTGTGAGAGATTGTTATCTACAAATGATTGGAATTTCATTGAATGTGAAGTCCTGATTCAACATAGGACAGATAAAATCGCTAATTTACTAAACTAAATTAATTACATGAATAAATGAAGAACGTTCATTGGCTAAGTACATTTATTACGTAGTAAAGCGCGAATATTTGCTCGCTCCCCCGCCGATATAGTTTCACGATCCAATCAAATTAATCCTGCATAATAACCCGGGTTGTGAGATAGGGGCGGGAAGGGGGTGATTCGACCTAGCTCGACCTTGCCGAATTGCGAAGAAAAAAAAACAGGGGAAAAAATTTGGAACGATTATTCGAGCAATAATAATACAATAACGTTTATTATACAAAATCCGTGTGTGGATGTAATGAAATGGGGGAGAGTCGATACGATCCATTTTTCCCCCCATCCCCGACCAATCCGTCGGCGATATAATGCGAATCTTTATTATTGCGCTCGTACGTGTAATTATTGAGCTCGCCTCGAACCGATCCCTACTTACACCGAAAAACTGAGGCGCATAAGTTACGTCCAAGACCCAAAAATAAGGTATGCATGTATATTATGTATATAAATATAATGCATACTTATCTGGCCCGCGCGTCCCGTGCGCATCAGAACCCTCGAGGAGGTGGAGGGAGAGGTTGGAAGAAAAAAATCGCGCGCAGCAAGAGATCGCGGAGGGAACAAGAAGGACAAAGAGAAAAACAAAGAGAAAGCCTCTCTTACGCTCTCCCAGCGTTCTCGTGGTCACGAACACGACATTTTCTGGGGATTTTAATTAAGTAGAAAGCCCGGGCCACGTGTATATAAAAGTGGAAGTTTTATTGCGCGCGGCATATAAATATATGTATGTATATATGTGTATGTATATATATAAATATATGTATATATATATATATATGTGTATATATATATATATATATATATATACACGCGCCTATGCGCGTGCGCTCTCACCAGGCATAATTTACAGGATAAAATTGTTTTTGAAAAACGAGCCGTCTATACATACATACGCGTGTCCTCCTCCCGGGGGCAGAGGGGCACGCGCACTTAAATACATACCTGTACTCTATCTACATATATATTATACGCGTGCATACACGCCGGCGCGCACGCAGGGACGGACGGAGGCACGCACGCACGCGCGCACCCAATAAACCTCGGCGAATCTCTCGCGCATCTCGGTATGCGGCATTATACCGCATCGTCATCGTCGCCCAGAGGGGGGGGGGAGGGGCTCGGTTACCGATCGAAATCGGCGTACAGCCCCGGCGCGACGCTGTGGAAAAATGCGCACCGCCCGAGTGGACCGGATTTTCGAGTTCACCCGAAGCCGTCGCGGAACGCCTCTCTCTCTCTCTCTCTCTCTCTCTCTCCCACTCTCGAACCGTCTCCCGCGACGGCCGAGCGGGATTATGCTCCGAACGCGCTACTCTCGATAAGTACGACGGTGGTGCGACGCGCGGAGTCGATCGCCCAGCCTGCCCCCTTACCCTCATCCAGACGTCGCTTGGCTTCTTTTGTTTTGTTTCACTCCGATTTCGTCTCCCCCCATCCTCGTCGCCCCCCCGCACCAAAGCTCCTCAACATCTTTTTTTGTTATTTACACCCTCGCGCGTTGGGCCCCTGTCTATCTGTATGTACACACAGCTCTCTCGTTCCTGCGCGGGCGTGGGGATTATTATATCGGGCGAGGGACCCGCAGCCGAAGAAATCGAAGGAATAAAAATGTCGACCGAGATATCGCCGCGACCCCAACAGAGGCAGAGAAGGAGAAAGATAGAGATAGGGTATGAAAGAGAGAGAGAGAGAGAGAGAGAGAGAGAGAGAGGGGGGCAGAAAGGCATATGGGAAAACGCTTTAAAAGCGTACGTTTGCTGTTAGATAAAAGTGGATATTCCAGCGAATGAGAGCCAGGAAGCGGGTGGGTGGGGCGGTAAGGTGAAAATAAAAGTTTGCGTCGAAGGCAGCCGAGTGGCGTGTATCTTTATTTACAAGATACATGAAAAGTTATAACGCTGTTTTGCAGGATAATGGATGCGCAATAATATACGTATATAAATGTTTGCCCGCGCACTTTTTTTATACAAACTTCCCCTCTCCCCCTCCCGCCGAGCGGCTGAAAATTTATTTCTCCCGACATCTGTGAACGCGCGTGTAAATATGTGTATATATATATATATAACGCCTGCAATTTCAGTCTAGCGTTAAATTTATGCCCGGTTCTTATACAGCGATATCATTCGCATTAGAGCAAAAAATGATTTAGTTTTTTTTACTTGAAAATTTATTTGCATTTTTATTTTGTTGATTTTTTTTCTTTTTTTATTATCTTTCCAACCGCTTGTAACGAACGTTGCATCCAAAAAATTATCTCGACGCGCGGTATATCGTGTACCATAAAAATTCTTTATGTACACTCTTGAACAATAAAATTTATTCCCGACAATTTTGCTTTAATCTAAATGTATTATATTATTGCGTATTTGATAAATCGAATATTATAGTGAATTTCGCTTACTATAATACGATATTCTACTATACAGAAACACACACAAACACACAGATATATATATATATATATATATATATAATATATATATATATGGGATTAATTTTCAAATACAATTACCATCGAGCAGGTGCTTTCGATATATATTGACCGGAAAATTTAATCCGCGGCAAATAATTATATACACGTTGCAGAATGACGCGCCTCGTACATTATATAAAATAATGCTCGAGGAACACAATGCGCAGTTGGTTTAAACGACCGAGGAAGGGGAATGGGGATGGAGGGAGGAGGGATGATGGAAGCACGCATCAACAGCAACAACTACGACAACAGAAACGCATCGAAAAATTCTGATATGAATGTTTGTCACTCACGAGGTCCCCGCGCACGCTCGGTCAAAGCGTCCTCGAGCAGCGTTGACGACGGCAGCGGCAGCGGCAGCGGCAGCAGCAGCGGCTCCGCTCGTCGGCTTCAAGCTCACCTGGAACAAGCGAAAGAGAATGTTAAAAAAAAAAAAAAAAGAAAAATTTAGACTGGCTGCAGCGTGATGAACACATTATTATCAGACCGACTGTCAACGGCAGGGCTTGTGTATACAATTAGGGGTGACGGCGTGAGAGGGGAGAGGGGACAGGGTAAGCTCTAAAGCTCGGGAAAAAGTTCTTATAACCGATATACGGTGAACAATGAGCGGTGCGCGAGAGCATCGGGTAGCGATTGTAGTGCCGCCCAGTATATACATGTATATATATATATATATATATATATATATATATATATATATATATATATATACACAGAGGCGATAAAAGCGACTGTGATGTGCATCACGGGACTGGTTCTCGATAACAAGCAGTAGCGGCAACACGAATCGCCCCCCCCCCACCCTTCCCATACACACACCATCCCACCGCCCCGTCTATTATACAACGAACCGAGCGCTGTCTATGGAGGGCCGCTCAAAGGAGGCGCCCCGGCTGTCCGGCAACAAAAAAGCCCCCGAAAATATTAGCATGGCTAAATAATGCTCTTTTTCTACGTTCCCGCACCCTTGCTGGAAGTTGAAAAAAAAAAAAAGAAAAAAAAAACAAGAGGAGGATAAGAGCCCTCGCCTCGGGGGCATAATGCGGCTTATATTTGAATATATATGTATATATATTTGATCGAAAACCGACCAAGAGAGCGAGGAAGAGAGAGAACTCGAGACATCCCTCCTCTGAATTCTCGCGGCCCGCGCTCTTGCCCCGTTTTTGTCATGCAAATCTTGCCCCCTTCTCCGTCTCTTCCAATAGATTCGAGCCTCTACTTCCCTCGATCTTTGATCCCGTCCTCCTATTTCACCCTTTCTCTTCTCTCTCTCTCTCTCTCTCTCTCTCTCTCTCTCTCTCTCCTCACCTTGTCCCTCTTCTTTCCCCTTTACACTCACATAGAAAACTCTATCGCCGAACGGGCTCGCATCTCCCTCGATCTACACTTATAAATACCTGACGATGAGAATTAAGCCGTACCACCACCGCGATTGTTAATAAAATCGAGCGAGCGCATTAAGCACATTTCGACCCCCCCCTCTCTCTCTCTCTCTCTCTCTCTCTCTCCCTCCCTCTCTCACGCGTCAATATTATCGCGGTCGCTCGTGCGCGGGGAGGTATTATAGGTGGCGGTGAACGAGGAGTGGGAAGGCCGAGATTGCTGTTCTACGAAGCGAGAAACAGAGGGAGTGAGGGAGAGAGAGAGAGAGAGAGAGAGAGGGAGAGTAGACAGTGTCTGTTGCGCGAGACGCGCGACACGAACCGGGATCGTCGGATGGGTCGACCCCCCGCTCGTGCGGACGTCTGTGGAACGCGTAGAGAGGTGCTGTGTGCATCACACCACCACCCACCTATGCCTCTATACACGCATATACAAACATTTATATATATATATATATATATATATATATATATATATATATATATAGAGGTGTATAAACGCTTTATGTGCACACAAGACGCCAGCCAAGGAGCGAGGGAAATCTAATCACAGCGGGGGTCGGCGAGGAGGGTAGGAGAGAGGTTTAAGTCCCTGGCACTTCTGTCTGTATATATATATATATATATATATATATATATATATATATCTAAACCTGTACTTCCTACCTTAAGCCTCTGCCGCCGCCCGTGGCGGCGCAACAGCGGCTACGCCATCCTCTCCCCGTCTCGTCCTTATATACTTTCCGGCCGTTGCGGCGAGGAGGGCGCGCGCGCGCGCGCGTAATTTACTGGCGCGCCGTCGCGCGTGGGACGCGCAAAAAAAAGGCGCCCAAGACGGAGGAGAATTTGTACCCGCGGCTAGACTACTGCTTACTTTGTCTTTAGGTACGCCCCCCTCCAGTAAGCTCCGCCACCCCGGCCGGCCCTCGAATCTCCGCGCGAATCTCCGTGAATTTCAGGTTTATGAGCTGACGGCCGGCGAGGGGATGGAGCGGTCTTGTATATATATATATATATATATTTTTTTTTTCCTTTTTTACTTCCAAAGGGATTTTTTTATTCGCAGTGGCGGGAAGGAGGCGCACCTGTCGGCTTTATACGTACGCGAAGTCGGCTCGGTATCTTTTCCCGCCGCTTTGTATAATACGAAAGAGGCTCGATCGAATTAAAGCGTTCGCGAATTTTATTTTATGTACAGCTCTTGGCAATGTCAAGACCGTAAGAGGATTTCGTACAAATATTGTCTTGGTCTTTTTACGAGCCATCGGTTTTACCGCGGTCTCCAGCGAAGCGTTGATTTAAATTCTTAAAAGAACTTTATCAATTATTGATTTTTTCGAAGATGCAACTTTTTTTTCTCATAATGAATACGAATCGTTGCAAATAAACGCACAAAATATAAGTCTTCAAATAGAAAGTTAATACGATGTCACATAAAAGATTTTTTATTTTATGCAACATGCCGTGGTTTATAATATATTAAATTACATTGAATTTAATTATTTACTATTTATAGAATTTATTATTCCAGCGAAGAACCGAAAGGCTAGCTCGATAAGTGCCAGCATAACTTTGCAGAACAATAATTAACATTATTTTTATACGAAATAGTACCTTTCAAAGAATTTAGACTTTTACTTAGGCAACAAGAAAACAGTGCAGTACACACACAGATATGAAAAAATATAAATCATGGAAATTTTTTCATGCCATATTCTTTCGATATTGGTCTTGAAGCCCGAGTTCAAACCAAGATATTACCTCGGAAATGGCGCAGCCTTACTTTTATGATGTACATACACGGATATATATATATATATATATATATATATATATATATATATGTGTGTGTGTGTGTGTGTACGAAGGCTTTATACTTTTAATCGAATCATTATTAACCGCTCGCAGTAGGGGAAATCGGTCCGCCAAGATGGATCGGCGCATTGTGCACGATTCCAAAAATAATCGACGTTAATTTTTATCAACGTTATTAATTAATATCGTTAGCAGCGGGAAGGGGAGAGGCACACACATATAAGATTTATCGTTTTTAATCTACCCAGGAAATTCCCAATCTCATTTTCAAATTATCGCCCCGCTTGCTAAGTTCATAATAAAGAGGAACTCTCGCATCAATGATCGATGTTCGCAGGGGTAAGTTCTATATATATATATATATATATATATATATATATATATATATATATATAATACTCTTTTGTCGAATGTTTCGCCTCCTCCTACTCCCCCCATCCCATACATTAGCACTGATGAAGTGAAATTTCGACACCGGGAGTCGGCGAAGCCCTAATGAATTATATAACGAAAAAAGTGGAGTATAAAGAAAAGTCGGCAGAAGTTTAAAGAATCGCCAGTTGAACTGTAATTATAAGAAGCACACATTTGCGCACATACACGCGCACATCTTTATCCCGCATGTGTTATTCTTAAATTCGGTCGAGAGGTGAAAACCGCAAGATAACCCTGCCACTGCCCTCCCTTCCCACAGGCACACTGACCCGTAATAAATCACCGCAGCTCGCTTGTAAAATTACTCGAATCCTTATGCGGCGCGCACGAGAAAGGAGACGGGATATAAAAAAAACGGAGGAGGAGAGGCAGCAAGAAAAAAGCCAGTGAAGTCGGATTATCGAGCTCTTGAAAAAAATCTCCCTCCGCTGTATATATATATATATATATATATATATATATATATATATAAGGTATGAAAGACGCGCGAGAGACAGAGAGCCCAAGGGGCACGACGCGAATTATGCACGCAGGCCCGCGCAAAAACAGCGAGCGCCACACAAATCATCGACGCGGGCGGCTGTTCGGCAGCCGGAGCTCATTTTCCTCCAGAAGAGAGAGAGAGAGAGAGAGAGAGAGAGAGAGAGAGCCAATTTCTCTCTTGAAATTAAAGAGTGAAAAACAGAAAGAGGAAGAGAGAGCGAGAGAGAGAAAGATAGTAGAATAGTTATCTTCTCCAGAGTACGAGCACAATTCAGTCATTGACGTCTGCTCCGAGCGTTTAAAATCCGCCGACTGGCGCATTTCTCTGGATTTTTTTATCTTAATTCCGCACTGTGTACGTATATATACATATATACCTATGCAAGGAGCTCCGTGATTACGGAGATTTCGGGTACACATATACATACATATATATATAGAGAGAAAGAGAGAGAGAGAGAGAGAAAGAGAACGCGCGCCGGTCGAGTTTACGAGGGCGGAGGGGGGGGGTTGCCGCCTGGATTCCCGTAATTTACGAAGTTACACGGCGAGGTTTAAGCCGAGCGCCGCGGCTCTGCCCGGGAGAAAGGGTCGGGTTACAAATCTCAGAGCGGGAGACGCACGGAGACAGCGCGTGGAGAGGCGAGGTCGAAGAAAGTTCGCGAGGCCGGGGTTGGGGCAGGGTGGGGGTGGGGGTCGGGGAATGGGCTGGGACTGAGAGAGTGAGCGATGATCGCCGCAATAGTTTCAAAGAATGCGTGTATTAAAAGGTTCGAATAATGATCATGAGGTCCGGGCGGTTATTGCAGGGGATCGTGGATCGTTCCGACGGCATGGACGCGCGCAAATTAAGCGGCGCAAATTTTATATTATTTTATGGGTTTGCCAAACAGAGAAACGGGCTGGTTGTATATATATATATATATATATATATATATATATATATATATATATATATTCACGATCAATTTACATACTTCACGAGGGATCGATCGATTATGTAAAGAAAGCAGCGCCGTACGTTGAAACATCGCGGGCGCTTTGCCTTCTGGTCCGGTTCCGTTCTCGCGACCGCATTACTTATATACGCTCGTTTTATACGTGTAAATATTTTGACAGACGTTTCGCTCTTGTACATACAGAATATGTCAAGGCACCGTACGGGAGGAGAGGGGTGAAACAATGACAAATCGAAACGAATTGTAATTCATGCAAGGTGCTTTAGATGTTTATTTAACAAAAAGAAAGAAAGTCTCGTTATCTTGCTCGGCTATGTCGTATAATTTATACCGTATTATACGGGATAAATAGCACGATGAACTTGACAATGAACGAGGAAGCGATCAGTGCTTTGGTGAGCACAGAGGATATTCTTTGTTTATTTATGTATTTATTTATTTATTTATTTATTTTTGACGCTACTTAATATTCTTAGATATGCAGGAAAAGAGACGAGGAGGACGCGAGATAGGAAGAGAGAGAATGAAACGGGGAAAGAAATAAATTTAGCCCGGAAAAAAACTTTTATGATTCTCATCTTTCTTTTTTTTCTGCGCCTCTCTTAAGTCGGATAGCGGTCGGGATAGAGTGTCATAAGATCCGACGTTCTGCGCGCCGTATAAGTTCCCCCCTTTTATACGGGAGAGAGAGAGAGAGAGAGAATGAGAGAGATAGAGAGAGAGAGAGAGAGAGAGAGAGAGAGAACGAGAGAGAGATAGATAGAGACTTAATTGCGGAGCCGTTAAGGCCCGCGCAGTTACCTTGGATCTCTCTTCTTCTTTTTTTGCGCGCGAAGCGGGCGGAGGGGGCGAGCAGTAAAGCTTTTGATTTTTCATCCCCGAATACCTCGCCTTAATGGGATGGTTAATGTTTATTATATATTTCTCTTGTAAAAATTCGCCCACCCCTCCTCCCCCGTCGACCCTCGTAATGGAAAAGCCTTACCGTCGCGCCCGGCGTTAATAGTCGCGTCGCCCAGTATAAAGACTCGCGATTCCCCCCCCCCCTCCTCCAGCCCCCTACCCCGTCGAAAATTGAAATGGAACTGCGGCGACGGGGTGGAGGGGAGGGAGGGATATGGGTAGGCGGGAGGAAGGTATTAATAAAATTTCACGGCTCTATTAACCAGCCATTGGACGAGCTCACGGTGTCTCTCGCCACCAAATTACACGCTCGAAGCACCCGCAAGCAAAGAGCATAAACTCCCGAGTTTCCGTACCGGTATATGTGTGTGTTTTATATATATATATATATATATATATATATATATATATATGTATGTATATATATATATATATGTATGTATGTATGTATGTATGTATATATATGTAGTGTTCGTCGAAGACTCTCGTTTCGCGTTGCTAACATAAAGGCGAAAAAGCGGATGAAAAGAAGCACGTACAGGAAAGAATGGACCGAGAGACGAGGAAATTATTTGTCCATGGTAAAAGCATGATTTCACGAACTTTATAAGTACCGGATTCGGTGTAATTAATATAGTTACAGATTTAGATGGCCCCTTGGACCATCCCCTCACCGTTCGGTCTCATCTCCCTCCTTAAGGATTAATAGATGAATTGCAGGTTTTTGAATAGAAAAGTAACGATCATTAGGATTCGTGAAAACAAGCAATTATTAACATACATTCGTGTAAAACACTTATTACCACTTCCTGATGTTGATTTCATCACAGAGAAAAAAATTTCTAATATCAAGTAAAAATTTTACTTGTTTCATACCATGTGAAACATTTTCTTCAATTCGGAAAATATTCTCCAGATTTAAGACGACGTAGTTCGATTTACATAGACTCTTCTTGCATCAAGTAAATACATCCATCGTTTAAGCAGTCCCTTTCTCAATTTAAAAGAATAATTCACTAGGAACAAAACAAGAAAATATTTACCTGATAATGGATTTTTTCAGTGTCTGGCAATAAAATGAGATTACGGTTGGCACGGAGAAAGCGATGATTTCGAATGTCGCGCGATCAGGCGAACTGCGAACTGACGCAGGCTTTTATCGGAACACACGCGTTTATTTACGATCCTATCTCCGTAAAACGACGAAGGTATCGAACGCGGCCAGTGTTTCTAATTTTGCCCTCCTCGCGGCTCGATGCTCATTTCCGACGTTTCGGCTTGAAGCTCGATGTCCCAGCCGATTCCGGATAAAAAGCGTGGAAGTGCTTGGGGGCGGCGCGCGCTACTGCGGAACAATGCCGGGGCACAAAAGACGCCGCGATCACGGCGAACAGATCGGCATGGGCATGGATAGACTGGCATCGGCTGCGCGGACGGTTCTCGGACTGTTATATCCGCGCGATCGAAAGGTCGGTGTTCGAATCTAAAAATGAATCCCGAGCGTCGAGCTTCAGTGGTAGTCCCAACAGTCGGGGAGCTTAACGCTGTGAAGGGCAGGCGGGGGGGGGGCATACGAAAAAAAACCATCTCAGGAAATATACGAAGGAATATCTTGAATACACCTTTTCGGCAATTACGCGTACTGTTGATATTTCAGCAACAGAAGGTTTCCAGAGAAAATCCTCAGGAAATCGTTTAAAGAGCCCAAGATTAATTTCCCAATGGTCTCACGGAACATCCATAGAAAGCTCAACTTTATCCTGTTCTCTGGCTTGTTTCAGAAGAAAAATTAGCGAGGGCCATTTTACGAAGTCGTAATAACCTTCTCTCTATTCATAGGCGTCAATGTCATTTTCATTACTACGTCGTGCATGAAAGAAATACCAAAATCGAATTCAAAATTCCAAAATTTAAGTGTGTAATGTAATCGGTTTTATCAAAAAAAAAAAAAAAAAAAAAATGCGGAAGAAAAAAATGCTTTTTGATGAAAAATAATAATCACCATTATTACGGCTATCCAGTGCGTTTTCAAATTTTACTCGTCGAGCAAGTATTTTATAAATAAAACTTCAGGTCCGCATGTCTCGCGTAACATTGTATTCGTAGCCGACAAAAATGAAGAGAGGCCTTGCCGGCGATACCTTGGCCGGCCCCATTCCGGGTCCCCGTCACCTCGTTCTGGAGCCCGCGCTCGAGCGACCGACGCTCTCCGCCGCATCCGTTGCGCCACGAGCGATTCTCGGCTCTTTCGTCAAAATTCGTCCACGGCCGCGGATGAAACGCTTTTTTTTGCCGTTTCTTCGCTCCCCGGCCCCTTATTGGTGCGGCGTTATTATTCCTATGCATAGGAGGTTCAAAAATAATTTAAAAATAATATCCAGCAGCCCGTCGGCCAAGAATAACAAGGGTCGACCTAACTCGTCCCATTACTCCCGTGCGCGCGCGCGCGTGTGTATGCATATGCAGCATCGCGTCGTCGACGAGCTAACGACTCGCTCGCGCACCTTTCGCCGCGCGCGTATTTCTCATGTGTGTATAAATATATATATTATATATATATATATATA
The DNA here is from genome assembly GCA_018907035.1 of Sycobia sp. Sy_11. NCBI lineage: Eukaryota > Metazoa > Arthropoda > Insecta > Hymenoptera > Epichrysomallidae > Sycobia > Sycobia sp. Sy_11. Next base: position 1,351,126 of record JACCIC010000131.1, read on the forward strand.
TATATATATATATATATATATATATATACATATATATATAGCGCCATACCCTATCAACGGGACGTTATATAGTGTCCGTCGTCTTATGCATGTGTATGTATATGCGTGTACGCGGCGGCGATTAAAATAACAAAAGCCCGGGTGCGCTCGTGCATCGCGACGGGGCGATTCACGTGCATGAATTATGCAATCAAATCAAACGCGGCTCTTCTACTTACTTAGCCGCTGATTTATGACGGCGCGCCCGATATTGCCGTGGCTATAACGTCTGGAATGAAGAGGGAGAGATGTAGAGAGAGAGAGAGAGAGAGAGAGAGAGAGAGAGAGAGAGAGAGAGAGGGAGAAAGATTCCCTTCGATGCTTATATAGGTACTCCGCAGTGCGCCTGTATATTATTTACAGAATATATACGGATGCACCGATCGTTCTGCGATCGTTGAAACGGTGATCGTGGAGTGGATGAAATTGCGCGCAATGCACGCATTATACGAGGCGATCTTCTATGTATAATTTAATTGCATTGACAGTACCGGCGAATCCAATGAATTGGACCCTTAACGGCGCTCGCGATCTCTCTTTTCTGACGCTCTCTCTCTCTCTCTCTCTCTCTCTCTCTCTCTCTTTCGCTCTATTCCTCCACCGATTCACAGTCCCGCCAAGGCGAGCGACCAGCGCGCAGGCACTCGTAAAAAAGGCTGCGCCAGTCCGTAACTTCGCGGGGCCGAGGGCCGGGGAAAGGGGTGTAGGCGGAGGTAAAGGGATAAACGGATCGGCCGTTCGCGCCAGTAAAAATCTTATAAAATCATAAAAGCGCATTTGTCCGCGACAATATAACTCGCTCGGCTGGCTCCCTATAAGCCAGCCCGGCGTAGCGCGAGCGCGCGCACGGCAGGAGCAATGAAGACCTCTTTAACGAGCTCTTATATAGTTATATATATATATATATATATATATATATATATATATATATATATATATACGTAGAACGAGGACCAAGCGAGCGGAACCACGGGCTATAAGGCGAGAGGAAAGAGGGAGAGAGAGAGAGAGAGAGAGAGAGAGAGAGAGAGAGAGAGAGAGAGAAAACGAGCCGTATAATGGGCTAACGCATATCGAGATATCTATATGTATATCCCATATACCCCGTCGCAGACTCCTCGTTATCGTAATTCTCGTGTCACCGTCCAACATCGTATATATATAGAAAATCAGGACTAATTTCCAATCGGCGCCCACGCCTCCTCGGATTCTTCCCAGCCGTGCATAATGCACACGCACACGCTCCAAATGCACATACACATCAACATGTACATATATGTATATATATATATCTATATATAGGCATACGCATCCGTATAGGAGGCCTCCGCAATGGCCCTCGCGCAAGGAGGTCGCATTCATATACCCACCTCCCCCGCGTCCTCCCTATCGCTTTTCATTCTCCTTCTCCTCCGACGCGCTCGGCCGAATGGAAAGAGATATGTATATTCTTCTCGGGCTCGCCCCATCCCGCGGCCCGTGCACGACGCCGCGCATACTTGGGTCGGGCGCGAGGATGGCGCCCTCCCTTCCCACCCCCTCCCAACCTCTCTCTATCCGCTCGGATTTCCGGTTATAATATGTAGCGATAGGACGGAGCCGAACGCGCTCGTCGCTCCAGATCGGCGGCAGAGGCGCGTGAATCATTGCGCCGCCGGCGAGAGGCCCGGCGGCGCGGCGGGGCCGGGCACAGCGCCGAGTCCAATGAGAGAATTCCGGTCTATAAATAGTGAATTTATAGCGGGACGCTCCATCGGTTCGGCGCATTTATGCCCATAGTCAGCCGAACGGCGATGAAAAATTGCCACGGCCGGTACGTTATAGATATATATTATGAATAAAATCTTGGGCTCTAGCCCCTCGAGAATGATATAGATGAATGAATATATATATGGCACTCGCTTCGCACCGCGCCGTTCCTTTACCCGAGATCGCCAGGATAATTAAGCCCTGCTCCTCGAAAACTTCGAAACTCGTTGACCGCATGCTGGTGTATGCATATGACCGCGCGCAGAATACGCGCGCATGCGAGCCCCTTTCGCCCGTCGCGCGTTTACACAACAAGGCAGACCGCGAACTCGACGTAACGATCGCGGCCTTATCCCCCCCCCCTCCCCGGTCTGCAGCGCGCGCGTTCGCAATTGTAACGACGGAGTCAAAACAAAGGGTCGTTTCGCGGCGCGAAGCGTACGGTATCGCGTAACGGCGCAGGCAAAAGCAGAAACAACTTCGCGATCACACATATATATATATATATATATATATATACATACGTGGACGAAAATTGACGATTGGTTAAAAAGCAAAAAAAAAAGGAGACGAAAAAATAAATAAATAATGAACGATCCGTTTTAATTGGCAAATACGGCTTTGAGCACGAAACCGCGAACGGGCCGATGATCGATCGAGTTTGTTCACCGTACTCGGGTAAACGCGTGCAGTGCATATATGTGTCTGTGCATACATATATATAGTGGCTTTCTATTTCTCAAAGGCTAATGATGCTTGTTTCTACATATTTATATAAATTGTACAGATATAATTCTTGTTCTTCACAAGCCAGATGAAAATATAATGGTCTTGCAATATATTATTTGTCTTATTAAAGTTGCATTTCTCGGATTATATTCGACTTCATACTTCAAATGTTCAAATTCAATCTTCACAATATCTAATATATATACCGTATAATTCATTCTCCATAATATATTTAATTTCTCTTTCTCGCTCTATCATTTATCCTTTCTCTTTCTTATTATTTACTTCTCGTTCATTATTGTCGCAAGCTGTCTGGACAATAAATATTGAACGAGGAGTATAATATATTATGGGTGCTAAAAGAGGGCGCTACAAGAATTTCACATATACGTCGTACCTAAACTTGTCGATTTGTAAGTATATTGTTTATTGCAAAAGTTATCGAGTATACTCATTCGTCCAATGAATGTTGCTTTATCTCGATTTTCCTTTCTGGATACAAAAGCGTATGGCATTAATAGCTCGTATCATCTACTTCTAATTCCGAATCCCGCATCGTTTCAAGAGCTAATTCCGAATAAACAAAGTTTCTGATCCACTTACATTAGTCTCTCTCTCTCTCTCTCTCTCTCTCTCTCTACTTATCACTACTATACATATATATAAGGCAATCTTTTTAATATCTGCTTTCTCAACGAGTTTCCCCGGTGAGATAAGCTCGAAGGGGAAGAGGAGGTAGAAAGAGAGAGAGGGAAATAAATCAAACGCGTTTCAACGAACCATTAGCATGAGCTAAAATAGTCCCGTGCAGACGAAGAGTTAATAAAGTTTCCTTGCCCCTCTCACTCTCGTGCAGTCTCTCCTCTCTCTCTCTCTCTCTCTCTCTCTCTCTCTCTCGTCTTTCCGTCGACATACATCAAAAGCCACCTTATTAAAAACGTGCGCCCGTGAAATTATTTTCGGTTTGACTGAGGGAAAAGGAAGGGGGCGACATAGAAAGAGAGAGAGGTAGTGAGAGAGGGAAGGAACCTGTGGGGGACAGAGGGGCGTCACTTCATTTTTCACGCCGGAAAAATGTAAAATTCAATATGCTTCGTCGGCGTCGCTCCGAGTCGTTTCGCGCCCGCACGCGCACCGGACTTATATTCGGCTCGCACGCGGAAGGGAGAAAGAGTGAAAGATAGAGAGGGAGAGAGAGAGAGAGAGAGAGAGAGAGAGAGAGAGAGAGAGAGAGAGAGAGGAAAACAGAAACAGAGTGAGACAGAGAGTTAAGGAGAGGAGGAATTTCATACATCCATCCGGTTTTATTAGATCCTCTCCCCTCATTATACAAAGTACCGGGCGCATCATCTGCATTGCAGCCGCAGCTCACCTTCCTTATATATATATATATATATATATATATATATATATATATATATATATGCATTCTCCTTCAATATATATCCCTGCTATATTTCTCGGCATAGACATAAAACGGGAACTCTAACGAGAATTCTCCTTAAGGTTCGAGTCCGATAGTCTATTCTCCAATTTCTCTCAGAGTCAATTATATCGGCGGTGTCTATATGTATAAACACGTACCCATATATACATTCCGCGTAAATGTATATATATATATATATATATATATATATATATATATATATATATATATATAAACGCGAAAGGGGAGAACGGCGCGCGAACTAACGATATGAGTGCGCACCGTTTCCAAGAACTTTCTCCGCCGCCGTCTCCATTGTGCATTCTTATATTGTTAAAGGTGAATAATGATATAGAGGTATATCGCTAGGAGGAGGAAGGAGAAAAAAATTCCATTTACGTATTACATTTCGATGTATGAATTTATCGCTAGAAATAATTCTATTATATTCTATACTAATTAATTATAAATACCGATTAGAAAAATATTTATGCAAATTGAAACATGATTTTTTTATTATTCATCAGTTTGCCCATTTCTTAGACTGAAATCGTGATTTTCTTCAAATCAAGGTATGCAATTATTCGAAATCGGAGAGTAATTATGAAAAATCTATTATATAGTAATATTTGTTTTTCATCAAAATTTAAATTCTTTTTTCAGATGCATATTTATTATTAGAAAAAGAAATCGAAAATAGATGCACATTTATTATTAGAAAATCATAACTTGATTTTATAGTTGGTAGTCTATCGAGTGATTTATATGGTGCTCCTACCAATTTTTCTGAATATATCTGTAGAGGAGCTTGTACATTTAATTATAGTTTACAAAGCAGGGGAAGAGGTAGAAGGAGAGAGAGAGATAGAGAGAGAGGTGGATAGATAAGATGCAGAGTGAAGATACACAGCAACCAGCTCATAATAGCCGCCAATCATCGAAAAGCAATATTTAAACGAGCTGCCAAAGAGAAATCGCATATGGGAGCTAAGAGGGGGGGGTAGGGAAGAACAGCTTGTAAATATGAAAGAAAGCCTATCCGGAGGGGGAGACCGGGTATAGAGCGCGTAAAAAGATCCGCCCACCCCGGTACGGGCCCCGCTAATTGGGCATTGTCCAGACACGTGTCCGGGCCATTGTTATCGAACCGCGAAAAGAGAGAGAGAGAGAGAGATAGTGAGAGGGAGAGAAAGAGCGCCCCGGGCGCCAGCTCATATTTTTCCCTTCGACCCACGTCTAATGCAGAGTTCGATTGCGCGCGCGCAGGCGTCTGAATAGGCCGGCTGCGCGCGATCCATTGCGCACTTTTTGCGCATGGCCTGAAAACCTCGTTATCCACGGCGGAGGGGTCACGGGGAGAGGAAGTTCAGAAACAGGAAAGCATGTTTATGTATATATATATATATATATATATATATATATATATATATATATATATATGTATTTATTTGAACACACTGTGTCTCGTCGAAGAACTCGCCAGGGTCGACCGTCGGACGGAAGGGGGGAGAGGCAGAGTTAGAAGTTGAGGCGGAACGCGGCCGAGGCGAGAGTTCGAAATTTGCGAGTACGTGCGCGTGTATATACACGCCTGGACGGGCGGGGGATGAGGCGAGAGGGAAAAGGGGGAGTGGGAGGGGAGTCTGATTTAATACTGGCCCCGGAGAGAAGTTTTTCTTAACTTTTAATGCGACCCGCGGAGATGCGGGCTTGTTTAACAATAAGGACCGGGGGTGGAAGAAAACGCGAGGGGTCGGGACGGGGGGCCGAGTTCAGCGCGAACGGACGTCGCGAATGGGTTTGAAGGATCGGAAAAGAGAGAGAGAGAGAGAGAGAGAGAGAGAGAGAGAGAGAGAGAGACAGACAGACAGAGAGCGAAAATTTCCTGTCTCTGAGAGCAGTCGAGCGGAACGTCTCCGCAATTTTTATACCATCCTCCGCGATAAATACGGTTCTCTTATTTAGCATGATAAAAATTGCACGTTTCTTCTCTCCTCGCGAAGTTAGGAAATCGTGGAACTGACGATGCTCTCGCGCCTGCCAATATAATATTGCCCCATACCCTCTACAACCCCACTCCCCCTCTCACCCGGCCACTATCTGTGGGAAAGAAGTTCGAGATATCCGCGAACAGTTGTTTTATAGACAGGTTGACAGCCTCGCGGAACGAAAGGAGAGAAAACGCAGGCTTGATTTTTAGACTTGACGTGTGTATCGCCTCGCTAACACAATGTGTATATATATATATATATATATATATATATATATATATATATATATATATATATGTTTTCTGCGCACATGTCACTTTCGTGTGATTCTCCAGCAAGACCGAATAACTTTGACCTACATTGTGTGTATTATATAAGAAAAATTTTTCCATTCTCCTTTTACTGCCTATAATCCAATCCATGACACGGAGAAAACAAAAGCGTATATGTATATATATATATAAAATATATATACTATGCATATAATATTCATTGTAACATATTGCTTTGTTATTCATGGGCCTGTATAGTAGAGAGGATTTTGAAACAAAAACAAAGTTATCGGATAAAATATATCACCCTGCGTGCGACACGTATCTATAGCATTATGCCATTTTATGCCATCCAATATAATGACTGCTATCTTAACATTTTTCCCAATGCGCCAATGCGCGTATCGCGGAATTTTGGGGGAAAAAAGCCCCGAATTCGCGTTGCGCAGCCGCGATCGCCTTCGTAAAATTTATAAATAATCCGGATGTCGGGCATGAGGGCTGTCGGGGGCGGTCATAAATTACCGGGGAATATTTCAATATGATTCATTAACGAGGCGTCTACCCGAGCGCCGTCGTCGTAATGGCCCGCGCCGTATTTCGCGCGGCCTCGCGTTAAAACGATGCGCGCGTCACGCAACGTTTATACGAACCAAAGAAACGAAGGGGGCGCCGAGCTCGAGCACGACGCGTGTGTATATATATATATATATGTGTGTGTGCGTGTGTGTATGGCGAGAGAATACCCCCTCCCCCCTATATAAAGGATCGGGGCCGAGGTGCGAACGATATCGGTGAGGCGCCAAAGAGAGGCGAACCGGATGTAAAAGTAACGCGTCGTCCGCGAGGGCTCGCACGATGCGGGACGAAGAAGAGGGGGGGGAGGGTTCGAGAGCTGAGGGCAGGAACGACGAGTGGAGGGGGTGGGGGGGCGGTTGGAGGATGGACCGAAAAGAGGACGCGGAGCGGCGTATAGCCCCCGCGCATTCATAAATCACCGTTCCGGCTTTTCTATTTCAGTATTTGTAAAACATTAATACACCGAGGGTAAAGTGCCGCCGTGCGCCGCTCTCGGGGCTTCTGTTCTCCTCCCTCTCCTTCTCACCCTTCCTCTCCTTGTCCCGCCGCCGCTCTGCCCATTTGTCTTCCTCTCTTACGCTCCCTTATTTTCTCCCGCGCTTGTATATAACTTTCGTAGTCGTATACTCACCTCTCTCTCTCTCTCTCTCTCTCTCTCTCTCTCTCTCTCTCTCTCTCTCTCTCGCTCTCTCGCTCATTCACTCCTCCTCTTGAGAGACCGAGAGTCTCTGAATAAGAAATTTTCTGCGGCTTTGCATTTTCTCTCGTACACACACACACACACACACACCCTATATATATATATATATATATATATATATATATATATATATATATATATATATATGGGCAGCACGCGTTGTCTTAACTCCGACGCGCGCCTCGCGTTTTACAGTACGAGAAAAACGACGGGGTGAATAGATGTATAAATCTATATATGTATCTGAATATATATATATGTATGCGGAAGTGTTATAAATCTAAGACAATTTAAGGGGATTTCGAATATTTCGACCGCACGATCCTTTGTCGTGGTTGCGGATAACACATAAATAATCGAAAATTTTCCAGAGAACCGGCGGGCTGTTCGCAGAAATTTTTCGAAATCCCTCGCTACTTCCCGCACTACGCACATACCGATGTCAAGTACAATAATTCTACGCGAGTCGTTAATGATTAATGTGTAACTTTTTATCCTTTGCGCATTCGCAGACAATTACTTTGGGAACAATAGGTAGAGAGAGAGAGAGAGAGAAGAGAGAGAGAGAGAGAGGAGCAAAGGGGGGGGGGGTTCGGCCGGGAGAGAGCGCTTATACAATTTCGTTCGGTTTAAAAGTTCTTTAATTAATTTTTGCGCTTTCATTAAATCTGCCAGGTTTAATTTACAAACTAAGCCGGAATATGCCTCATAGATGAAACGCAGACGCAATTAAAAGTTTTTTAAAGTGCACTTTACGATATTGCAATTAATGTTCATTATTGTTTCTTTCGAGAGTTTCTTTGCTTAGGCGTAAGTTATGGAGACGTAATTAAATTAGAGACATAGTTTATATATATATATATATATATATATATATATATATATATATATATGTATAGACTTGTATAAAAAAATTATACACAGCAGATTAGAACAGAAATTTGTGTATACTCTTGAAAAATGGATTGTGTAAAAAAATGTATACTGGTTAAATTATCCACATCAAATTATTTACGCGATTTAGGAAGTATTTTATCATTTCAACTATGAATGTAAATTTAATTGGACTTACAAGTGTTTTTTTCTCCCCCAAACTACTTTTCGACATGTTATAGTAATTTGCGTAGGGACCGACGCGAAGGAAGAAAAGAACGCGTCGGAACATTTTTATTACTTCCGGAGCGTTTTATTAGAGTTTCGTGACGTCGTCGAAAGGATAGAAACGTACTCGAGGGCTTAATGACCCAGCAAAGCAAAAGTCCGAAACCTTTATAGCTATATATATATATACATGTATATATATACGTGTATGCGCGCGCGCGTGTGCGTGTGTATTACGACCGGGGGAAAAAGCCGGACCCATTCGCTTAATGGCGCTTGTCACCGAGAACGCGCATTATTCAATATACCGGCTAATTTGCTTTTCATCCTTCTCTTGGTTTCCCGGGGTTTCGCCGTCTTCCCACTGCGCTCTTATGCTCGCCTCGCATATATCACAATTTTCTACTGATAAGGGTGTTATACCCCATATACCGTACGATATTCGTCTAGAAACAGCCTTCGAATTGTCCCGGAAACGTTATGTACAATGAGCAAAAGCGTACAAATGTATACCGACAGTGCAATGCAAAAAATCGCAAAGGAAAGTTTTTCGACACTTCAATAACATTCGCATTGTTATTCATTGCATCTGCTCTCGGATCTGCTTATGTATATATATATGTTCCCTCGCCCGAGCACTCAAAGTTATAGACACTGCTCTTACGGGCGAAATAATGGGCGAACAACGAGCTCCATTCATTCGCCCCGTCCAACCTGCCCCTCAGGCGCCTCCTCGCCCGTCATCGCGATCGGAAACAAACGAAATCCTCGAATTTAACATAATCGCTTCCGAAAGGGGGCACTCTGCACTCTCCTCGGCGCACAATGCCCGCCTTCTTTGCCCCGGCTGCGAGTCGCCGTAATCTAATATAGCGACCCCGTTCTCGGGGCGGATGGTGAGGGGGGGCGGGACGCTGGCTAAGGACGAGTGTGTCCCATCCCGCCGTAGGCCAACGTTCCCCGAGCGCGAGGAGATACCGCGAGGAGTCGAGAGGGGGGCAAGAAGCAGAAGAAGAACGACGACGACGAAGATGCAGAAGAAGTGGAAAAGGACGATGGAGGAGGAAGTCGCGGCGATGTACACCAGGACGCGAGGTGAGACGAGGAGGGCGGAAGCATCGGGTCCGCATACAACTTTTCCCGCGACTGGGTCCACGCCCGTCAGCGCTCGTACATCTGTACATTATTAGATAAGGCTGCGCGGTAGGGCGCGCCCTACCTCGCGCCGCGCGCTTCCCATTATAAGATGCCGGTTCGACGGCGCGCCTTAATCCCCCGAAACGGGAGTGTCTCTTGCGGCAAATCTCTTGCGCGCGTGAACGGTGCACGCCTTCGGCGGGGACGCCGGGTCGCGGGGTCGTGCTCGCGCGTACATTAATGCGCGTCTAGAAGGACTTGACGTCGCGGCGCGGGGCGGAGGCGAGTTTTTTTTATTGGAATTATAGAAATCACAAGTGCGCACCTATGTATACCACGATATACTATGATGCGAGAATTGCGACGCCAATGCGCAACTGTAGCGCTTCATCTCAAACTAACGTATATTGACTGCATGTCGATCTCGCTCGTCACGTTCGGACGCTCTGTGAGATTCTCATGTGTATATTAATAAACTAGAATGTATATATATATATATATATATATATATATATATATATATATATATATATATATATATGAAAGATAGTCCACTGTAAAGATTTACTCAACAATTTTCAACCGACGGCCGCGGGTATATGAACTTTCCTCTGCCGCCTCATCGATGCGACGCTACATAGGTATGTGGATGGAGAGCGTTATATATATATGTACATACATAAAAGACGAGGAGGCAAGTTTGCACTTACACAGATACATATATATATATATATATATATATATATATATATATACAAGGTAGACCAGCGGTCATCGGGGAAATTAGAGGCATGTCGTCGAGTTCGTATGCCTGCCCTGGCGGTCCGCGTGCGCAAACACACCGGAAATTGTCCTACTTTGGCGAGGTTGTATGTCGCGCCGAAGTTTTGATGTTAACCCCTCCCCTTCTCACTCTCTCTCTCTCTCGGGTCGCTGCATGTATGTCGGTAACCCGTGAGCAGCGGCGCGGTCTCTTTTTTTTCCGTCGAAAGCGTATATAAATATAACCCAGTTGTTGCCCGGTGGAGGGCAACGGTGAAAGGGTCATGGAGAGAATACGGGCTGACGATGGAAAAAAAAACAGAAAGAGTGTGAATGAGAGAGAGGCAGAAAGAGAGAGAGAGAGAGAGAGAGAGAGAGAGAGAGAAGTAGAATCACGGACATTGCCCTAGTTCTGTTGTCACCGAGGGTCCTCTGGACCAACGTTAGATACCCCAATTGCGGGAATCGAATTTTTCGCAAAAACTAATGCGTTCAATTTTTTTTCAACTACATGTTATAGCCGTGAAATCTGCTATCCAAAAAAGAACGGGCATTTTGTGATAAGAAAAGATTTTACTTTATGTATAAATATTTACAGGTCTCTATTAGCGTAAAAAATGAGTTGAGTCTACAAAGTTAATCGTGATTACGATTTTCTTTAATTTACTGTGCTTATGTACGCTCAAAAATTTTCTACAGTTATCCCAGAATCGATCCAAGAAATATTCAACATTTTCTGAATTATTTGAGGTTTAATCTTGGTAAATTAGTAAAAATATCCGCGATCTGTGCATTATAAAATGCAAAAGTTAATAATAAATGAAAAATTTTGCGAGCATGGCTTAAAACGTTTATCTTTGAAATATCCGTTCCAACGAGTCTGATTACGCTAATTGAGGCGCCGTTAAAACAGTATTTCGCAGTTTTGCGAGAGTTTTAGTGAAATGTGCTTTTATTTCTTAAAAGAATCACCGCAAAATTACATACAGTAAGTATGTAATAAATGTTATTATTTTATGGTATCATCCCTAAATTGAACTTTCACATATTAATAAATGATCTTAAGTTCACAACAACAAAAAAAAAAAAAAAAAAAAAACCAAATTGAGAAAAAAATAATGCATGCAGTCGTATACCAAGCTTTCGCAATCTCGTCCAAGTGACGCATTAACGAGGCATAAATATTTTGTTTCTTTTATTTCACGCAACAAGGCCTCGCGAACGCTCCTCTCCTCAACGACGGCACCGCGTGTCGCCTCGTACGGCCGAACGCGGCCAGGCCAATAGAACGAGCGATAAGCGCACGACGTCGCGTCGCCCGCGAACGCCTCGCGATCCGCTCTCTTATCGTAATTGCCGGCAATTTCATCGATTCAATATGGGTGTATAAATGCTCCTTTCCCATCGCCCCCCCCCCCCCCCCCGCCGCCGCCCATAGGGGCTCGGCGAGTATACTTCGTTTCGCGTCTCGCGCCGGTTGAAATATAAAGCGCTTCTCTCAATTCGCCTCATACTGCCCCGCTCACGCACTCTCTCGCTCCGAAATTACCGCTTGTAATTATCATAAGAACACGATAACGCTCTCCAACGTACCGGTGGGAGGAGGTGGAAGGGGAGGAGGATGAGAGGTTTAAATTTTAAAGGAGCAATTTACCGTGCGTGTTACAGGACTTCGAGGATTTATATATATATATATATATATATATATATATATATATATATATATATCCGAGCAGGAGCAGAATGAGAGGAGAGGAGGCTTTATCTTATCAAAGGCAGCGGCTTCGATGCCTCCTTAATAATCCGCGCCAACTTCCGTGGTTCGAATATCCCGTGGAGCACCGGCAAAAGAGAATCAAGAGAGAGAAAGAGAGAGGGAGAGAGAGAGAGAGAGACAAAAAGCAGATGAGTTCGGCATATAATTAATGCTCGCTTTTAATGCGACGCTTAATGTCTTGTACCGCTTATATATAAAGGGCGTAAATTTAACTTTCCTACCACTCTTATATCCTATTCCGCATTGACGATTATCGACTCCAAACCCTTTACCGTCGTCCTCTCTATCCCTCTTTCTCCACACCTCGCTCTATATATCAATCGACGCAACGGGGAGCCAAAAATTATCCGTCCACGATCGTTTGACGATTCGCAATTAGCCCGAGGACATGGGCATAACACATTCATCCACACGTACGCGGACCCACGGCTCGATCAAAGCGGGTTCGGCAGTAGTTATTTTCCCCAATTTTTTTTTTTCATTTCCTACAGATTTCCGGAAATCTACGTCTAATTCGATTTTTGCCCCGTTGCGAGGATCAAAAGAATGCTGTCGGAGTCGCGGTTGGGACGTTGCCTCGAGAGCGCCGCTATATAACTATAATGTATAAAGAATGAAAAAAAAAACAAAAAAAAAATATATATATATACACACATACAGATATATATATATACATACTGATATATATATATATATATATATATATATATATATAAATATATAACATGTGTGTGTGTGTACACGACTTCATATTCTCAGTTAATTGAGCCGTACGTACGCGCTCGCGTGTCCGGACGTACGATTCGACGAGGCAATTTCGAACGCGACCGCCGTCCGTCTAGTGTACCTTCCCTCTCTCGTGTGTGTGTGTGTGTGTGTGTGCGTATGTGCTTTTTATGCCCATGAGACAAACTATATGCGTACGGTATACGCTCCCCGGCTGCGCCGAGTTCCAACGATCGTCGTCGATAACGCGCGCGCGCTCGAATAATCGAGCGATAACGACTGCAGGCGGGAGGACGGGCGCGGCTCTCCTACCAATCGCTTCGAATGTCACGCACTCGCGTCTCGAATTATCGAGCGATAATCGATGAGTACGAGCTTCAACCAGTCCGGGCGAAAGCTAATCTCCCCGACCAAGGAGAATCCAGTACCGAAGCATTTTGAATGGCGCGCGCGCGCGCTACGTCCTACGATGTATGAAGACGCGAAATTCTAGTCGAATTACGCCCATGCCCCTTACCGCGCTTAAATTGCGACGATGTATATGTATGGCTATATCTATATATATAGAATATATATATATATATATATATATATATATATATATATATATATGTATATAACTATTTCGGAGCACCTTTCGAAACTTCGATTCTCATAATTAAGGGTTAAATAATCGAGCGAGCTTTCAATATTACAAAAGTTACGGCTTTAATCCAGTCATTATATATATATATATATATATATATATATATACTCTATATATTATATACTCTATATATGTATATAGTTCCGTTAAACCTAGTTTCCGCGCGGCTCATTATCTGAGCGGGGGGGGGCAGGGGGGAAACAAGAAATTAACCGTTGCTCATACAACCCGCTGTGTAGAGATCTTCCCCTTCCCCCGGGGGATAGGGGTCGGGGGAGATCTTGATTAAGTGCCTCGGGTATATATTAAAGAAGTTGTTCGGGTGATACCGGGCGATATCGCGCTCCTATCGGAAAATCTATAGGATGTTGCCGGGCGCGGGCCGTGCATCGCCGCATCGCGCTTCGCGCCGGCTCAAAGAAGCGCGACGCTTGTGTGCGTGTGTTGCATGTATGTGTCTGCCTATAACGCACTCGGAGCGCTTAATCCGAGGCGTGAGCGGTCTTTTTTTTTTGTTTGTTTTTTTTTCCCCTCATTTTTGCAAACGATCGCGCTTATGGTATTATTGTGCGTGCAAGAAAAGAGAAAAAGAGAGGCGCGTAACCGATAAGATAGCGTCGGGGAGAGTGGGAGCGAATTCGTATGTATAGATACATATATATGTATATCTATATATATGAAGAAAAGCTGCACATAATCTCTCGAAGTCGGGGCTTATTAGCAACGCCAACCGCAATAAACTTAAAAATTCAAGGCGCGAACGGTGTTAAAGTGGAGCATTAAAAATTTCAATCCTATATACCGATATATATATATATATATATATATATATATATATATATATATATACATACATAACGATTTACGAGTTTCCTTTCCGCGTAGAAGGAGATGGCGGCGTGGAGGGGTGCGGGCGAGACTGGGATCGAAGACGCGGGGCAATTCGCGTCCGCGCACGCACGGGGCGCTCAATAAAAACGCAGGAACGATCGATCGGCAACGGGTTCTTCAGTTTATCAGCGATTTTGCGCGAATTTTTTTTTTCAATTAACCTCATAATGAAATCTTATTCTTGAATTAATAGTATTGCCCTACCTTCGCGTTCGGCACATTGACAACTGTGGCCGTCGCGCCTGATCAAGCTTCGTATCTCACTTAGGCGCTCTCTCGCTCTCTCTCTCTCTCTCTCTCTCTCTCTCTCTGTTTTACATCTAATTATGGCAATTGAAAGTGCACGATTATTGGCCGTTTACGGCCATTAATAAAGTAGATAAAAATATGACCGACCAGTTTATATTATCAGTTTCGTACCGTATCGGATTAATGGCTGAGCGTTGGAAATGCTCGTTATTTTATAATAAGTAAGTCAAGAATGTAATTGGTGACAAGACGTTTCGATAGGCAATTTTCTTTCTTCTTTTGGCAGAAATTTTGTTGGTAAATTTTCATGGTATTATTGAGAAATTTGTTAATAATACGTATCCTGTATTTTAACTTAAACGTTAATGTTAACATCGTTTTAAGAATTTTAAGAACGTGAAGATGTTGTAAAGCAATTTTTTCACCATGCTTTTTGAAAAAGTTTTTTAAATACGTAATGTTTAATATGGCCTAGTATTAAGTTTACCGAGTTTTGTTTCAATAAACTTGTGAAAAAGTTTTATATTGCCAAGATGACAGCATTATACATTTCAGACTGTAAATATATTTTTATGTCAAACTTTGCTTTACTGAAATTGAATAAATATTGAAAATTGCTTTCAAAAAATTTTAAATTATTACAGTAACGTACAAATTAATATGCAGACAATGTATTATTAATAAATTTCTTAATAATGCTCTGTAATTTACAACATCAAAAAAAATTCGCGCCTGAACAGAATATTAATTCGCCATCTCTCCAGACCTACATCGATAAAATACACATTAAGTGCTTAATATTTTTATTCACATTAATCACGAGATCTAAATTCGACGATTCCACTGTAATGCCTTTAATTTCGACATAAATTTAATTTTTACTGCCGCCCCTTGAACGTCCGCGACATTTTCAATTCTACAGACTCGAACGCTATTCGCGTGCACGTTCGCAAATTCGAAGCACTTCCCCCTATCGATGGATACCTTATATACGCTTGTTATGAAACATCTGTGTATTCTGTATGTAAAAAAAAAAAAAAAAAAAACATGCTCGGTCAGTATCGCAATCCGATCGAATATCGTGGCCGACGAACGAATCCAAAGCCCTTGAACGCCAAAATTATCCGAGAAGGAGAAATGCTCAAACCCGCGAATGTTTCGTACGGCAAAGTGTCGCAAACGGGAAAACTTTCCAGACGAAGCGTTGCCGCGGACGGCGAAAATTTCCAGTTTGCCGGAGGAGCGTTGGCGAGGGGGGGGGGGCGGAGGAATTAATTATTGTCCCAGAGCGAGAAATGTCGGGACCAATAATTGCTCTGTCACGATGAAACGGACCGACGGGAAAAATGTCCGAGGCGTAGAAATGGGAAAAGTAAAGGCGAGGAAATACGTCCTGTACTGAATGGCATTTTTTTTCTCTCTTTCATTTCGGCCTTTGGGCCAGCCATCGAATTCATATGATAGATCGTCGAGCGATCGAACGTTTTCCTAACGTGCGAATCGATCAAGAGATCCAGACGCGTTGTTTTTTGTTATTCTTTTCTTGAAAATTCGGTTTTTGTTTTCGAGCGACGAACTTCGCGACGAATACGAAGAAAGTAACAGAATAACGGGGGATGAGGTAGGTAGATTGGATGGAAAATACACAGCTCCCAGCCCTGCATCCACCCGGACAATTACGCGAAGCTACGCGCGACGCAGTAAATCCGGATCGACTCGTGCGCGCGCGCGTTATCGTTTGTCCACGGGGCATACATACAGCAGTAGCTCCAGCGCTACCTCGTATTCCGATTAAAATTCCAGGCTCGGCCGACGTAAGTGAGTAGCCGATCTGTTTATTTCCTTCCACCCTCCCTTTCGCCCCCGCGGCCCCGTTCCGCGGCGGTCGTGTGCCTATAAATATAAATATATATATATATATATATATATATATATATATGTGCGATACGCGAGCGCAAAATGGAAGGAGTAAGAAAGGAGTCGGGCACGCTGCGTGTATTATATGCGAGAGGAAGAGAGAGAAAGAGAGCGAACGCTCGATTAGATTGGCGCAGCACGGCAGCGAACAATGGGTGAGAGACCTCTCGATCTACACGTGTACGCGTGTGTGTGCTTCTGCATATGTATATATATATGTGTGTGTATGTGTGTATAGGCGCAGCGATGCGGCGGCTAAGGTAGCTCTATCAGGAGCAGTTTATTAAAGGCTCGAGCGAAAGTGCAGCGCGCGAGTTTACACCATAGGATTTTAATCTGGATCGCCTCCGGGAAATAATCCTGAATCACCGTCTTACGCACCGCGGGTGAGCCTCGCCGCTTGCGTGTATGTGCGCGCGCAATATACACGTGGGCGGAGTTAATGGAGAGAGGAACAGAGAGAGAGAGAGAGAGAGAGAGAGAGAGAGAGGAACTTCCTTTGTCGCGTTGGTCTATTATATATACTGCATCGTCGCGAAGCACCGTCGTCGCCGCCAGCGGAGCGGCACTCGCCGTTGTCTGTGCGCGATTTTCTCGCGATAATGACAGAGACAGAGTGTGAGAGACAGAGAGAGAGAGAGAGAGAGAGAGAGAGAGAGAGAGATACCGGAGACAAGTATACGCGAGTAAGTAAGTAAGGAGGAGGAGGACGGAGATCTCGGTACAAAGGGAGGTCGAAGATATAGGGAGAGTAGGTAATATAGAGGGTTTCTCACTGGTATGACAAAAAGAGCGACGGGACCGACGCGCAACGGGACTTATATATACCAAGAATAGAACGTGTATAAGATACAGTGCCATTGTGTTACCGGGGCGAGAGGGAAGGATAAGAAGAGAGAGGGAGAGAGCGAAAGATCGGAAGAATGTTTGTATAGCACTTTTTCGCACAGCGTCCTGTAAAATTTGTAAGTCACGCGGGTCTATAAAAAAAAATTTTGATATCGATGCGGCATTACTTTGACGCCGGGGCTCTCGCTCTCGCGTGCCTCTCCCTCCACCCCCCACCTTCGGTCTCCCACTGCCCGATCCGATAATAATCCAATCAATTAATGAATCTTCGAATACACCTTTGACGAGCGCGGGTGAGGGGGGGGGGGCAGTGGAGAGACCCCACGACCCGTGCGGCGGTGATGGCCTTTGAGCCCGGCAACTCGTCCAGCGCACCGCTGACTATGCGACTCGGCCGATTTTTATTGCGCGACAAAGGGACTTTATTGGCGGAGTTGAGGGTGGGAGTGAGTGAGTGAGTAATATAGAGAGAGAGAGAGAGAGAGAGAGAGAGAGAGAGAGAGAGTGAGCGAGAGGGGAGGGCAGTGAAGAACGACAAAGATGAAGACATGGACAGATACAGAAAGTGTGAGGGGGGAGGGGCACCGAGAAAGAGGATGGGGAGATAAGAGTATGAATGCAGCGTCGGAGGTCGCGCAATTATCGCAATTGATAATGGCACTAAGTAACTCTTAAGTAACCGAAGTTGTATAAGCGGATTCGAATACGGAGGATTGCTCTTTTGAGCGGGCCAATCGAATATAATTGTCCGTGAAACGAAGTATATATATATATATGTATATACTTGTATGTATGTATATATATGTATGTGTGTGTGTATGTATATACGAAATATTTGAGCTCGTGGTTGAAATTCCTACCGAAATATCGCGAGAAGTCTATGTATGTATATAAGTTTTCGACCTATTATATATAAGTTGCGGTTGCAGTACATCGCGAAAAAAACTTTTGATATCCGTGGTCGGTGGCCGGACCAGCCATGCAATTGGTTTCAAGGAATCGATAAATATATATATATATATATATATATATATATATATATATATATATATATATATATAATATGGCAGTTGCGATAATAAAAGGCAAGAATTGCGCGGTATCAAAATATAGAGAAGAAAGAAGAGGAAGCTCGTGTGATGACATGTGATAAAAGAAAAATACGAGGAGGGACTGATATATATATAAAGAGAGAGAGAGAGAGAGAGAGAGAGAGAGAGAGAGAGAGAGGGTGAGGGCGAGATTCAGATGAAAGAGAAGAGAAGCGAAAGAGGAAGGGAAGGGGATCGATGAAGTTGTCGCGTACTTTGACGTAACGAGAGCAATACGCGAGAATAGCATATCGACGGGGCGGGGGGGGGGTGAGCCTCGCTTGTGGAAGTGTGCTATAGATGTGTGCCGGGGTAGCTCGGCAGAGACAGACGGCCAACTCTCGGCTGGATATTTGAATAGACAAAGAGGAAGAGATACTGTGCGTGGCAAGAGAGGGTAAGGGGGAGACAGGGAGAGAATGATAGAAAGGATGAGAGGCAGAGGAACAGAGAGGGTTATAGAAGAACAAAACACGCCGCGGCACTTAGTCCCGGCTTGTAAGTAGGTGGAAGGAAGAGCCGAGAGGGGGGCTGGAGGCTCCGACGATACTTTTTTCTGCCGAACACCCCCTCCCCCCCTGGCCGCCAACCAGCCATCCCTATGAAATTCAATTTGAATAGCCGGAAGTTAGTCGGAACGAAGTTCGCTTAATTACGATAATTGGATAGTCGTATATACGAAACTTTTACTTATCGTCCATAACCCCCTTTATGCTCGAACCGGATAATAATACTGTATGATCCGTGTACGTATATGGCTGCGCGTGTATGTGCGCGCACCGAATCGCGAGCTCGGCGACGTAACCGATGCGAATCACGTCGACCCGCAAGCGCGGTCCGATTTCCATGCTAATTACATGCCGCTTTTTTTCGACATTTTTTTTTTTTTTTTTTTTTTTTTTTTTATTCTTGCGCGGAAACCGCGGAAATTCCCTACGCCCACCGCGGAGGCCGCTCGATCGCGTCGCGAAGCTCCGCGGAAGTGGAAAGTTACGATTATTTCCCGAGGCAACGAGCGCGCGTGCGCCTATGCGTTCGTATTCTGCTTTGCCCTCGTGGACGCGCGGGCAGACAGGAAGTCGACGCGCTCGAACGGCCGCGTCGAGTCGCGCGCAGGGATTTCAATATTCGATACGAACTTCCGCCGCCGCCGCCCTCGCCTGGCCTTCTCTATTATCTGGCGACGGCTCCGGGCCGAGTCCTGGAGGAGGGATTCTTTTTCAACACCCCCCCCCCCTCATCGTGTGTAAGCCTTTATTCGCAATATCGCGGCGTTCGGAAGAGGGCGAAAGTTTCTGTAGTACCGCCGTCGAGAGCGAGCGCTGCCACTCCGGTACGTAGACCCCGGCGGATGGGACACGCGAATAACCTCTTCTTTTTTTTTCCTTGCTAACCCCCCCCCCCCGGCAGTCACAGAATCGCGGATTTTACGCCGGGGCTCCGGGGATTTATCGAGTTCTGTATACGATAATTCTCCGGATTCTCCCTACCAACTCCTCCACCCCTCCCCCCGGCCGAGCCTTTCCTCGCCCAGCCGGGGATTAATATTTTATAAGATGTAGATGCAGCGGCTTTTGCGCGCCAGTTCTCCAGTCGGTGCACAAGCGCCCGATATCTATATCTGTATATAGTTGTAATTTAGAGTATATATATATATGCCGAGAAGGAAATATCCACTAAATAATAAAAGGGGAGTTAAACCTTTACGCCGCAATTCACCGTTACGTGCAGCTGACGTTAAGTGACTACCGTGCATTTTGCACTCTCTCTTTCTCTGTTCATCTCTCGCTCTCTCGCACCGTCACTCTCCGCCTTTATTTTACTTCACGCTTTAATGCCGGGCACGTTATTGCTGGTACACTTTTAGGCGTTCGCCGTATAAATGCTTTATATTATACGGATTCGCGTTGGTGAACGTTTCGTTTATACATATATATATATATATATATATATATATATATATATATATATATATATATATACATATATAAATTGATCGAGTACGAAAGAGGTCTATAACGTGGCGTCGACTAAGGCGAGAAAAGAAATTATATGGGAGGCCGACGATGGGAATCAAGACAAAAAAACTCATATAAAAGAAAGACGATATTCGAGATTATCGAAAACTTTTCACATTATTAGATTCCAAAAACTGTCTTTGATTTATGCTCATTGCATTTGCTTTAATTAAAACACGTTCCACCTAGACAAGTGCTGATATTAGCATAATTTTGTAAAAATGGCTTATGCAGTATTCATAATTTCAATTCTTCGTATTTACTCAGGTTCCTCTAATAAATTCATTCGCGATTCAAAATTACAGCCCTCAGCCGTGCAGTTAAATATTGATATAACACGAAATTGGATATATCAAAATTTGACGTTAAACTATATATATTTATAGACATACGTACATTAAATTATTTTATTGCAATATCTATCTAATATTTCTATAAAGAAACGAATAAACTACAATACGACATCTATAATTAACGTAAGACTCGCTATGAATATATTGAAACATTTTATAATAATACTATGTAAAATACAAATAAAAATAAATATTCTGATTGTTTAAAAAAAAAAATGAAAAACTTTGTGCTCTGAGAATAAAATAATATTTTTAATGAAAAATCTATTGATAAAATTCAACTGTGATCAGTCTATAATAAAAATGATGGCCCAGTTTCTTTATATTTCGAAACTATATCCAAATGCTTTCTGCGTGTACGTGCTTTTACCGTATTATAGATGTACATCAAAGTGAAATAGAACTATTTGATATAAATGAGAAGTACAAAGTTTTCCAAGATTTAATGTAACGGAAGCTAACGGTTTATATACACACACGCACATATAAATACATATATATATATATATATATATATATATATATATATATATATATATATAATCATAATTTTAAAACTCAGAAAGTTTAGACCGCTTGGCGGCAGGGGCGATAAATTAGTAGAAAATTATGACCGCTCCCGAGTGCAACGAAAGGTGGCCGAGCGTCCAATGTTAACGACTTTCGCTGTAAACCGGGTCTTCCTCGCTCGACCTTTCCGCCCCCCCCCCGCCGCTCCCCACCCACGCCCGTCGGCAAGAGCGCTCCGCACGCGGGCTCGCACTCGGGTCAGAAATTAATGAGGCGCGTAATTTCCAACTCTCTGCGACGAATTAATATATACGCGAGCGCGCTCGTCTCGCGGACGCCGCTCGCGCGGCGCGGAGCAGAGAAATTTCGGAGGGGGGGGGCAGAGGGGCGCGGAGGCCGCGAGCAAAAGAGGTCCGGGATCCGATGAAGCCAGAGAGACGGGGGAGGAGGGAGGGTAGGAAGGCGGCGGATGACCGCATAATAGCCGAGCAGCGCCCCCCCCCCCACCGCCTCAATCCCAACCCCGAGAACGCGCCAGCGATGATTTAGAACGGCCTTCCCTCTTTCGCCGCGACCGCGCGTCAGGGCGCGGTTCGCGGGCTCGTGCGTCTGAGCGCTCGCGCGCGTGTACACAAATCGGGGTCCGTCGGGCGAGAGGGTGAGAGCGACGAAATTCAGCCCGTGAAATATATCGGGGGCAACATTGAAAAAGACGGTGATCTATCGGCGGACCAGCGTGCTTCAGGGGTGGCTGGAGGGGGGGGGGTCGCAGAGCTTCCTTTCGATTTATGGGACGGCCAGTAGGCCGACGGTGGAATACGAATACCCGTCCTCGATAACACGCGGACTATTCGGCGATATCAGGCTGGCTCGGGGGGGGTTGACGGTCGGCGGCGTCGCGGTAAAATCCAGCGGTGGTCGCAGCCGCGGCGCTTGATTATGGGTGCCCTAGAACGGGGCGTGAAAGGGTGAAAATCTAATGCCGCGTGTTCCGTGGGCGCGGAGGGGGAGGGGAGAGGGGAGCGTTCGTTAGAGTTGAACGCGGTAGTTGGCCGAGTGATTTCGTGGCGAATCCCGGTGGTCGGTTATAATTGATAAAGGCTCTCATTGCGTTTACTTTTGATATCTAATTCGTTAGACTTAGATAAGAATAAAATTTTTTATGAATTTCTATTGGCACGTGTTTGTACTATTGTTATCTTTCGAAGCTCGCCCAAAAGTCACGTATTATTAATCTAAAAATATATATCCGTACAGTCGTAAATTTTCCCATATAAAACATTTAAAAAAAAAAAAAGCAACCATGCAAGCAAGTAAAAAAAAATTATTTCCTGCATAGTCGTAAATTTTACTGTATAAAACAATTTTAATTTTTTTTTTTTACTAAAAAAAGCGCGCCAAATAAATAAAAGGAAACACTAACTCGAGTTATTAAATAAATTCTACTCGAGCGCACTTCGTTTTACAAACGAAAAAAAATAAAAACTGTTGATCCCAAAGTAAATCTAATTCGTATACAAAGCGAACAAAATCGGGATAATTAAATATCAGCGCGGATGACGCGACATGACGGAATTAGGAAATTACGCCTTTCACCCCTCGCCTGCCCCCCTCCACCCGCCCACCCTCGGCAGGAAGGTGCTTTCGCGACGCGCGGCAGCGCGGCGGCCCTGTTCGAAAATTACGCGTCGTCGTCGTGTTTTCCCTTAGCGCCGGCGCGCGGCATAAAGCGACGGGGCGAGCGTCGGAAGTCGCGCGGGCCTCCCGCCCTCTGAATAATTGGGATCACGTGCGAAAGACGCGGCGGGCGCGCGAGTTCGCCGTTGCGTCACACGAATGCAGATATACATTTATGTATATATGTGTGTATATATATATATATATATATATATATATATATATATACAGTACGTCGGCGGCAAAAAACGCACGAGCGAAACCCGCCCGAAATTTCGCATTCTCCTAACAAGCCCGGGGGAATTAATCAGTCGGGCGAGACACTGCGAGCGGTGTAAGTGTAATTTCCATCTCACTCTCTCCTCTTTCCTTCTTTCCTCCCTATCTCTCTCTCTCTCTCTCTATCTCCTCCGAAGCTCCCGTCGTAAGAATTAGGCCGCGCGTCTGTTCTTTCTCCGTTCGTTTTCTTATTTCCTCATTCTCTCTGCCACTGTCGTGCTGTGTTTTTCTTTCTCCGAGCAGCTCCCTTCCTCTCTATCTTTCTCTCTCTGCCCCAGTCTCTCTCTCTCTCTCTCTCTCACTCTCTTTCACTCGCTCTCTTTTATTTTCTCCTCGTGCGCGCGTCCTTGGTACCGCGCGTCACTTACGAGCATAGACGCTGCACGCGCGCGGAACGTGCACCCGGAGGAAGATTAATTCGAATAGTTCATTTGTGCTCGATGTGTATATGTATGTATATATATATATATATATACAAACACCGGCGGCCGACAAAGGATTTTCGAGCGCGCTGCCGGGGAGAAAAAGAGAGCCGCGCGGCGTTCTTCGCCGAGTGAAAAATGCGCGGGCCCTCTCGCGTCCATTTAACCATCTCGATATCGGGGCCGATAAAAAATTCGGTCGGACATGCTGCTCTTCTTTTTCCCTCTGCGCGCTCAATTAAAATCCTTGCGCGGACAAAAGACTGCGCGGACAGTTTGTATTGTTTGGAAATGTGCGTAGAACGTTTCTATATATGTATACATATATAGATGTGCAACGCGTTGACGAGGATTTAAATTGCACGCGGTTACGCAATTTTTCTCTAATGGAATTATATAAGTCTACGAATTGCGCCCTTTTATTCTTTTTTAGCGATATACATTTCAATTTATGCCTATATAGATGCTGCAAGAATGCAATTTCATCTGGACGAATGATGTTAAGGAATCAATGTATACCAAAAAATATTTATGTAAACATCCTTAAGTGTCTCCGAGTATATATATTCAAAACTTTCAGGACAATTTCCAAATGTGAGAAAATATTTTCAACTGACAAAGGCTCACCAAATAATTTAACCATTACGAATCAAAGAATGATGCTATATCTTCACAATACTCATCATTATAATTAATAATCGTCATTCCCATTAGTTAGTAGAAATGATTACACAATACCGCTGTATACTACCATTTAGCGCGGCATTTATTCTCCACACTGCTACATTGATATAAACTGGTTGAACCTCCCTCTCCCTGCCCCCACCCTCGTATACCAATATATCAGATTCTTTTTAACAGGAGAAAATTGTTATTGTCCATTTCTGATTTCAATGGAGGAGGAGGAAAGCCTAATTGCTTCATTGTGAACTCCCCTTTTTCGAGCAAGATAAAGAATATACGAAGGATTAAGCTCACGAGATGGCGGTGAATAATTAATAACGAGTTCTTTATAGCCACGTATACCAGAACGTTCTTAATCCGCTAACCATTGTTGCTTCCGAGAAATCTCCCCCCCCCACCGATGCAGCTCCATAGCTTCTCTAGAATATATATATATATATATATATATATATATATATAATATAGCATTTTTGCGCGGACCACCCATCGCATCGAGAAATATACACCGGGGATCTCTGTAGAATAGAAAACGGATTTCGTTTAATCCGCTCTTTCAAAGTATCCTGCGCGCGTGCTTTGAAAATTTAACGAACCGTGTCTGTATAGATGCATACCCTACACACACACAGACATATATATATATATATATATATATATATATATATATATATATATATATATTCAAGTACATTTCGAAAATCTCGATTCTATTTTCTTCATGTTTTTTATTTTTTATATCTAACGTTTTAGCATATACGTATTATATATAGAAAATCCAATAGGACTATTTGAATTAATTTCGAATGGTAAAGGGATTTTCGTAATTTTGCCCCGCGACGGACAGCTTAATTAGATTCGATAATGGAGGGTACTGAAATTGCAAGGGGCAAAACGGATATTTCCAAAACAACAACAACAACGGCAAGAACAAAAAAAAAAAAAAAACGAAAAGAAATAAAGAAAAATCCGTCGGCAAATACGAGTATGTACGAGCGTGCGCTTTATTAACAGGGAACATACACATATATTTTCCATAAATTTCGCGTAATTCATCGGGAATCAAGCGGTTCGTTTTCGAAATAGATCACGTCTGACACGGCATAATTGGATTATTTGCTTTAAATTGATTTTTCGGTTCATCCCGCTCTGCGTCGCGGCCAACGTCAATACGACGGAGAGACAATTGGAAAATTAAAATAAAAAAAAAAAAAAAATGAAAGAAAGAGAAAATGAGAAAGTAAAAAAGGACCATGTCAAATCTACAAACTGGAAATTTTTGTAGAAAGAGTATAATTTATCTTTCTAATAATTTAGTGCGAGCAATATTCTCTATACATTCAAGGTGGTGAAAAATTAACGCACATAATGCGTAAATCGTTTAAAAGTCAAATACGTATTATATATTATGCCCATGAAGAAATTTTGTTTACAAAACAAATTGCGCCCCTCGGCGTATTTCAAGGCACGCCAAAAAATCCCTTTCATATATATTACTTTATGCGCGTATACACACACACACACACACACACACACATATATATATATATGCGTCGACTATCGGGCTGGTTCATCGCATATAATTACGCGTCCAAATTTATATTCACAAATAAATCATCGATTTTACATCGTGCGCCTCGTTCGTTCGCATCGGCGGCATAATGCGTATACGCGACATATTTTTTTCTCTTCCGAGGTAATCAATCGCCAATATATATATATATATATATATATATATATATATATATATATATATATATAATATAGGGTTGATTATAATTCCGAAAAAAATCTGAAAATCGAAACAACAGCTCGTACATGATTCTTGCCACGGAAGTACGAAGGGCTTTTCTCTATGTATAATAATATATCGAAAAGACTCTAACTTTTTCCTAAAGTCTATAAACCTGATTGATCAGTAGCGACAGATACGATAACAATTTCGATTTCGATTTACGCATGAAATGCGCGGAGATTAGATATCGCGTCAAAAAACTGCATTTAAAAATTCAACTGATTTAATTTAACTGATAGGTGCAACGGAAACGGCAGAAATATGATAAACGGTTCGCATAATTTTTATAGTAACAGAGACGGTCAGTATTAATCATAGAAAAAAGACTGAGAGAATTGAGATTCGAAGTACCTAAATCATCGAGAAAATATATAAACAAAAGCATTACGAATAAATTCATTTGTTCATTGAATCAATAATCAATGAAACGCACGTTTCGTCACGTCCCTTAAATAAACATATTTATTACGCTCTGGTATGCTTTTGTTAGCTCCGTCGAAACAACAACGTGATCATCTAAACCCTATATCTTTTAAAGAGGCGAACGTATTCGCCGACACGATTCACTTGCGCACCCAACCTAAACCTTTTCTCTCTCTTTTCTCTCTGTATCTCTCTCTCTCTCTATCTCTCTCTCTCTCTCTCTCTCGCGCGTGAATTCGTCCTCTATAACGTTGGCGAGCGACGCGCGCCGAAATTGGAGCGAACAAAGGGACGACGGTTCCGCCGGTAAATAGGCGTTGCGCGCGACGTCCGGCAAAAAGTACTCGTACAAACGCACACGTACGCGTGCACACACACACAGCCACACGCAGGCACTTACAATCGAGGCCGCAGTACGCGCGTGCGAGCTTCCAGCGAAAAGGCACGAGGGCGGAACGAGCCGTAGAGGACCGCCGTCAAGGAGGAGTATCGAGCCCTAAAAGAGACTTATGAACTCGTGTGTGTGTGTGTGTGTGTATATATATGCATACATGTATAGGAACGAAGCGCGTTGCCCAACGCGCGCCCCTCTACGCGTATTTATAACCTATATACGCGCGAGGCGGCGCGAGGCGGTAATTGCCCGTTGATAAAGAGCTTTCGGAAAAATTATGGCGACCCCGCGGTGCCTGGAGAGGAGGGTGGAACGAGGGGTTAAGAGAAAGAGAGATAAACTGCGGCGCGCCGCGGCCGGGCGTAGAGGCCGAGATTTATCATGCTCGGCTGCTTTGTGCGCGGGGCGCGGGCGGGCTACGGCGACGTCACATCGGCGAAGTTATTTTAATTAACTCTTTGACGCGTCGTGGCTCGCCCGCCGCCACCGCCGCTCTCTCGGGCGTCGTCTTTGTTTTGGACACTGGGGAACGAGTCACTCCCATCCGCCCCCCCCCTCCCCACGATGCTCGGGTGTGGGAGGGCTTTCGCTTCGGCCCGGAAGACGAACCTGAGGCGAGAATCGCGCGACTGAGGACGAGTTTGCATCACGGCTGTTTTTTTTTATATTTGTACGTGTTATGCAGAATTGTGTATGTTTTTTTTCTTTTTTTTTTCATCAGCGGCAATAATCGATTAGTGGCGCTCCATATCCGTATGGAGATACGCGTCGAGATTTTTTCCCGTCTAACGGAATATTGATTTGTGGATGCGCGACGACTAATCGCGGAAAATCGCGTATACGGTCCGCGAGCTTTTCCACTATTCATGGGAATAATAAATGGCAGTCCTGGCGGCCGCCAACAATACCGTGGCTTGCAAAAATTAACGCAGAAATGCCTATGGAAAGTATGCGATATTGAATTTTGGGTAGAAAATTTTTTATCCTCGTTATAAGAACTTGTGTAGGCCAGAAGTGGACAGGTCGAGGAAACTTAATTGTTCCGACCGGGGCAATTTTTTCCCCTCCGCCTTTCTTTTTCTTTTTTTTTCTTTTCGCCCGTGATTGACGGCAAGGGAATTACGATAATCATATTTTTTAACCGAGCAGTTATTGGATTTGCGTTTGACAGCCGAGGACATCGGGTGATTGGTTTTCTGCGTTGCGCCCGTCGCGCGTAAAAAATAGAGGGAGAGAGAGAGAGAGAGAGAGAGCGAGAGAGTGATAGAGAGGGACGGAGGGGAATAAATAAGGGAGGCGGGAAAGAGAAGAGAAGAATCTCTCGATATAGTACGCAAATCCAATCAACTCGATCATTTCGCTATTTTTAGTATAACCTGGAGTAGAGTGCAAGGGAGAAATAAATCGCCAGTGCGTCGCGTCGGGAGGAATAAGGAGAAGGAATTATCGTCTTATCCGGCAAGAGCAACGGGAAGTATCGGGCGAACTCTACGTGAACGCATCGGTAGAAGGGTTGACATATCCTCGCGCATACTCTCTCTCTCTCTCTCTCTGCTCTCTCTCTCTCTCTCTCTCTGACTCTCTCCATCTCTATTCCCTTTCTACATCTCTGCCTCTATGTACCCGCGGATCGACGAACAAAAGCAAAAAAAAGAAGAAAAAAACAGAGCTGGCGTTATTTCCACGGCCGTATATCTATACGTATTTGTATTTATTGCCCTTGCGCGCAGCCGAAGACTTTATATTTAGCCCGGGCCATAAACCACGTCGCGCGTGTATATGAATGCGCGACTCCGTCGCAGGCCTCTCCTCCCCCCTCCCTTCGGGTCTCGAGCGTGGGCGTACAAAAATTTCTATTAATAATTCTCTCTATCAGCCCCGAATATCGCGGAGGGTTGGGAATAGAGAGGGTAGGAGGATGAGGCAACAGCCCCCGGGTCGGTGTGTTAGCGCTAAGAGGTGCCGGAGGAGGAGGAGGACGTGGGGGGAGGGCGGCAGGACTACGACGACGACGAGCAAACCACTCCCATGAGGACGCAATAAAGCGGGCGTCCCGGAAGCGGGAGGAGAGCTCGTCCTTTGCGAGCAAATAAGAAAAAGATCCCCCCGAGAGGCGGTGGGAGACAGAGAGGTTCTAGAGGACCCCGCGATCGAAGCCCATCGACGACATTTACACCGCTTCTACATAGGGTCGAATAACGCGCGCTCCGGCGCCTGGAGATCTTGGTCAGTGGGTGGTGGAAGAAAAAAAAAATGAAATCACTAGATCGCGCCGTCCGTGCTCGACCGTTACTAGTACTGGTGGACGAGACCGTTGTCCCCGCGACCTAACGCTATTTCGTATCTCGCTCTCTCCCCATCCCCGCCCTTTAGCGCTTGATGCACACGCGAACGAACCGGGTATATATCGTTATGTAGGTCCAACACGAGCGGCGCGCGCAATTATTTCATAGATTATATATTGATTCGTAGCCCGGGAAAACGAGACGCGTACAGCGGGGCGGGCAGTCAGCCAGTCAGAAAGAGAGAGAGAGAGAGAGAGAGGGGTTGGAGAGCGAGAATGAAAGAGAGCCGTACATAAGAATGCGCGCAAGGCTTGAATATTTAACGAGCGCACTAGTTCACTCACTTTCCACCCCCTCCCCCTCGCCCGTCTGTCCTTCTCGCTATTCCTCTCTCTCTCTCTCTCTCTCTCTTTTCTGCGCGTTTATCGCTCGCGGGCCTATATACCGCCGACGCTCAACACACCGCGCGCATATAGCTGCGGGTAAAAAAGAGCCGTGGTGGGCGTTGACGGTGGAAGGCGGGGTGATGGGGGAAGGGGGGATAGAAAGAGGGAGCTATGATACGTGCCACTTTGACGGGGTGTTCAACGCCGCGCGCCAACTTTCCGCGAGGCAGAGTGAGAGAGACGTGAGAGAGAGAGAGAGAAGAAGAGGGCGAGCGGGGAGGGCGAAGCGAGAGAGTGTCGCGTACGTGTAGACGCACGTGTACATAACCGTCCCGCCGCCCCCCCCCTTCCCCGAATACCCCGGTGGAAGCACGGCCGAGCTTTTTCTCGGTACGAGCGGCGGTACGCGGCTCGCGTTTTCGCTTGAATTTTTCATTTCTTTCGGGGCGGGGGGGGGAGGGAGGGAGGGAGAGGTGGCGGATTATAACGCGGCCGGCTTTTACTCTTTATGCTCCGACTCTTCCGACCTGCCCTCTCGCTCTAACCCCGAGCGAGCGAGCGCGCGCGCGCGCGTGTGTCGGTTCCGTTTTTCCAGCGAGAGCTCGTAAATACTTTGTGGCGAATAAATGCACGCTAACGGCCCGCACTCCTGCCCTTCTTCCTGTCCCCGCGCGTTTGTTTTCCCGTCCGCTTTCGGAACGCTCCACACATACATACATATAGTCATACGGCCGGGGCTAAATTGTTTTTGCTCGAACAGGTTGAGAGGGAGATACAGAGACAGACAGAGAGGGAGGGGAGGGGGTTGAGAAAGACAGACTCTCCGAGCTGATTGTCTGCCCCGATTTGGAGAACGCGTAAGGGCGGGGGGAGGGTGCGCGAGGGAGAAGAAAATAAGGCTTTTACTACATGGAGATACATCGCTCGCGGCGCGGTGTGGGGTCTCCGCAATATACACGAAGGGGCGCGAGATCCGGCATACGGTTTCCTGTTAATAATTGACTCGGCAACGAGCCGCCGCCACTGCGAGCGCGCGCGACACAGCTCGTGCTGGCGAATTATGAGCGAGCGAGCGGAGTGTTGCTCTGTTTATACATATGTCCAACGGGACGAAAGAGTTACAAGAACTCACACGCGCCAATTTATCGAAGTTTCGTTCTCGGCCCGCGCGCAATAGAAGGTATATATGCGTGCCAACATGTTTATCACTCATTAAAGATTCATGGTTTAAGTGCCGTTAACGAAAGTTTTGGCTACTTCTCTGTCTCGCAGTCACTCACTCTCTCTCTTCCTCTCTCTCTCTCTCTCTCTTATTCCCTCTGCACCTCTGTATAAACGAGGAATTATTAAAACGGGTACGCCTTGCTTTTGCAAATTATTAATGCCTTAATATATAGAGAACTATGGTCGGCAAAACAGTTGATTGCTGCAATTATTAAAATGCAATGCTGTGTGCGGTCCTGCTATACATATAACAATTATAATATATATATATATATATATATATATATATATATATATATATATATATATACATTTATATCGCGACAAGTGATTTAGCGCGATGAATTATTGAAGCTCGTATTGTCCATCGCGAGCCTCCGACGACCTATGCAAGATTTATATAGTACACGTGAATTTTCATTAAATTTTTCCAGTGTTTACCGACTAGATGAAACGTTGCAAACTGCTTATTTACACCGCGGTGAACGAATTTTTCATAAGGCCGTATATGTGTAGGATCTCTTGGACGACGCTCCGTGGCACACGTATACGCATATACAGTGCGCAATACAAGTACGCAAACATCCGGGCGCCGTACGAATAAATAAAACATCTCCCCCCCTCCCCTCTTCCATTCGCTCTTTTTATCGTCGCTGCGAAACGTGCGCGCTAACCTATATTTCTACCCCTGATCCCATCCTCGCCGGGCCCTCGCCTCCCTCCCTTCGTCGAATAATTGAACGCCTTGCGTAAAATTTATAATTCCATTCTCCACGGCGGGTATGAGCCGTATAGAGAATCCGACGTATGCGTGATTATGCATACACTTGTAGGTACGCACGAACGCGACGTCTACGGTTTTTTTCTTCTCTCTACAGAAGTAACCACGCGCTTCACGACGGGCTCGTGAAAATAAAAGCAAATAGCTTATTATTATTATTATTATTATTATTATTATTATTATTATAATTGCGGTAGCATCGTTAAACCGGTCGAAATTCGTCGAGTCGGCGAAATTAATGGGCGTCGAACCTGCTGTATTGTGTGGCCTGTAGGGTAGGGTACTCGCGGTGGATTCCAACGCCTAAATACTCGACTTGCCACTTCTAGCGTAAGTCTATAGACTCGCCTTACTTCCCCCCCCCTCCACCCTTACCGCCACCACCACTCTATACTCGCGAAGACGCTCGATCCGTCATATTCGAGCCGGCACGTATACTTCGCTCATTTCCTCCGACTCACGGCTAGACGCCGTTAATATTTTATATGACGAAAGAGGGGGGGGAGAAGAAGGATGAAGAAGAGGAAGTGGAAGAAGAAGAAGAAGAAGAGCTCACCTAGCCATCGGCCGCGCGGGCAATGGTGGCGCACATATAGGGTCGGTGGAATTCTCCTATAACGGACCGTCGGCTGGGGTGAAAATGAAAAAAAAGACACGCGCGCGCACAAACACACGCGCTCACGCCCACACACTCACTCAGTCTTACATATATACATACATACACGCACACACACACACACACACATATATATATATATATATATATGCGCACCTTTCAATATAGTCTACACCCGTATATACACAGACGTATCCTCCCCGTTCCCGTACGCGGGCGCGCGCGGCGCGCGATAATTCGGCAATATAACTCGAGAATCCCGCACGTTCCGTGGCAGCGAGCCCGCCCCCGCGCGTAGAAACACGTGCAACGACTGGCTATATTGCGGTTAGGTAGAAGCAGCAGCAGCAGCAGCAATGTCAGTACGAAGAGGGGCGAGGTGAGGGGAGGGGGAGAATCGAGTCTCCGCACCGCGGAAGGGACCGTTTTACTTCCTTTTTTTCTTCTTTCTTTCATTCTTTTTTTTTTTTTTTACGAGCCGAGACGTAATTTGTAAGGGGAGACTCTCTCTCTCTCTCTCTCTCTCTCTCGCCCTCGTCCCGCGATACAAGAGCCAGAAGAAGGAAAAATTATTACGAGCGGCGAGCCCGTGCAATTTGCCACTGCCGTGAAAATTGTCCGAGGGTACACGGAAGGGTTAGGGAATTGGAACGCGCGCGCCGGGTCGGTCCACGGTTCTCCGCTAGGATTACCTTTATTGCTGTTATTAATATTATTATTGTCGGCTGTAATTGGTATTGCTGTTATTTTTATCATTGTCGTTATTATTATTATGATTATTATTACTTTTCGAGTTTAACGTTGAACATCGGCTGCGAGACTGATTTTGCTCCCATCCCATATACAAATCAGAAGATAACGCTCTCTACCCCCTTCCACGCTCACGTACTAATTGACGAAATTTATTCAGTAGACGCAGCGATCAGCGCGCCAAAGGATTACACGAAAGGCCGATTGTGTATATAGTGTGTGTGTATATGTGTGTGTGTGTGTGTACAATTCCAAAGAGCGTGCGAGAGGCGCGTAATGGAGAGATTAAATCAAGCGTCGAGCTGAATCATTCCCGTGTACATACATATATAGAGCACTCTGCTGCCTACATAATGCGCGTACAGCCTGAAACATGCTGTTTTCAGCGAGCTGCACCCTCCGCCTGATCCCCCCCCCACCCCCATCCACTCCGTCTGCTGAAACGCGAAGATTCGCCGAATTCGCGATTCGGTGCTGTGCGCATCTATTATGTACCTATAAACGAGGCGCTTCGGGAACTTCGCCGCGTTAAAAAGAGCGCGAAAAGAGCCGAAACGAAAAGAGAAAAGTCACAGGGGTGGATCGCTCTTTGAGCGATCTCCAGTAGCGCATCGAGCTCGCGCGGTTGAAAAGCTTCGAGAGGTTGTTATAAAAAATAAAAACGAAAAGAGACAAAGCATTTTTGTCTCGCTCGTTTAAACGGAGACGCGGCAGCGAAGCAGGCGTGATTCAGACGCTCGCCTCCTTCCGTATCTACCGTGTTGTAGACATTATAGACGAATCGAGCTTAAAATTTATGTATTTTTTTTTTGGTGAAAAGGTTAATTAAAAAGCACGCGAAGCGTTCTCAAAGCGACAGGGGCGTGGGAGGATGGTGGGGTGGGGGAGGCTCACGCAAAATTTAATTAGCGCTTCCTGCCACCGCCGCCCCCTCCCGGCCCCTCGCGCCATTCGCAGTTTAATTGATGGCACGAAACGTCGAATAAATTCGAGAAATCGCCGGGCGTTCCGCTCGGAGGGAAAAAAGACGAGAGGGGCTGTGGGGGCGGGGGGAGGGGGAGAGTACGTCACGGGTATACACATATATATCCGATCGAGAGACTAACGCATAGGCAGAGTGGGGATTTCGGGAGGGGGAAAAAATTCAGCAGTCGCCCCGGCATGGAATAATTTTCGCCGTTGTGGACGTTCGATACGCTTTTCGCTCGAAATTGAGGGGGGCGGACGGAGAAAGAACAGAGGGGGGCGGCATCGAGAGAGCGAGGAAGAGATAGAGAGAGAGGGAGAGAGAGAGAGAGGCGAAACGCGACCGAAACTTCGCCAATCGTGCTCTCCCTCAGCCTCCCCGATCGCGAATTTATACGTCATTGGCCCGTCGTCTGGATCGTCGGGACGACCGGCCGCATTCCGCGACCGCTCCGGCTAACGATGACAAACAGCGCGCACATCGACGGACTTTTCAAGACGACCACTCGGGTCGCGCGGGGGGAGAGGGGATCACAAATGAACTTGTATTGGCTTTACTGGTCCCCTGCCCACTTTACGCTCGTTTCTCCCGATATATATATACATACATACATACATACACCCATACATACACACACACAATTTATTACGGAGTAGCTCTTCTTTCTCGCCGCTCGCGTGAAAAATATTAATCCCAACCGAGGTCACGAAAATGCCTTTGCGCTCGCGCCGCATTAAAGCGGATTAAAACGAATCCTTCTCGTTTGTCCAACGGATCTGTATATAGATATATATATATATATATATATATATATATATATATATATATATATATCCGCTCGATAGACCTCTCTTCGGCATTAACAATGCGCGAGCGGCATTATTTACGCGAGAGCAGATTGAATGGAGATCCGGTCCTCAACCACCCTCCTTTCCATCCCTGCTGCGCGCATCAGGCCGAAAATTTCGACACGGCGCAACGCTGGCCGTTGTTAGGGGCGCGGGGATATGGGGAGGGAGGGGCGACACAAAGCCAAGCTCTACTCACACACATATATATATATTGTATATACAAAGTGTAGAGAAAGAGGGAGAAGCAAATTATTTCTTTATTTAAGAATGTCCCGCGCGCGCGCGCGCGCACTTTACCCCGCTCGTCCCTCTCCTACCGCCATTATATAATACACCTCTAACTCCCGCCTCGAAGCGTTAATATATACGCCCCGAGCCTAAACTGGCTTTTCGTAGCCACTCTAAGCCTCATTAGAGCCTTTATCTTGTTATACGAACTCTCCTCCCGTACATACACCTAGTTGTATATAGAGGGGAAGAGAATGCGAGAGAGAGAGAGAGAGAGAGAGAGAGAGAGAGAGAGAGAGAGAGAGAGAGCGAGCCAGTGTGAGATTCGCCCGATCTCGGCTCACGTTCCTCACTTCCGCTCTGGTATTTTTTTCTCGCCCTCTGCCCCCCCCCCTGCCCCATTCCACTTTGCTTACAAGATCGGCACACTCCGACGCGAAGCGAGGATGCCCTCCTGCCTCTCCTGTCCGGTGAGTTTTTTCTTTAATGCCAAACGTCACGATTACATGAGGGCAAACGGACGATGTGCCTCCTCCTGTCTATATATATATATATATATATATATATATATATATATATATATACAGATATACCAGCGCAGTAGTTGCGCCTTTTATTGCACTCCTACGAGCGACCGTACGATTTGTCAGCATCGGCGAACAACGAACGTGTGGCGAATGCAAAACAGTATATATATATATATATATATATATATATATATATATATTACATATACGTTCTCAGCTCTTTCCTTTATCCGTTCTCTCGCGTTGCTGCTCCTGCTGCTGCTCCTCTCTCCGTCCCGTTCGTGCGCGAGGAAACTTCATTGCTCCGGCGCGGGCTACGTTATAGCGATGGCGAATTGGGTGGCGCATCGCCCGGGACTTAATAGCGGTGAAATTAAGGCGATAATGGTGGATCTCTGCCGCTCCCCCTCCCGGTCTACCACCTGCCCCCCCCTCCATGGAGAGAATTATTACGGAGAGACGTCGTTTTTGGATACTTTCGGAGGTTTCGGTCGGGTCTCGAATGGCCATGGCGGGAGTGGCAGTGAAACAGAATTGTTTTTATTACTAAAGTACAGATTTAATAAGGCAGCGGAATTTAATTGAGCGACCCAAGTTTGCCATTAACGTTTATTCCTAGCGTCGTTTCGTGTTTTGCTCAGGAAAAATCTGTCTCTTATCATTTCTCGGAAAATGTATGCGTTTTATGTCAACTGTTCGACTCTGGAACGAACTGTCCAGTCGGCACGCGATTTTCTTAAAAAATGTATATTATATACAACCACTCAACATTGCCATGGCAAGACGAGATTTCGTCAATTATGATCTGAGTATCGGAGAAAAGTATTCGTCTTACATATTCTAATGTTATACGACTCTTGCGATCGCCTGTCCTATCTTGACATTGTGTTGGACTTGGAAATCATTTTTTTGAATAGTAGTTTTTCGTCCAGGACAATTGCCATCAAATAAGGTCTAATATTAATCACCAAACAGTAGATCAAAAAGTAAATAATATGAAGCGTAGAAAAATGATTGTATTATCTCGTAAATTTTTTGATTGTTCATTTATACTTCATCCATTCGATTATATACAGCAAAGTCTATCGATTAATCTTAAATAAGATAAATACATGATTTGAGATTATCATATTTCCGTCTGACAAGTACCGACGTGTAGCCAAGAAGTGGACAAAATAAAAAGTATTATAACTGGATGTTTACTCTGTCCTCATTAGTCGGCAGTTTTTTTTAGTCTTAAGGTTTAAGACAATGTCGATAATTGATAAAATCACGAAAGTCATCGCGAGGACTAATATTACACCACATTACAATAATAAAAACCATTTCATTAAGACATATTATATTTTATGTTCCATGATCGCTTAAATTATGAACAATTTTAAGAAATGAAATTTATTGTCGGATCAATTAATTATGGGAATTTTGGAGCCGTTAAGGTTACGAATTGGATATTTTAAGCGATTGTAATACTGGATGTAAAAGTTCGTTTTACAGACGATTTAACATAATCTTTAGTGTTCGAATAACATTTCCTTTCTCGTGCGTTGCAGGCGTCGTTGAATACCGTGTGACCAAGACCAAGAATCTTGCAAATATTTAATTAAAACATAATGTAAGGATCGATATTACGCGCGTCACGGGCCCGCGTCATTGGCCTCAATGCTTTTCGAGGCGGTTCCGTCTTGGTAACTTGGCTCGAGTTCCGACGCGAGAGCGAACAATAAACTCGACCTGTCTTGGGTATCGATTCCACTACCATATAAGAGTTAACTAGTCGATGTGAGATGTATCGCATGTTTACCGATAAAAATCGACCACTTTATTTAGCCTCATTCAGTTCATCCGCCGGAAAATACTTCATTTCTGGGATCATTCTTGCGTTCGAGTCACTCTCTTCTTAATAGACAAGAACGCAAAGGTACGATTTCGAATTCCATTTTTTTTTTTTTTTGTTTTTTTTTGACTTTACATCTTAGCACTTCGCTTGCCGCTCCTCAAATCTCTCAGCCCGCGCGCTCAGTCCAAGGTTAAGTAGACCGCCACGCCCGAAGCACCGCGGCGCAGCCGCCTCCTCATCTGCGCCCGCCGCGCCCGATCGCCGGAAATTATCTCGCGCCGACCTCGTTCCCCCCTTCACCCGTATGAGGCTCGCGGCGACGAAATAATTCAACCAAGAGTCCATTACACGGGTTTGCCGCGGGTCGCGCGGGTCCCGGACGCGGCCGGGCGCACGGAAGCGTCAATAATATGCCGTGTAAAGCGGCGGTCCTCCCCTGAGAACTGGAAGGGAGACCTCGAGTGCCCTGCCGAAATTCCTGAGGTAATGCGGCCTGAGGGTCTCGGGCGCGTCGAGCACCCATGCCTGACTCACCCTCCTCTCCCCGCTCCGCCCCACCGCCCACTATCCAGTGCCACTGCGCGAGCCGCCCTCTGTATATATTGAACGCATTATTGGCTCGAGAAGACATTATGTGTATATATATGTATATATATATATATATATAATTTAGCGGCCACGATGCACCCTTTGCAAAATTCCGTGCATATACGCGCGGCGATCGCTGGACACGGTTGGCGAGTGCCCGCCATCTCGTTTCCAGCTGCGTTTAACCCTCTCGGCGATACCTCGAGTTATCGTCCACTTTATATCAAT
Organism: Sycobia sp. Sy_11; assembly: GCA_018907035.1. Lineage (NCBI taxonomy): Eukaryota > Metazoa > Arthropoda > Insecta > Hymenoptera > Epichrysomallidae > Sycobia > Sycobia sp. Sy_11. The sequence goes on from JACCIC010000131.1 coordinate 1,389,580, forward strand.
CCACGTATATAATCCGACCTATATAATGGACACTAGTTCTTCCCGTATATTATTTATCGTTAGAATTCAATCGGTTGATCGGATTATTTTTGGACCTCAGTCGTTCAAAGATTATCAGTTTATCCCGTGACTCCTGAATTATAGAGCGGAATATAGGCAGCAGTATATGCATCGACCATTCAGTCAAGCCTTGTACAATTACAGATCTGACCCGTGTTCTATGTTTTCTAACGTATCATTTTAAGGATGTAAGAAAAATTGACCGATTCCGGAAAAAAGTGGGCAATTCCGCCGAGAGTAACGTGTGTCTGAAAAATTTAACATTAAGCACTCTGCGATTCGTCTCTGTAAAATGTAAAAATTAATTGAAAATGCATTTCGAGATATATTCGTTGATATATCGACATTGTTACTCAATTACACAATTTTATTTATTGGCTACTGACGCAACTTTTTACGATGTTATTCAAGAGAATATTTTATTATTAAAGAGAAGCACGGGACAATTACAATTTCGTGCATCATTTATTCGTTCGTAAAATTTTTTTCAAAAATAAAACAAAAATTCGTTCGTACTCCATTCTCGAATCGTATTTGGTGAACACCGTCATCTAGATCAACCATTCGTGACCGAGACAAATTTGCAATACTTACATTTCATCGAACATTGAAATTATTATTAACTAAAAGCAAACAGAGTTATGCATATTTAAACGAACGTCGTTATGCACGTTTTCTATAATTTATCTCTGTTTTCGTTATCGATGACGCGCGACATTTCTGAATCATCATTGGTAAGAAGACGCCGAGACGATCGCGACATCGCTACAAGTGCCCTTCAAAACTCCATAACTAGTCCCTGGCATTTACACGTCGCCGACGCTGCCCACGGCAGTTCACGAAATCCTTACGTATCGACGATACATCGATATACATCAATATGTTATTTACATTACAGAACTGATGTCGCGCTATAATTCGTGGCCCAAGATCGCGAATGAAGCGTCTATCCGTGCATCCACCTATCTATCTGCATATCTATATACCCGTGTCGCTCCTCTCTCTCTCTCTCTCTCTCTCTCTCTCTCTCTATCTGTCCCTCATCGACACCCATCCGCGTTTCGTCGACGGGGTGGCGGCACGGCCCGACGGCAGCCGTACAGGTTAACCGCGCGCGTGTCGCCCAGGATGACGGTGTGCGGCGGAGGTCGGAGGGGGGTTGAGACGGGCAGGTGCGCCGATCCATATTGCAGAGCTTGTGGGGATTCTCGGGGGGGGGGGGGCGCGGAATGGGAGGCCGATCGATGATCCGCGCGAGCGGGATCGTTGGCACGGGGCGCGACAGCGCTGCAGAATATCTTACGCATGCACAAGTAGCCAGCACAACGGCGCGATAAATTTTTTCGTTTATTTATTTATTTATTATTTATCCGGAGATAGGTGGAGAAAGAGAGCGAGAAATTTGTGTCTCAGACGCAAAAGGACTATAGCTGTAATTTACGACAAAGTATAAACAACAGAATGCTGCATTATACGTGTCGTCAATAAATGAGTTCCGCGTGAAAAACTATAATATAAATGACCACCGAGTAAATGTGTACATATTACACGGCTACAGCGTACGTCAGCCTTATCGATATCACAATTCGTAACGCAAGTATTAAATCAACAAAGGTGAATAAAAAATCGGAAATGCATAGTTCAAATAACATATTGACATAACCGAGCTTATTCACACGAGTATCGTTTAAATAAATAAGCGAAAATACAATCGTCAAGAAGGAGGGGAGGGGTTTATAGATGTAGATTTATTTGATCAGAATCTTACAAAAATGAAACATAATGCATAATTTAATAGGTACTTATTAATGGGTTAAAATGAAATTCTTGTAGGATTTTTCGCCAAAAGCATAAAAGTTCTTTAAGCGCTCTAAGTACCGGCGTATGTCAAAGTAAGTCAGTCTGATTGATATTACGGAAAATGATAAAATGTATCTCGAACATAATTTTATGAGATTACACTGAAGTCCAGAAAATAAGGTATAATCGATAAAAAAACACAAGCCGATCATAGATCTATTATTTAATGAATAAAAAATTATATTCAGCCATGAGTCCGATCATGCCATCCATTAATCATTTAAACATAGCTAACATAGGAGTTAAAGCCAGGTGCAAATGGAGCAATACTGGATAATTATAAATATCGATTCGGCCTTCAGTCGGACCCGAGTAGATGGCTGCGCTCTTTCCTGACTTGAATCGATTGAGAGACGTTAAGTTACGAATATGAACAGCAGGATTGCTCGGCAAAACACACTTTTTTTCTCCTTAGTGCGAGAAAAATTGAGGGGACGAGGGAGTGTGTGATGAGAAAGAGACACAGAGAGAGAGAAAGAGAGAGAGAGAGAGAGAGAGAGAGAGAGAGAGAGAGAGAGATTGAGGGAACGAGAGAATGTGTGGAGAGAGAAAGAGGAGGAGAAGATTACATAGGGCATTTGGAAAAGACGTTCGTAGAATCCTGGATACGATCGCCTTCATCGTCCGATTCATACCGCGTGGCATCCACGGTCGACGACTCTATATTATTTTTATTATTACTACTACTGTTATTATTGTTATTATTATTATACGCTGATCATCGATGACTCATTAATAAAACTGCTAGGAACAAGCGCGCCGCTTTCACACAAATATATATATATATATATATATATATATATATATATATATATATATAGATATATATATATATATATTCATTCCTTTTACACGGATGCATTGCTGCTGCAGCAGTCGTTCTATCGTGTCCTCTTGCCTCTCTGATCAGTTATATGGCGCCGGCGAGAATTAGCGAAGTTTTCCCGTCGCCTGGCCGTGCTGGCGCGCGCGAGTTTCGTTACTTTAATATATATATATATATATCATATATATATATATATATATATATATATATATATATATATATGATATATTTTCTCGCGACACAGACGCGGAACGATAAATTCTCATTATCGAGAAGAACGAGCGCCCGCTCGGCCATGGCCGACGCGACGCTTGTACTCGTGACTGCATTTCAAAGGGACGGCGCGGCCGAGGGCAGGGGGCCGAGGATTACGATCGCGAAATTGATTACGATTTCGAAATGGATGTTAATATTTTGCTGGAACTGCGATGCGCGCGCTTGCGAGATCGCGGACGATAAAAGGGTGAGGCAGAGACAGTGGCAGAGAGGGTGCAGAGGGAGGGGGGCAACATTGTTTCTCGTAAATAACGCGGACGCGACGCCGAATTGGTCGAGGCGTCGACAATGCACATATATACATATGCATATGACTTATTGCTACCTGTCCCATTAATTCAGCATGCGAAAGCTAACATATAATTTAAAGTAACTGCAGTTTCGTTTCATTATTGATTCTGAAATTTCGAGAATGCCCCGGTATAATCATTCGGGAAAAACTTGGATGGTTAGAGTGGGAGAGGAGAGGATGAAGCGCAGTTTCGCGAATATAGAAATACGGCGATAACCGAGGCAGAATAACTAATGAAATGCGGAGAGGCTAAAATGCGAGAAATCTTAAAAACGAATAATTCTTTTCATGCTCGGGGCCGTTCCCGAGGAACAAAATATATACAGTTTCGTACCAACGAAATAGTTGGAAATTCTTAATAACGAACTTAGGTAGATGAGGAGGGCAACAGCTCGGCAAACACACAAGGCGAGTCTGGCTTTATCTTTTTCTACGAATACCGATGGCTCTGCGCCGACGCTATTGTACGATCCTTGCTAAAACTTCGGCCTGCCGCGAATAGTTTTGGCCGAGTCGATCTTTTAATTTTTTTTTTTTAAGGCCGTTTTATCAGGGATGCGAGTATAATAATAAGCCAGGCCCGGCCTCAACTTTTCAGCGAGAGAAGTTTGTTTTGTCCACGCAAGTTTCCTGCGCTGTCCGTCGTACGTTGACGAAAGGCGAACGGGCCAATTTATCATTCTCGAATTTATAATATATTCAGCGAAAAATCAAAATTCTAAATCTTTTCTTGAAAAGTCCGCATTTTACCATGCTGCCCGTTAAAAATTCGACATATAGTTCGTTGGATGACTTTGCACGTAGAGTCATTTTCAAGGGGAGTAAAGAGACACCGGCCACCGGTATCTCGAACAGAAAAACATTCCGAAATCTTCGATCAAAAAGGGCTTTTTTTTATAGGAATCCCCATTATCAACCAGTTCCACGAAACAAAGCGTATATAACGCTCGGTTCGTAAATTTTTTAGGGCCACTGTCCTTTCCGAGCGTGGAATGTTCACTCTCGCTTATATATATACGTACGTCTATCGCGCCCGTGCATGTACGGCACTGCGCCCGGCGTATCGCCCCACATAAATGTCAACCTGACTTTCCCAATCCCATAATTCGCGCTCGCCGGAGCTCTGCCAGGCCAGAGCGCAGAACTGCCACCCCGCGGCAAATCGAACGCGAGCGACAGCGGCGGCGGCGGCGGCGTGTCTCTATAGACGTGTATCTCGCGTTCTTTATATACTTATATACACGTACGCTAGCTCGCAATGCACTCCGCGCCGTCCCTCCCTTCTCTCGCTCTCTCTCTCTCTCTCTCTCCCTCTCTATTGCGCGCGCTCCCTCCCGCTCGCTTATAAAGCGCATTGACAGACACCGGTCATTGACGTCCAGTCCCTCTGCGAGCCAGCGAGCGCGCGCACACGCAAAACATAATCACGTTTCTTCCATCGACGCGTATTAGATCCGCGTATTCGTTTTTTCCGCGCTCTCCACCGAGAGAGAGAGAAAGAGAGAGAGAGAGAGAGAGCGCGCGCTACCGAGCCGCGCTCGCGAAACTGTAGACGAATATATATATATATATATATATATATATATATATATATATATATATAAATGAGCAATCAACCGCTTATATGCGAATCGATGACGCTCCTTTTTCTCTTGCGCTGCAAGTGGAGACGCTAAACGTGGAGATCAGGCAGACAAGGAGGAATTTGCAAGAGGGTAAAAAATCGATAGCGCAGCCGGAAACGGACGAGAGCCTCGGGGTCTGGGGCATAACTTCGGACGCTTGCTTTCTACCGTTCTTTTTTTTTACTTTTTTTTTACACACCGACGAATAACGTATAACAAAGGACAAGTGATTTTCATACAAGGATAAATCTTAATAATTCCTCCGAGTTTTGCGAGATATCCGTACGTGCTGGCGAAGCTCGATTTTGTGCGCCTTTGACGAATCAAAAACAGATGTCGAAGCATTCTTGAAATCCGCCGGCGTCGATCTCCAATGATATCTGACTGCGAATGACCCGGGTTGACCGCTCTTTAGAAATTTAATGACGAAACAATGTCGAAAATTATGTGTCGTACATACGTAGTCAAGGACCCAAATCCGCTTCTCCTGACGAGCCGGATGTACATAGAGAAGAGAGTCGCGTATGTATATGTGTATATATATATATATATATATATATATATATATATATATATATATAGTGTTAGATACATTTTATATAGAGTGGATAATAGGCATGATTGCGGAAATAAAGCGGTCGGCACATCACTTTGAGAAAATAAGCAGGTCTGTTTAGCGGATAACCGCAGTAATTTAAAGAACAAGATGTCGCATTGTTTCTTTTTGCAAATAAATGTCAATAATTTTACTTTGCAAGTATGCCTGGAGAAAAATTTTAAGATTATTCTCTCAATAACTAATAATACGATTCTTAAATAACGTTTGACTAGATCACGAATGAAAATGTGCATTCTAAGATTTAAAATTTTAAACATCTCTTACACACAAGACTGTGCGCGACTTATGAAATGAATTTACATAATTCTCAGTAATTGACGTCAGTTCAGTTTTACCATGTGAATTTTTCATAATCCGATCGGTGCAAATCGATTGCGATCAACTAAAATTGAGAAATAGGAAAAATAAACTTAAAAAAGAGCCTATAAATACTTTTTTAAAAAAGAGCCTATAAAACGAAATCCGCGCTAATATTTGTCATTTTCAATTTTACAATTTTATCCTCTCGCGTAACATTTTCATTTACATTTTATGAAATAAAATTTTCCTCCCGCCGTGCGAATACGTTTTGGATCACATTTCGGTCCCGGTTATATTGCAATCATTCGAAATTTTCGTTATATTGCATATCCTTTGAAATTTTCGCCTTGAAAATAATCTCGCCTTTGTCGGTGCACAGACGCAGAATTGTTCAAAAGTATACGGCCGCGCTCGAACTTTTGAAAATGACCGCTTTTATAATGCCATTTGCGAATATATTAATATATATATATATATATATATATATATATATATATATATATATAACGCCTCGTAAACCAGTGTTTCATTGCTTCATTGAAACCCTGAATTAGTAAGTAAAGGGGGGGGGGGTGTTGGTGGGGGCATTAGCATTCGAAAAGCATTCCCTCTGACGCCGTAATGACTTTTATTAATTCACGAGAAGCGCGCTGGAACGAGCGCGGCTGCGGCAGCGGTGGCAGCGGCGGCCGGTGGGAGCGAGACAGGGAGCGTGGAACGAGGCAGCGGCGCGCCGCAATAGGACGGCCGGGCAGACATGGGCCCGAGAGCCTCCGACGCGGTAGCCGGCGGGCGCGAACGACGGCCTTTAAGCGGGACGCGAGGCGCGATAGGCGCGCGCGCGCGCGCGGGGGCGCAAGAAATTTTCAAGATAAAACTCGGAGCGTCCTCCGCCCTCCCTGCGCCACCGGCCCACCCCCTGCAAGCCAGCACACGCGCTCTCGCGGACGTTTCCGCGTTTTTTACGCCCTCTCGCCGCGCGGCGACTGGTAACGCGCGCGTCCGCGCACAGTAGTCCGTCCCCCGTTCGTTTCGGTTTATCGGCTCGCGGGCGTCCGCCCTCCCACCTCCTCGCGCCCGTTTTTAGCGCGCAATTTCAGCCTTATTAAAGTGCCCCGTTAACTCTCGCGCTCAATATACCCTCTGCGTCTCTCTGTCTCTCTGTCTCTCTCTCTCTCTCTCTCTCTCTCTCTCTCTCTCCCTTTCTCTGCCTCTCTCGCGGTCCGTTGGTCTGATGAAAAGGGCCGTGGGGCGGGGGGAGGGGGTAAGCGTCGGCTGAAAAGAAAGAAAATGAACCGCTCGGCGTTCCGCATCGAGCTGTTCCTTTCTCTGTTTCTCTCTGTCGGCCCCGTCGATTTTTCAGTTTAATTTTATTCTCTGTTGACGGTAAGGGCGAGGTCCCTGTCTCGATGTGTACGCAGCTCCGGGAGAAAAAGTCGTTTCGCTACGTGTACTTTACTGTCCCCGCGACTTCTTTGTTCCTTTTATACATCTGTCTCTTTTTCTCCGAGGCTCTCGGTAAATGCGAGTGTCTCTCTCTCTCTCTCTCTCTCTCTATCTTTCTTGGTCTCCACGATGTGCCTCTCCCCGGGCGCACTAACGAATAGTGTAGAGAGTCTCCCCCCCCTCCGCCCCCCCTACTCAAGGAGTTTTATTGGAGTGCCGCGGCGCGGCCCCGCGCGCGCGTGCGCTCGTCCTCCTCGAAGAACGGAGAATTGTTTCCGACTTTGCGAAAAGCCGAAAGGTAATCAAGCGCCCGAGCACAAAGCATCCCCGACGATGGCGGAGGGGAGGGGGAAGGAGGTCGGGAGTTTAACTTTACTACATAAGAATGTGCAAAAGGCCGGACATCGGTTCTTTTTATCGTTTCATTCGGCTCGCGTCCACCGCTTCCACCCTTTGTTATCGGCGATTTCTCCGTTAATTCGCCCTGCGAGCCTCCCGTAACACCCGCTTCAGCCCCCCCCTTCCCTAAAACGTCCCGTCGAATAAAATTTGTAATTGCACCGCGTCGTTTCCTCCGCTCGCCTTTTTTCCCCCGTTCGCCTCCCGTGGCTCTCGCGCGCGGACTGCGCGGCCGCCTCTTTTAACCGCGACGCGGCGGGCCGGGACAGTGTTTCGGGCTTATCGCCGGTCGAACTTACCAGTATAGTCTATTGTTTGAACGGTATTCGCTCACGGTACACGTCCTAGACGACCGCGCCGAGATGTATATTGTGTTTTTTTGTTTTTTTTTTCAATTTGTGCAATTTGATGAATTTTGCCCTTGGCGGAATGGCAACCGTTCTATATATATATACGGTATGCGTAATGAATGCTCTGTTTTCAAGCATATTTTGAATCTATAAAAGATTAAATTAGTAAAAATTTAATTGAGCACGCCCTGTACGCACGTCTATTTTACATTACCAGATAAACCAGTTTCAAGTAGGTTCGTTGAAGCCTTACGAAAATCAGATCGTCTTTAAAATTCCATTACCCCAAAATGCCGAATAAAATTTCGCAAGCGTTCCTTCGTTGATTACATTCAATTTCCACGGGGTTTTTGACGTGTTCGCCGAAATCACGGCACGGCGGCGCGGAGCGAACGCGAATAAGAAGCGCGATTAATGGAAATTCGCAATAATATAACGCTGAGTCGTGCCGCTCTTTGAAACGGAGTTACTCTTTCTCCTTCGCTCCATTGCCGGGGACGAGGAACCGGCATATCCCCTTAAATATGTACATTTTCACGATCTCGCGCCGAGCGCCTCGACGTCTCGCGTAATTTATGGCCACGGCGATGTTTGCGGACAATTTGCCGTCGCAAAGACGGTAATTATATTTGCATCGCGGGCGCTTTATTGCCCTTGAGATGCCAATGGTGCATTGTGCACGAGGGGCTGGAGGAGGGGGGGGGCGACGAAAACGGGAACGAGTTGGTGATAAATGATGGACTCGGGAACGTTGAAGGCGAAATTTTTTTTTTTTCGGAGTACGCATAGGCGCGCGCAGGTATATTCGTGTGCGCGGAGTCAAGCGAGCTTTTTTCATCGACACCGAATACAATCATCCGTAATATTGGAAAGGAATAAATGCCGCAGCGGATCGTTTAATTGAATTATATAATATTCGGAATTTTCAAAAGAAAAAAATAAATAAATAAAATAAGAAAAATAAACCTTCAACGATCCAAATATAGTACATGCAGTTTAGTTCGGCTTACATAAGTGACATGCAAGGAATCGAAGTCGAGATAGTTAGTTCCTCTTATGCTCGCGCATGCGTTTCAGTGGAATTTATAATCATACGACACCCATAACCATTTCTTGCATAAAACGATCGCGCGGCTTTTCAGGCGTTTCGAAGATACACCGAAGTTATGCGATAGTTCCGAGAGATCTTCATCAGCCGGTCGATCGTAAAACGTTATTTTGTATATAATATGAAAATAATATATATATATATATATATATGTGTGTGTGTGTGTGTGTGTGTGTGTGCGCGCGCTCTCGCGTGTGTGTGTGGTGTGTGTGTGTGTGTGTGTGTGTGTGTGTGTGTGTATAAGCGATAAAAAAGTATGAGTATATAGGAACTTGCCGACGTTATATTGCAAAGTATTTTTAATATAAAACTTTATCTCTCCCCTCCCCTTCTTGTAAATATACGTGTATATACACCAATACTTCAAGATAAAGCGTTTCAAGCCTCTCGCCCGTCGCCCCCCCCTCTCTCTCCCTCTCTCTCACTCTCTCTCTCTCTCTCTGCACTTACACTATATATATATATATATATATATATATATATATATATATATATATATACACGCACATATTCACCTTCCGTTCCCATTCATCTCTGAAGTATATCTAAACAAAAATTCTACAATGAGCGCACGCGGAATGGCCACTTCAAAAGCGCGCTGGCAGCCAAGCAGACAGGCGAGCACAGACCGCTCTTATACATACATGTAGTACACAAGTGCTCCCGCGTCTTTTTTCATTCATTCGAGACGCGCTTTAGGCTTGTGCGTATAATACGCGGAGCATCGGAAGAAGTAAAAAGAGTAGGAGAGAAGGGAAAAAAAATAAATAAAAAGGAAAACTTCAAGCTCCACTCGCTTCGCAAAACGGAGCCCCGTGTATTTGTATATACAAACAAGCGCGGCTAATATAAACCTCTTTTCCGCGCGCGTATGCCGCGGCAAGAGCAGCAGTAGCAGCAGCAGGGGCGTCAGTAGTAACGGCGGTATAAAGTTCGACGCCCCCCTCCCTCCCACGGGCGTAGTCGTGTCGCGTACGATCTCTCTCTCTCTCTCTCTCTCTCTCTCTCTCTCTGTCCCTCTCTCTCTCTTCCTCCCTCACTCGGCCTTCCCTCTCATCGCTTTTCAGCCCGATCAACTTTTCATCGAACCGCACCTTTGCGTCGCGCGCTCTCGCGCCCGCGCGCCAAACGAATTATACCCGTTGAGAGAGCGAGTGTACCGTGGCGTACAAACTCCCGGGCAGAGCGCCAGGAGTGGCTAGGGGGGGGCGGCGGAAACTACGGGGCTAAACCTCCCCCAGCTCCCGGGTAAAATGCGTTTATATTCCTCCAGCTAACCCCCACTACCTCCCTCCCCTCCCACCCTACCAACGCCTCCCGTGGCACGACGAAAGAATCGAGATCGCCGCCGCGGGACGTGTGTATACGTGTATTGGAACGCGCTCAGGTGTACTTATGAATTATATATATACATACATACATACATATATATATATATATATATATATATATATACATATATATATATAACGCACCGCAACGATCGACCGAACCAGCGAGAACATATGCGCGCGAGCGAGCTGCGGTAGTTTCGATTCGTCGATTGGTATAGGAGAACGAGGATAAGGTACGCGGTCGCCGTGCCTCGTTTGTTAAAGTTATATAAGACACGCGGACAGATGGATGTTTATCGTCCACTAAGGATTCTTGATTAATGGCGGTGTGCTCGTGGAAATTGGCAACGAAACAAAAAAAAAAAAAAAGAAGAAGAAAAATCGCCGTCTACGTTACGAACGCATCGTATCGAAATAGCTGAAATAACATTCTCGCTCGACGGACAATAATTAGGGACAAATTGATTAAATTAAAGCTCGCGCATCTGGATACTTCGGTACTAATGCCACAAAGAGCCACGCTACGCGACGATTAATTAAGCCGTCTCAATCGGATTTTAACAGAATACATTTCCGTCATTGCGCAGCGACGAAGATTACGCGTTTCGATTTTACAGATTGATGACGAATTAGGGCAAAATTTAGAGAAATTTTTTTGTCCATTTTTAATTTTACGTTCTAAGTAGCGCGCTCGCAGTAGAGAAACGAGGCGGGTATGTATATAAGGCGTGCACCGTCGGCTCTGTGGGCTGTCAGCGTAGTATAATAGCCGCCCGGGTCGCTTAAGATTAGCAGCGGGATTTTGCGCATCTGATACCAGGTGGCACACGTGCATACCGTAGCTTCTCGCACGTCGGAAGTTTTATTACTTAATATATAAGTAAAAGCACTAGGCCCCGCACCGGAACGATTTCTTTTTTTTTTATTTTTTTTAGTATATTCGCTTTACCGTATCGTTGTCGAAGGATCGCTGTTGGGTACTTGAGATAACTACTTCATTGAATTGAACAATTATTGCCCAGCGAATGAATTTTTTTACCTCGTCTTTGTTGGACAATTATATTATTGAGGATGAAATATGTAGCACCGAATCCATATATTCCTGATTCCTATTAAACGTACTCAAACAATGCCAGTTTTCAATCTTCTGCATCGTCATTAATAAGTCAGATGGTCCGACCCTTTAATACGTATTAATTGATTTACGATCGGGCTGTTTTTCACCATGGACAATTTATGGATTGCGTGGTACATTCGCAGATTGGAAATGAGAAAGTCAATTGATTTCATTATCAAAATATAAAAATACGGAAAACGCTGAAACATCGTACATTTACTCAAATTTATTCATATGTAATTGAGAGCGAACGTTTTTACGTTATTCATAAAACTAATTGACGATATACAAAGTAATCTCTCGGTCGAAGCCGAGACGGGTGCGTGATAAACTCAAATCTAAGATAATATAAAATAAATAAATCAATTAGCTGTAATTGCTCGAACAACTACACGTAGGTATTCCCTTGATAAATACTTAAAGAGATTGTAATTGAAGCCAGGACATTTGTACGTCGCTCCGAAGCTGCGCGGTAAATCGTTCCACATGCCCGCTATCCTAATAAAAAAAACGAAGAGAATTACAAAAGAATCGCCACTCGTGTAACTATACATTAAAGCCAAGAGCAGAAGTGCCAGTTTTGATCATATCGTCGTAACCTCGAAATCTAAATCTGCTAAATTAGCACGAAGGAGGTGTGCATTGTTCCCCAATCCCTTAGCTAACAGATACGAGCGAACGCTCATTGTCTTTGAATATTACGGCACAATGGGCTCAAAGTTACGTAAACTAATGTCCGCGAGCGCGCAACGGCACTAAAACGGCCTATTAATCCTCGTGCACCGTTCTCGAGACGAGCCGAGATAATAATAAGCCGGAGCGGCGACTGGGCAAAAAACATCGACCCGTCGACGTTTTGATCGGGGAGAGAATTTCGCGCAAAGGGGCGCGGGATACAGGGCACTCTCGCAGAGTCGCGACCAAGCGGATGGAAAACTTTTCCTGTGGACTCGGGATCGGGTGCAGCCATCGACGACAATTATACGGTGAGTTTTGTAGCGTCGTGGGCTCGACGCGATTCGTCGCACAGCCGGGGATCGGCGAATGAGTTCTTGCTCCGGACATTATTTCCGACAGGCCGCGAGCCGAACCACACGGGTCGGTGTTGCGCATTGGACAGTGACGACTGCAAGGCTTCGAGGCGTTTAAAGAGCGATCGAGCCTAAGCGCCTTTTCAGGGAACGAAGCATGTTTGGGGGTGTTTTGGGGGGAACCATGGACATAAATGTATATACATTGAAGAGAGAGGGAGGGGGGGGCAACGTGAACAAGAAAAAGATGGAAAAAACCAGACTCTGGAGGAGTAACGGTGCGTCTGTAACGCGCTCGTAGGAAGCTATAGGTATGCAGATACAGCGACGAACGCTCGGTACTGTATCGGCGCGGAACGCGTACAGTTGAAAAATGCACTTTATGCACGGTTCGGTGCGCGAAACGAGCTTTCGGTCCAACGACTGCGCGCGCGAGGGCGAAACTGATGCTCTGTTAATTTCTATGCATATACACATATATACATATATATATATACGCACTTAAACGAGGCGTGGGCTTCGCACGCGTATACGTCCTTACTCAATCCTCTCGCGGTTCGTCCGCGTCCGTCGCGGCGTCGTTGCGGTTTCAGGGTGCGACGTCCGCTCTGCCGGACGGCCGATTGAGCTGCCCTGACGCAACGGCGACGAGCTGCGTCGCGGGGACGATGGGACAGGCGGCAGGCACGGAAATCTTCGGGGATACGCGCTCGAGGATCTTTTTTACGGACGAGCAACGACGAGCAGCCGTTACGTCGACGCCGAGGCTCCGACGCGCGCGCGCGCCGATAAAATCGGAGGACGGGCAAGCCCCCTGCGGTCGGTGGGAGGGGGTGGAACGATGGCTATTTTATACCCTGAAATATAATGCGTATACGTATACTGTAGGTGACATATCGGTCGATCGACCCGCCGCGAGTTACCCGCGAGCGTCGCCCGCGGGTCCCATCATCGCCGTCCTATCTGCCCGTATACGGCCGTATCGTAGAAATCTCCGAGTGCTCGCGCGTTACATAAGGTACATTAGGCGGCCGTGATATTGGCGAAAGAGCGCCAGGCGGACCGTGCGGCGGGGGGGGGGGGGTGAGGCTGCGTTCAAGGGTGCCTCCCTCCGAAGGACTTTGGGGCGTCCTTGTGCGCGTGTACGCGTGTACGCACAAGCCTCGGCACGCATCGAACGCCTCAATTATACGGGGTCATCATCCGGCCTTCGCGTTGTCGAGCGTATATATACGTGTATATGTATGCATGTATTCGTCTTTATAGCGAATTCCCATGGGCGCATAAACGCGATCGCGCGTGTGCAGGCTCGTGTGACGAGGACCTCGACGACGGCAGGGGCAGAGTTATATACACACACACACACACACACACACACACACACACACACACATATATATATATATATATATATATATATATATATTGAGGGAAAGACAATGTCCCTTCAAATACATGTATAAGTGCAAGTGCTGGACATCCCGCACGCGGGCCTGCTCCCCTCGCTCGGCCGAGTTTCGCGTTCGTAGTCTGTCTTTCTTTCCCGCTCCTCTAGATATATATATATATACACATCTACATCGCGTTCTAGACAATGATTTCCCCTTCCCCTCTTTCCCTTTTGTTCGCCTTCTTGCTCACTTGGGGACCACGGCGTATTTCGGGAAACCGCCGTGGCGCGCCTGGCGTTGCACAGCCGGTGAATTCTTTAAGTGCGTGCGAAATGAAAATACGCAACGCGCGGAGGGTTGAGGACGGAGGGGCGGCGGGTCGGATTATTATAATACCGCGGTCGCTCCTTTCATTCGTCATATAATTTCGCGCGCTTTTAAAATGAGAATATATAACGCGCTCGAGTGCGCGCGTTATTCAACTTTTAGGACGGAGCGCGAGAATTCTAGTTTAAACACAAACACGCCTGCACACGTTCAAAAACGTATACACACACGCGCGCGCGCACATACACACACACACACATACTTATAAACTTTATAAATATATATATAGATATATATATACATACATATGATTATAAAGAGAAGAAACTATGTTTTCACTTGCAACGCTACGGGACTGTTGATAATAATAACTATGATGCGAAGTTTTTGACTCTCTACGACTACCTTGGTAACGTGACGTAATTTTTGAAAATTTTACAAAATTTTTTCAACAAATGTTCAATGAATATTTTAGTACATGTAGGCCTTACACAATGGCATTTGCATAACATATCTATTAAAAAAATTCTTATTTATCGCAAATTACCCTAGCGTTACTTTATTCATTAAATTAAGATATTATATCGTGCTGAACGCGCAATTCTAAAAAGTGCCCCTCGCACGTTTCTCGTATAAATTCCGTTGTGTCGACGTATATAAGTTTTTTAGTTTTATAATAGCAATATCCACAGTTGGATAATAATTGAAAATCTGTCATTGATTTTTATTTTGTTACGTTTGCCACATTAATTTCAGCCTGCAGTGTAGTGAAAGATTGTACTGCGCCTATATAGCGATTATCATTAAAAATTCAGATATACTGGGAAATCAACTATGCGAACGCATATATATATATATATATATATATATATATATATATTTTTTTTCAATTTAATTACAAAAGTTAATAGAATAAGAACTTCCTTGCACCCGTATTGACACCAATATTCTTCCTACTAACCCGACGAATTACAAACGCTGCCCGACTTAAAGGGGACACAAGTCTGAGTCAAACTCCGCTCCCCTGGCCGTATGAAAACTTGTCAGACGCATTTACACGTATCGGTCCATTGGATCGAAGTAGGAAAAAAAAAAAATCAAAAAAACAAACCTCGCGCATGCCTTGGATTATTGCGAAATCAGCCGACCGCCCGTCGCATCGCTCGCGTACGACCGCGCGACGATCCGCTTATCATCGTCGTCATCGTGACGATCGTCATGTATAATATAATAGCTTTATAATACCGTCGAGCCGGGGCCCCGACCGTGCACAATGCGTCGGCTGCCTAGCCGCTCACCTGTGCTCGCGAAACGATCTATCATCCTAGGCATTTATAGACACGCACGCAGACGCATACGTATATAGAGGATGGAATTTACGACAGAGAGTGAGAGAGAGAGAGAGAGAGAGACAGAAGGATAGAGAGGGAGAGCAATTGAGGGAGCTAGCCGAGAAACCCTCGGCCATTTAAACGGAGGGCTCGTCTCCAATTATTCTATCGTATATATGTATATGTACGCGATATCGGGCGATGCGTGCCGCGCGCGCGTATTTATGCGCCCGACGTTTATATACACATATACCTATATGCAGTCGTTCGGCCGGAAGACAACAACCATCGACCGATTAGCGTTGATAACCGCTGATACGTAAGTGCATATACATATATATATGAGAGGAATATGACTAAGCGCCCAAGAATTATCGACGAACCGCGTGTCACTGTACCCTCTCGCGGTCTTTCTGCATAGATACGATACTTGCCTTGCCTGCATTTGCCAGCAGTCGTGCATCGATCGCGCGCGCCGTCGATCTCGTAAGCCGATAGACCACGGGTTCGAATTTCACCCGCCCTCCGTCATGGACACGATTCTCTCGCTGAGAGGCGTTTTTTCAGGATATTTTCTCGAATTCGCGTGGCAGCGCGATAAGACAATTCCTTGGCGGCCGCGGATCGAGGGACCGCGCGACCAAGAACAATTGGCGCGCAGCGTCGATCGCCGATCGCGCTTACTTACCGATCGTCCCAGTAGCCGCCGCGCGGTCAGCGTCGCTGCGCATCGCTGTCCAGCGGCGGCGCGGGCGCGGACGCCGGCGGCATCTCCCGCCCTGCGCCCGGACAAGGAACGAAGCGTCGGACCCGCCTCTTCGCCGTCTGCTGCTCGCCACGCGCACGATACCTCCGTCGTACCAGGTTCCGGGCACACGACACCTCCCGGGCTCCTCCTTGCGAGTTATCGCCCTCTGCCTCTGCCCGCGGTCCGTGCACTCTTGTTGTTACGCGCACCGGGACGCGTACGTGACGAGGGCTCACCCCGCCTCTTACTGTTTTACTGTACTTGCACGTTGGATACGGGATAGCACTGATGTATATTTATATATATTTTTATATTATCACCGCGTACAATTACCGATCCCGGACGGGTATCAAAGGATTGTTAACATAGCGTAAATCGCGCACTGGATTGTCCGCGGTAATCGGCCGATCACCGGTCGTCCACTCTGTGCTGAAACGCAGTCGGGCGTGATCGGCGAGCTCAGCGGCACGCGCAACAAGCGAAAAAGGAATTCTCCATATTTCGCGGCCAGAACAAGAAACAAAAAAAAAAAAAATCGAAAAATATAACAAAATGAAACTAAAACAGAAACGAAAGCAAAAACTCAAGCTCCCGATTGGATTCGTCGACAAGCTCGTCGAGAACTCGAGCTCTCGATTGCAGGGAGGGGGGGGGAGTGGGGATGATATGCGGGCGCGCGTATAAACGACGTCGACGACGACGACGACGACTAGGAGGACGATTTGCCGCTCCGTAACGCTCGCTGCGACGATGCTGCCGGCTCGGTGCTCCGCGCTCAACTGGCCCGAGGCCGTACGTCGAACGTCCGTCCTCTGCTCGGCGCGCGGCGACGGCGAGGGAGCGTATAATACCGGCGCGCGCGCGCGCTCTCGCTCGCTGCCGCTGGCTCGCGAACCGACGTACACAGAGGGGCAAGCACGCCGCGCCGGCGCGGAGTGCGCGCGCGCACCGCTGCGGTATACATGCATACAAACATACATATACATATACATATATATATATACATATATATATATATACATATATACATATATATATACATATATACACGAAGCAGTGGTATAAGTTGCGTCGATGAGAGTAAGAGAGAGAGAGAGAGAGAGAAAGAGAGAAGGAGACATATAGAGCGAGACGCGCAGAGGGGAACGAGAACGAGACGGACGTACGATCGGGCGTACGCGGTGACGACGAACGAAGAGAAGACGGGAAGACAAGGAGAACGACGACGACGACGACGACGACGTCGGGGGCTGTCCTTCTTGCCTTTTTATTCCTCTTTCGTTCGACTGTAAGGCGCATATGTATAGGTCTTGGTTCCTCGACGTCGTCCAGGCTTATAGGTAGTTTGTTGCTATTCCCGCGCCGCCTTCCCTCTCTCTCTCTCTCTCTCTCTCTAGAACCATCTCCATACGCGGCACGATCGCGCTCCTATATATTCGCGCGTCTTCTCTCCTCTCATCCTCGAGTACGGTCGTCGTCTTCCTATACAGTCCGGCCCTCAGTCGCGAGATTCAGCGGAGTTTCCGTTTTTTATTTCAAATGAGGAGGAGGAGGCACGCGGCAGTAGCTTTGTCCCCGGGGCTTTTGATTTCACGCGGGCTTTATATTATATATATATATATATATATATATATATATATATATATATTGTTTATCGTTTTTTGTTCGTATTCTCCGTTCTGGCACGCGCACGTCTTCATACAGTCTCGTTACTCTTCATTACGCTGGCGTTACGACGTTTCCTTTTTGCCGTCGGCGTAATTTCTAAATCCCCCCTCCTTTTCAAGTCTCCTACCCCCTCCCTTTCCGCCGCGAGAAGACGACGCAGTAGCCCGAACTATCTCGGTCTACCTCACAATTTTATACGTACGCATGTGTATTATGCGCGCGCGTGTATATAAATACATGTCGGGCCGCGAAACGGGCGCGGATTACACGCGACTGCGTAATCTCACCCCCCGTTGCTTTTTTTTCTTCTTCGTTCATGCTCTTCCTTTATTTGCTTCTTTTCCTTGTTTTCCTTCATTCCTTTATTCGTTCCTTCTTTCTCTCTCTCTCTCTCTCTCTTTCTCTGTCTCTCTCCCTCTTCTCCTCTTCGGCCGGGGGCTATCTCTCCTTTAAACACCTCTTTGTACACGGTCGCAGACACTCGCGCCAACGTATATACATCAACTCTGTTTTTCACCCTTTCTTCCTCTCTCATTTGTCTCTACCTCTCCTTCTTCCCCATTCCTCCGGAGACTGCTCTCCCTTCCTCTTCGCGCACCTTCCATTCTACGCTCTCTCGTCCCTCTCTGGCTATCTGTCCGCATCTTCAGCCACAGCCTTCGTTCTCCGACTCTGGCTCTTCATAGCTCTTACTCTTCTCTCTCTCCCTCCCTGTTTCTCTCTCTCTCTCTCTCTCTCTCTACGTTTTTTTTCACTCCTTTCTTCGCCTCGCTGCTCCTCCTCATCCTCCTCCTCGACCGCTTCTACCCCATCCCTTCTCTCCGCGTAGGCTCCGGGATTTGTTCTCCATTCCTTTTTTTTCCTGCCGCGATGCAGCGGGTCCGGTGGCTCGTGCGCGCCTCGCCAAAGAATCCAGCATGCACATGGGCATACGTGTATGTGTGCGCGTATGCGTACAATCCCTACTAAAACATTGTCCATGTAAATCACTCGCGTTAAGTATCTGAATTGCCTGCGCGTGATTGGGAACTGCAAGGAATTTTGGGTGTGTGTGTGTGTGAGTGTGCGTGTGTGTATGCGCGCGCTTATATACCCCGAGTCTTAGCGAACGCAGCGACGGCATTACATATATATATATATATATATATATATATATATATATATATATATATACATAGAAAGAAAGAGTCACTTTTCTCCTTTCCTCTTCTCGTCCTATCTCTCTCCTCGGCTCTTCATCTCCGCGCGAAGGCTTCTGGACTTACTCAATTTTTGCCGAGGGGGAAGAGGAAATTGGCCGCCGGCAAGATGCTTCACCTCCCCCTCCCTGCCCCGGCTCCCATCCGGTATTCCGCATCCAGAACCAAGAGGAAACCGCGCGGAGAGCTCGGCCATTGTGATTTCGTTCCACTTCCGGGGAGGCAAAATAATTAGTCCCGACTACTGCAGCCAGCCAGAGGAGGAGTTCAAAATTAACTTTCGTTCTGTCCGCGATCCATCTTATATCTATATACCCATAGAGATTCGTGGCTGCACAACAGCCCACCCCCTCCGCCGCCTCGGCCAATTCCTCGTTCTCGTCCTTTACGCTCTGGTGCGGCTAGGGAAACGAAAAATCCGACGCGACGAGCACCGAGAGAAGACGATAAAGAGAAGCGTCGGCGACGACGCTTTTTGCCAGGAGCGTCGGCCTCCGACTTATAAATACGGGGAGAAAAATCGTCCTTTAACATACGCACCCGATTCAGCTCCATTGTTTGGCATTTTTCTCTTACGGATTCTTCGCCTCTTTCAATCTCTCCCACTCACTCTCGATCTCTCTCTCTCTCTCTCTCTCTCTCTCTCTCACTCTCTCTCTCTCTCACCGAAAATCCAGTCCCCGCAGCCCGAGGTCAATTTATCACCTCCTGAGCTGTCTTGGTCGGCTCGGTGTGTCTCGCGACGTCCGCCCCTCCTCCCACCCCCTGTCCCCTCCCCTACCACCGACGCGCAAAGCCGCGTTATAACGAACGACCGCGGGGGCGCGCTTTCTTCGCGACGAAGACGGCGACCATGCCTGCCGCAGCGCACGGCGCGACGCACCAAGGAGACGAGCTGCATAAGTCGCTGAGAACGCGCTCGGCGTGCTGAGAGGGAGGGAGAGAGAGAGAGAGAGAGAGAGAGAGAGAGAGAGAGAGCGAGACAGCTAACTTGGATACTCGGATATATACCAGCTGCAAGGGTGCTCGCTAGCTCGCTCGCGGAATGAGAATCTCGTAAAGTCAATCGCGAGTTGGGAGGCCCCCTCGTTAACTTTGGCTGGTGGCAGAGCTACGATGAGCCGGTCTTTATACATATATATATATATATATATATATATATATATATATATATATATACGTGCATACATATTTACCTTGTTCGCCTTCCTAGGAATTCGTCGTCTGCTTTTCGGTATAGACGGCGGAGCTGACGCCGCTGCCGCTGCTCATAATTGACGAGCGCGCCCAAGCCCGCGCCAGCGCTCGCGTAACAAGTCGCGCTATAATTAAGTTTCTCTCATCGGTGACGGAAGCGCGAGAGGGGGGGGCCACGGCAAAGCGAAGAGAGGAAAAAAAAGCGCCTCCTCCTGGCATTTTCTTTTTCGTCGCCTTCCTCTGCTTCTTCTGCTTCCTCGGCTTCTTCTTCTTCTTCTTCTTCTTTCCTCTCAGTGCCCCGGCCGCTGGATCCCTTTAATTATTCCCGGCATTATATTGTTTATCGAGTCGTTAAATTCGAAAGTTCATTCCGCGCGCCGGAGTACATAACCCCGGGGAGCCAGCTCGATTATTCGGGCGAGAGCAAAGGGAAATTTCGCGATCTCGGTCGATATGTGTGTGTGTGTGTGTGTGTGTGTGTGTGTGTGTGTGTAGTCTGTATGTATATATATACATGTAGCGAACTTGTCCAATTAAACGATAAAGGTAAGGAGGAGGCGCTATCGCGGGACACCGAAGGAATTGCAGCGGCGGGGGCACGACTTGTTATATATTATCCCAATTTCGCCAAAGTCCGGCTCCGTCCACGAAACGAGCTAATCCTATAGGGGCAGTTGTTCCGTCTTAAATAATTCACCTCGCCTTGTATATACATACGTATATATACATATACATATACGCGCGCGCGTTTAAATGAAAAACCATATATATATATATATATATATATATATATATATATATATATATATACATACGTACATCCATGTAGAGAGTTGATTAAAAATCGGACTTGACAAAGTGGATGCGACCGATCTATCAACCCCTGCGTCAACCTTTTACCGCGCAAGCGACGATGCGGCCTCAATCGCGGGCAACCGACAAGTCGAGCGGTACTCAACTGTCGCGGGACGGCGGATCTTATTGAAGACCATTCGTCTTGATTCCGCACGTGTAAGTGGATTCCTTGGCTGACGAAATTTAGTCAGTTCCGAGAAATATTTACCTAAGGACGCCCAACGAAACGATTTAGCCGCTGTAAGCAAAATGAACAATAAATATATTATTCCCGTGTCGATTAGCCGCTGTTTAATAAAAATAAATGAGGTGTATTTAAATGAAAAAAAAAAAAAGAAAGAGAGAGAATCTTTTCAATTCCACCAAATCGCTACATTGAATATCCCTAGGTAAATATTGATTTCAACTTACGAATTTCTTTTCGGTATACAGCGCAGCTGGCCGAGACGCTCCCGAATTTCCTTTGTCATGCAGATATGCGGACTCTTGTAGAACTCCATACTTTCCCAATATAACGACATTAATCCATTTGCGTAGTGCTTTGAATGATGTCTACGCGAATTCCATTGAGGCAAACGTATTTCGTTAATAAATTAGTTTCCAAATAAGAAGAATTTCGAGGAAAAAAAGGCTCTAATATTAAGTCTCGTATTAAAGTTAAATCGCTAAATTGTATTAATAAAAGTATCACTTAGATACAGTTCTTAGATTCATTCTCAGTTTTATCATGAAATTAAACATAAAATATTATACGATATTTGTTTTGGGATTATTAGAAAAAAATTGTATATACATTTAACGTCAAAGTATTATTTGTCTTAATTATCGCACTACAATGATCGTAGACTAAGCTTTAAATTTTTCTGCGATTCTTTTGTCATTCATAGACGTTATCTATGTTTATTAAATCTATCTGTATCATACGAACGAAAACAAATCAGATAAGTGCAGTATAATATATTTGCCTAGTCATCCACAACTAAGAAACTGTACGTCCATGCTATACATTTCTGTAAAGATCAATTCATTAATGGTAATGAGAACACTTTCACCATTTTTTCCGAGATCGCCGGAGATGTGGCCAAATTGTGTCTCAAAAATGTTTGATCAGTTGTAATTGATCGAACTATCATTCGAATGACATCTAAAACTAGGAAAAATGTTCAAAATTTACAAAATTTTTTTATGCACAAAGCCAATAGTGAAGAGAACGTCTGAGCTACGAGAAAGTCTGCTTATCAAATTAATTTTATTATCTGAACTATCTGGCAGCACTGATCCTCAAATATTCGAAAAGTTTCATCACAAAAAAAAACGAATTTTTTTCTTCAGAAATTGTTTAAAAATTTTACATTTTTATTTTTCATGAATCGAAAAAAATTGTAAGCAATTCATTGATGAAGTCTAGGTTCTTCTGATTTTATATAATTTATTTTCCAAATACAAAATGCTTAGATCAAAAATAATCACGAGCTCGAAACTTCACCTTGACCTTCAGTCACGAAAGAATTTTCACTATTTCTTATACGTAAATTTGACTTTTGAATAAGAAAACATTTTTTATTCTAATTTTTACATATCACCAATCAACTAGGAGAGGGGAAAACATAGCAGTTTCGATTGTTCGAAAAATTTTCACCGGCCACCAAAGGAGGTGAGAAGTATCGGTCAATTCCGATAAAACCCCAACTTGCTCTGGAAAATTTGGAACAGCCGAGCCGAAGGTCAGTTTTACCGGCGCAAAAAGTTCTCTTTCCCGCGGTATAACCCGTCTCAAGCGCACCTTCCCTTTTTGCCCATCCGCGCGTTAATAGCATCCATCAAGTATTTACCGATAAGGAAAGAGAGAGGGGAGGACGCCTGTCTACGGCCAAAACATGAAGCTGCGACAAGCCTATATATATATATATATATATATATATATATATATATATATATATATATACATCTCGCGAGACGGAGCTTGATGGAAAGCGTCGAGATCCCCGTTCGGCGATAGGAGCGCCTTTTTATATCATACCAATACACGTGCGAGAGAGGCTGCTCTTTCATACGCGCCAGCGCCTCTAACTTTACACACTCGCGTCGATTATAAGAACGCCCGGAAATTTCTTCGTAAAGTCCGATTTCTGGGGGGGAGGCGCGTAGGCGAAAGAGCGCGCGGCTTCTCCATTATGTGCGCGCGCGCGCGCGTCGAAGAGCAACCGAGACGAGGCCATAAGGAGAGGGAGAGAGATAGAGAGATAGAGAGAGAGAGAGAGAGAGAGAGAGATAGGGAGATAGCCCGGAGGGACGAAGATGACCGAGGTGTTGAGGGAACGAGTTATATTATATATATATATATAATATCGACAAGAGCTACGTGTTGGTAATATAGCGGACGATTTGATAAGACCATCTTTCCTCTATCTCTTACTTCATTTCTCTCTTTCACCCGGAATCTATTGATTCGTCGTATTAATGGAAACGCCGAGAGAGGTTTTCGTGTTTAAGTGCGCGTCCTTTTCTCGGTCTCGCGGGTATATATATATATATATATATATATATATATATATATATACACCTCTATCTGTATACACTTACTATATAGATAGGATTGAGTCTTCCCTTCCCCTTCCTCCGCTCATCTTCCCCATCCCCGGGCTGATTATTCCTTTGTAAACAGGCTGTCCCTTTGATAAGGCCACAGCCTTTAAACGGTCGATCCCTCGTTATTTCCAGGACTTTTATTGTGACGCGAGCATCGCTACTATATACCCGGGAGAGATACGTCGCGCCGACCGGCCGAACGTACGAATGAATTATTTCGTCAGCATCTTTAACGTCGGGAAGAGAGGGAGAAAGAGAGAGAGAGAGGAAGGGAGGGAGAACGGGAGAGCTTATAACCGAATGTATATATAGATGAAACGTGTTCGTTGAAAAGGAAATTTCAAAGTGAAGGAACAGAAGGAGGGAAGTAGCAA
This sequence comes from Sycobia sp. Sy_11, assembly GCA_018907035.1. NCBI lineage: Eukaryota > Metazoa > Arthropoda > Insecta > Hymenoptera > Epichrysomallidae > Sycobia > Sycobia sp. Sy_11. Next base: position 1,413,902 of record JACCIC010000131.1, read on the forward strand.
GATTGAGAGAGAGAGAGAGGGGGGGAGGGGCGAGCACCTTTCGTTATCTCGGCAAAATCGGTGCGGAAGCGCGATCCTCTCTGTTCTCCGTGTCCTTTCATCCGTATATACCCAACGCATGTATTGGCTGTGCAACTTAAAAAGGCCGTATTTATTACGAACTTCATATCTATCCTGCGCGCCGTTCTTGAGAATGTCAAAGTGGGCTAAAAGAAATTTATTATATTTAATCTGTCTTGGTTAACGTAAGTTTATACGTGACAATCTTTTTCTCGCTTCGACAATGAAATTGACAAATAATTTTGTCGCTCTGGCAGGCTTCACACTGCAATCTAATTACTTTGTTTCGATTTAAATACCCTTGTAATGTCGAGCTATGCGTAAAACCAGAGAGCTTGCGCGAGAAGTTTTAATTCGCCGCGTGGATTTATCGAATAATACACACGAACCTCGTTTTTCGCTCTCCGAAGAATGCCGCGTATATGTATCAGACGTTAGCCGTGCATCGAACGTAGTTCGCGCGTTCGAAAATTCGTGATTTTATATTTTTATCGAAAATAAAAGAACGCCTGGAACAGCCAGAAAGTTAGAAATGATGAAAAATTGTCGGTATTCCTCGCTGAAGATCCGCGTCGCACAAGGACTTGATTGCATCGTTGGACGCGACTGTGAATTAAAAAAACAAATTAAAAATAATTGTGCGAAAAGTTGATTCGAAACTAACGCGAAGAAAGGTTGCAGATCCTTTTTTGACATACGACTGATTTTTTTGGAGCGTCGGAATAACGTAATGTCCCAAAAACTATTCCGTAAAGATCCGAGAGGACGGGCGAAAGAGCAACGGTGAAACATCAAAATATGTATATATGTGTGTGTATATATATGTATATATATATATATATATATATATATATATATAATACCTGTACTTCTCGATAGCGCGACAGGACTTGATCCGAATGCGCGCGGTCGCCTTTTGGCTGACGGTGCACGATCGCCGAAAAACTTCGTCGCCCTGCTCTCGGAAATTTTCGAATGCCAACCTCCTTCACAATTTCGTCCATACGCCTACGTAATCGATGTGCATATATATATATATATATATATATATATATATATATATATATATATATGTATGAATCCATAGCTTCGGTCGCAACGGAAAGGTGCGGATATAAGCTCTCCTTATACAGCGCTATATAGGTTTATAAAATATCCGCCTTCTACATAAATTTTTCCCCATACTCACCCCTTTCTGCGGAAAGGGGATGAATAAAAGATGAAGTCAGCGTTTGTATATATATATATATATATATATATATATATATATATATATATATATCACATCGAATGCATATAAAAGGTCGTATCGAGCGCGTTCCGGGGTTTTGCGCTCTCTAAGCGCGCGGTAAGGCGGGAGAATCGCGCGTTATGCAAGGGGTCGTGGATGCAGACAGAGGGGAGCAGAAGGGGGGGGGGAGTGCGAGGCGCACGAGAAGTGGAACGCGGATTGCATAATTCGCCGATACGCCTCACGCCCCGGGGGCAGATAAGGCGTTAATTAAACCACTTGCGCTGTTCGCGCGCCGGCTCGGGATCTCGACGCGGCCGAACCGAAAGAATACGCTGTGCGCACTCTCGGATTCCTTCTTCTGCGAGCTCGGCGAGCCAAGAGCGTATAGTACACAGTACATCTATACATATACGGATCCGCGGTGATTTATTGGGAGTGCGATAGCGGCCGGGGGCGGGGAAAATTATAAGCATACACACGGTATGAGGTGGTGCGTGGACATAACTTTCTCGTTAAAATGTGTGTATCTCCTTCCAGGTTTTATTTTCTGCCTTGATGTGCTTATTGCTGCTCTCTCTCTCTCTCTCTCTCTCTCTCTCTCTCTCTCTCTCTCTCCTCGCTCTCTCGTCTTTTTATTCGCGATAATCACAACGCGACGTGACGATGAAAAATGTTCGCGCTGTATAAAGCACTGCGCTCGTCCGAGCTGCTCGAGGATGCGCGCCGGTACCCGACGATGTCCTGCATGGGATGGCAGTAACCGCGCGGGCATAAATAGAGAAAGAGAGAGAGAGAGAGAGAGAGAGAGAGAATCTCGCGGTCATTATTTTTAATGGACCATTGTGTGGTAGTTGAGAGAGCGGAAAATTCAACTTTCGCGTATAACGGAGGTAATAATAACACCATAATATGATTTGTTGTTTTTTATTCTCATTATATATATATATATATATATATATATATATATATATATATATATGATTATCAATCTCGACTGTGACAAATCAATGATTTACTGGCATGGACTGACAGGTTCTTAGATACCTATAACGATTCCCGTACATAAACAGTATCGAAAATCCATACGCGGTCGAAACATCGACTAATCGGCGAATCGTTATAAAACGTAATTTATCGGCGCTCGAGCGAACGCGCAACGGACGCGCGAAACGCGATCGTCAACTAGGCTCTGAAAATTCAACGAAGTTTGCCGTTGCGAAATTTCAATTCGCGATACGGATTTTCGGGACTAAACTGCGATATTCGTCAGGTGTGACGAAGCGCCTCCTATCTTTGACGGGCCACAGTCGAAACGACGATATCGCAAAACCTGTTTTTTTTTTTCCTAATGCCTGGAACGTTAAACCTGTCGCTGCCTTTATCGCTTGCCTTGAGAAAGGACGCTCAAGGAAATCAAATATTATAATCGTTTCGGAGTCTCGTTAATGACGACTATAAGTTCTTATTAGTGCGGTTTAGTGTGGAGTTTGCGCATGAAAAAAAAAAAATATGATTGAAATCGTACGATTAACAAGCCGGATTCGTAATAAAATACATCGAGATTAGATTTACATTTATTGATCCATTACGGCCCATGCGATAACTGGATGCGTGAATGACAAAGTTTAACCGTGTCTGTGTTTGCATAATCAAAAAATAAAATACACGTGAATATTCTGCTGTTTTTTTTTTTGTTTATTCTTAAATTGTTCAAAAGTTGTTGAAAGACATTTGCGAAGATACGAAAAAAATTCTAAAGAAGAGTTATATTGGTTTTGTCAAAATCTCATTCGAAATATGGTTAAACTTTTAACTCGCTGTTCTTTATCTTATATCAATTGACAAATAAATTGTATCGATAAATTTTTTATCGGCAGAATGATTAATCTATTTAATTTCTTAAAATTTCAAATATTTTGGTACATTTTTTAAATAAATTCTTAATAAACAATTAAAAATAGAAGGAAGAAATGAACCTGTTCATAATAAACTTCGAATTATTATTGCTTTAACGATATCAGATTATCACACACATTTAATAAATCCTAATGGATTAAGTAAACTTTTGAAAAGTTTAATTAGATTGATTATAAAGCATACCGAGAACGTAACAGATTCGTTTTATTTTAATATGGACTTGAATTTATTTACAACATCGAAGGTTATTCTGAAAAAATAACTTTTATAGTTTTAAAAATTATATCCACTTCAGCTCGAACGGTTAATAAAGCTACGTCAGTGTGTCAAGTTTTCCACTTGACACACTGAATGAGAACTTACAACGTTCTATTGTGCAACGTTTTCTCTCACGACGCGCTTTTTTCCGGAAAAATTCTGTAACCCCCCTCCCTGCCCCTCTCGAGCGACACACAATAACCTACATATAGCCGCGACTCGTTCAGATTCCATCAGAGGGATTTCTATTGATTTCCGAAGGGCCTGTTTTTTCACCAAGGCTCGAACTATAACAAATCCCCTACAAATCTGTCGGCGAACGGGAAGGGGGGGAAGAGAGGGGCTCCCTAAACGAAAACGGGCCGAAAAATTAGAAAAGTCATCCGCTACAAAGGACCAGTACGCTGACAGCTTTTTCCTTCTCCCTTTGTGTACGATTAATCGCGTTACGTACCCCCTCCCCCCCCCCTCAGAGCCTCACGATCGTTATCGACGCCGACCCCCCGCCCCTGCCCCTCCCCACGCATGCGTACACGCCCGTGACAAATTTTCGAGCCGGGCCGCGACGTCGCGACGCGCCGACAAAAGGCGAATCGTCGCGCGTCTCCAGCTCCCGTCGGCGCGAGGCCCTCGCCGTCCTCCCGGAGCGCTTAACGCGCAGCTCGTAGCGGCGTGCGCACCGAATTAACAGCAACAACAGCAACGACGCCCCTTCCGTGTCGCGCTCGCACACGGACGCGCGGCAATTTTCGCAAAGTCGCGCGCGAGCTCGCCACTCGTGGGTCGCACCTACGCGCCGAGTGCGAGACCCCGTCAGACTCGGGCGCGTCAAATGTGCGCGTCCGAATGTGTGCACGCGCGTGTGCAGAATGTCTGCGCGTATACGAGGGAAAGGGGAGCGTCTGTCGGTGTGCCGGTCGCGTGTATGCTGATCCGTCGGCCAGTCACGGGTGTCACGAAGCTGAGCTTGAATAAGAAAAAAACAAAAAGCAGAAGAGGAAGAGGAAAAAGGGACAGGGACAGCCGGATGAATGAAAGAAAAGTCCCAGGGCGCTTTAACAGCCCCCTTCCACCGCTCGTGAGTTACAGTAGCATATACAGACCAGTTGCCCAGCGAGAGTCAGAGTATGAGAGGGAGAGACAGAGAGCGAGTATGGAGAGCGCGCGGCGGATCTCACGCCGATGTAACGATCGCGCGCGGCGCGTGGTGGCGGAGGTGGCGGGACGCTGGTAGATGGGGGAGGGGGGGAGTAAGGTAGATGGGTAACTCTCGGAGCACAATGAACACGGGCATTAAGACGGAGCCCCCGGTAGTGGCGCGGCGGCGGTGCCGGTACACGGCTACCGAGACCGCTTGATGCGCCCATTCTCTATTATACATACATACATACATACATACATACATACATACATACATACATACATACATATATATATATATATATATATATATATATATATATATATATGCATATAAGCGAGCGCGAGGTGCGCGTGCTTCTGCATGCGCTCGCGGGCTTAATAAGGACCGGTATCTACTCTTCCTGCGCTTTATACGTACATACGTATATATATCAACACTCGCCCGGTAGATATATATATATATATATATATATATATATATATATCTACCCGAACGGAAGCCGCCACGGCTGCCGCCGTCGGCTAAAGCGTCGAGTTCCGTTTTGGCTTGGAGCTCCTTCGCCTCCTCCTCCTTGCGCACTATCTCTCTCTCTCTCTCTCTCTCCTCTCTCTCTCTCTCTCTCTCTCTCTCTCTCTCTCTATCCCTTTCCCTCTCCCGGCCCTTTTCCTTTATCTACATCCCCCCCACCCCGGGCCCACATAACTATCTCTTATGCTTTCGTATTTGCGTATCGTCAATCTTTTCTCCTGGTCCGTCCTCGTTTTTCAGTCTCTTTATATATATATATATATATATATATATATATATATATATATATATATATATATATATATATATTTAGCACGCCACCGATTACATAAGAGACACAATCGCCGCCGGGTCGGCGAGAATTGTCCCCCGGTCCCTCCCCCTAACGCCGCAAGTTTTTTTTTTTAGCATTTTCCGTCTGTTTGTTTGTTTATCGGCAATAGAGGGGGGGGGGACTGCCAGATGCTCCGCGGTGACCGACGCGGGCCGCGCAGGGGTTGATCGTTATTAATTGGATTGCGCGAGAGATGCAGAGTAGCGGAGAGCGCAAAAAGTCACGTTTTCGCAGCTGTTCTGTGTGCCGTGGTGACGGAGGCGGCGGGTAGATGTGGTGTGGGGAAATTGGGGACGAGAAAGTAATTGTCTTTTTATGCATGAAAACGACTCGGTAAGGGAACTGCATTTGCGAGATTGCGCGCGGCGAGGGAGAGAAAGAGCGAGAGAGAGAGCGAGAGAGAGAGAGAGAGAGAGAGAGAGAGAGAGAGAGACAGTTTCATGATATTACGCGTCGACCATGAAAATTAAATTCGTGGTAATCTGTATATGGTAGTTCTGTGTGTGTATGTGTGTGCGTGTGCGTAGTATCAAAAGGATAAACCTATACGATAATCTAGAATTAATAAAAATAAGTTTAAAACATTATCGGCTTAAAATTCTATCTCTACCTCTCTTTCTAGGTAGAGATACAATTCTAAGTAGACCGGCTATTAGCTATGACATATCGATTTGTCTTTTATTTTTTTCAATATAGCTGATTATAAGAATAACGAAATTTATTATGGACATTCGAGCACTTACGATATCGTTAGCCGAAATTACCTATATATATTGTCGCCAAACGGAAAAAAAATTATGCAAATGAGATTTTTTATACTTACAAATTCAACCGCGTATCCCATAAAGCTTTTAGCCAATTTAAAAAGGCTTTTTAAATAAAGCAATTTAATTTCGAAAAGGTTGTAAAATGAGATCGATCCAGGTAGAAAATGAAAATCTAGGAGCTCTTCTGAATAACATGTATGACGGAAGGTGAAATTAAAATTAAATTAAATTATGATCTTTTCACATACTTACAAATATAGCCTAATTAAAATAATTGCTCGTTTAATTCCTGAATTTTCTAGGTTAATCGTCTGCGTCACGGTTTGACAAGGAAATAATGTCGTTTGAAAGAAAACGGTGAAAAATCCAACGTATGAAAATTTATTAATAGCAAAAAATAATTAATATTTATAAGTTTCATCAAGGCTTAATTTACACGCGGACCATGAAGGAAAATACGTCACTCTTTCAATCACGTTTAATGCCTGGAACATGCCCAACAATATCAAGCGAATCTAATATAAATTTCGTCAAACTATTTCTGTGAATTGAGGCGACTATTATAATATTATCCCTTGAGGAATATTATACATAATCGATCGAAAATAATAAAAAGTCCTCCCGGCGACGGGGCCCGCTAAATCCCACCAAATTATCCGGAAAACGCCGACTTGGAATGACAAAAGGGGAATCTATCGCTCCCCGCTCGAATTTATGATAAATGAATTGTAGGATAACATGATGCGTTACATGAGTATCCATGAGTTTTCCGATATTTAACGTAGTTCGTGAATATTTATCATCGCCGCCCGTTCGAGGGGATCGCGCGGGTTATATCACTTTCGAAACCGGATTTCTCGAGCATTTTCCCTTACGACGCGGAGGTGGGTAGGGCGGGGGGGGGCGGCAGCATTATGCTTAGATCATCAATTTTCCCGTACGGTCGTGAGTTATCTAACCGCGTGAAATTAGGTGGCTATATCGTGTACGCTCACGATAACTTAGAATTGTGCCGTTTGAGAAATTTTTTTTTTTGTTGTCCTTTATTTATTTATTTATTTGTTTGTTTATTTATTTGCTCTTTTTGTTTCGTGAAATGAAAAAATGCGATCCACGTCGAAAGTACAACGATTATAATAACACGAGCGTAATAGCGCTGTATTTGACGATAAATTGTCGGTTTAAGAGCGGCGAATCGGCGACAGCGGGAATGTGGAGCGGATCGCGGGCGGTAATTATATACATTTTAATCTCGAATCTTGTTTTACACTATCGGAAACCATCGGCATTCGTACGCAGCGATCGTTAATTTTTAAAGAGTGGAACGAAGAGTTTCGCTACGCGCTCTTTCTTTCCTCCCCCCCCTCTCTCTCTCTCCTCTCTCTCTCTCTCTCTCTCTCTCTCTCCCTCCCTCTCTTTCTTCATGTAAATTCACACATATCCATATTTGCCCGCGTGAAATCTTAAGTTTATGCGTCGTTATGCAAAATTTATTATTCCTCTTCGTACGGCTAGGCGGTTTTCGTGTTATATTACCGGCGAGTGTTTTTAAACAGTCTTGAAACGTGGATGACCGATGGGTCTCGCTCTGTATTGTCCTCTGCGTGCGTTCATAAATACCTCGTTTTAAGCTTAATTTTTTATTTTTTTTTTTATTTTTATTTTTTTAATCTTCTCTGTAAATTGTGCTGTGCAAATGTTGGTACATTTAAATATAGATTGTACAATTATTATATAATAAGTTATAATTTCGCTTACGCATTGTATTTAACTGTGAATCATTGTATCAGGGTGTTTTATTTCTCTGTTTTCGTGTGAGATATATTACCGATTATGATTATAAATGAAAATATTGGTTTGTATTATAATACTACTTATTATCTTTACATATTCTCAGCATTATTTGGCTTCTCATTTTTTATTCGAAACACTTCTAAATAAAAATATAAAAATTTATTTTATATAATAAAATATTTAAAAAAATATATTTATTAAAAAAATTATTTTACATAATAGTTGAGATTATACGTATGTATCTGTTTATCATTCGATTAGGAACTAGTTCTGGAACCCGCGCTGCAATATACTCTACGTATCCCTAGCTCGGGCTGGATCCTAGGTATTATTGATGATCTCCTCATCTAGGTAATGCTCGTCAGATCCGAGTTAGATTTCCTTACTCATGCAGATTTCTGATGTTTCCGGCTTTTCTATCATCGAACTTTTATTTTGAATCTAGACTAGTTTTCGATGTTCAACTTTTGTCATTTACTCGTATATATACATCGATTATAGACGTACCTACATGTATATAAACTAACAGATATTTCCAAAAAGATTATATAAAATAGACTTACTATATTGTATTATTTTGTGTATTTAAAATATGATATGTACAATCATTTGCAAAGGAAAATATTGTCACATTGCATATTGCGTTTTTGGTATATAGTGGACAATACCTTAGTTGCAAATCATAGAATCATGGGTTCGGTACCCGTCGTAGGTCGACACTGTTTTCATCCAAATAAAATATTTATATATTCAGCATATAAAAGTATATGAATAATTATTAATTTGTTAAGTGTAAATTGTATACGTAATAATGCATATATAATTTATAAATTCTAATTGAATGGTATGCGCTATCTATATACGTAAACAAACGTAATTTTATATTTTAATTAAATAATAATTATAAGGGCTAAAAAATTATTCACTCGTTCGAGGACAGAAAATTGGAAAAATATATAAATTGTATTATTTTCCAGATTTTCTCTCTAGACTCTGTCTAGTATCTAACACCTATAGTAATAATCTTACGCATATAGTACACCTACCCAAATCTAAGCTCCATCCATAACTAAAATACCAATAAATGTGGGACAAGTCACGACTAGGATCACACTACATTTTCTTTTCCAATCCTAGCATAACAAACTAAATAAGGATAAATACCCATATACTAGTCAGATTCGAGAATGAATTTCTACATAGGTACAGTGTTGCATATGTACGTGCGCATGTGCGTGTCTGCGCGGGTGGATGGTTAACGTCTAACGTCGCGCCTTCTGCACGCAACGCCGAAGTGTGGAAAACCGAATGAGCTAAGCGTAACAGCAGAGTGGAAACATCCAAACAGTGATTGCCCGTCTGGGATATTTGCAAATCTACCGCGAGTATCACCGTTCGCGAATCAACGCATCTCTAACGATTAGCGCGATTTTGCAAGTGGAGCCACCGTAATTCGCTATCTTTTTGAATATATAAATACTTTGGGAATTCCTATTCTTATTACGAAAAGATACAGACATTCTTTCATTTTTCATTTTTATTTCAGAAAAAATTCGGTCTTGAAAATCGCACGCTTGACTAGTGATAACAGCGATCAACTTAACTCGGGTAGCGAAAATAATATAATGTTGACGGGTTTCGTCAAATTTTCAGGATTTCGTTAAACAATAGAACGACATAGGTTAATTTCGTTAATATTTTACCTCTCTTTGTCTAGTTGCCTTCTAAAATCTCGAGCAATAGCCGCAACAAAGATTGGAACTCTGAGCAACGAACAATCAAGCTCGCCACGTGCGCTACAAAAAAAAAAAAAAAACTAATCTCAATCATCGATGAACGAGAATTTCTTCGAATCATATTTCAAACACGTGCGACCTCTCAAAACCGAGGCGGTCAAGGCCAGAAGTCTCAGCAACTCGCGTTAAGAATCTATTAAACCTTATTACACATTATCGATAACTTTCCACAATCGCGATGACTTCAATTCAACAAGATTGAATGAATTTTATAAATTTTCAAATCTCGAGTTTTCAAACATTTTGATTTTCCTTTTCGATTTCGCACAATCATGTACGCACAATCAAGGAGTATCATTATAATACAAGAAAAAAGGAAATGAAATATATATACAAGAAAAAATGGATACTGAAACATTATTCTCATTACAATAATGAATAATTAAAAATTGGACATCGTTTCGTTCTTCATCAAACGAAACATTGATCATTATCGAAACAACGCTGTACATGTTTTTTTCAATTTCATCCTGAATCAAGGTAGGATTCGTCGTCACGCGTCATGGCTCTTGATTCGGCTGACTTTGAACTCTGAAGCAGCAGAAGCCGGAATTAATAGCGCATCAAGTAAAATTACAGTATGTAAATAAGAAACGTGCACCGGCCTCAAAGTAAGTGATGGCTCATCATGCACCGCTGCTCCCTCTCCTCCCTACCTCCTCCCGCTCCTCCTCATACTTATATACTCTTTTTCGTGATCACTCTCTCCCTCCCTCTCTCACACTCTCTCTCTCTCTCTCTCTCTCTCTCTCTCTCTCTCTCTCGCTCTCGCCCTCTCTCCCTCGCTAAACTGTTTCCTCTGCAGCGCACCGCTCCCGCTTGGCGTCGAGCTGCGCGCTGGGCGCCGCGCCGCGCCGCTGTGGCCACGCTTCGCTTATCATAATGTATTTTAGGCCTTCCTTCCTTCCTTCCTTCCTCCCCCTCTCCGCCGCTTTGCCTCTTTATTTTTGATCGACTCGCTCTCGAGAGTGGGCGGGTGCGCGTTTGATGCTTTCCATTTGGGTTTATGTATAGATTTATTTTTCTTCATTTTTTTTTCTGCTTTTCGATGGCCCTGCAAGTCTTCTTTCTCTGTTTTCTCTCTCTCTCTCACTCTCTCTCTCTCTCTCTCTCTCTTTCTCGCTCGCACTTTCTTTCTCTCTTTCACTCTCGGCCTTACAACGGTTTTAGATTTTTCGCTTCCGTTCGTCACGAGGTCGGGACTCTTTTCTTCCCTCCGTATACACTGCGCGGATGAAATACGATATTTTGACAAATGTGAAATCTCGTTAGTTGATACCCTTCGTGCGATGCATATAATTTGTGTGCATATATACATATATATATATATATATATATATATATATATATATATATATATATATATATGCAGTAGCGGGTGTATTTTCATTATATTCTGGATGAGAATAAAAATAAACTCGGCTAAATCTTTAATATCACCGTACGACGATTGGAATCGAATTTTTCCATTTATCCTGCGCATACCCAATAATTAATCCCAGCGTACAATTGATGTAAAATAATAATTTTTACGATCGGTCATTGTGTGTGTGTGAGAGAGAGAGAGAGAGAGAGAGCATGCGAAAGCACGTATGTATACGTGTACGCGATTCGTCGAAACGCGTACGCGCAAATATTTCATCCGGGACACGAGGGCACGATGAGCGCCTAATTACTCCTTCGATTTGTCCCATTCGTCCGTTATCATACACTCGGAGGACGACGATAAATAATCCATCAATTGCAAATATCATTCGGAGGCTTAGAGACCCGAATAATTCACGGATTCGCGCATAATGCGGGATAATGAAATGGGCGTGTGGGGAGGGGTGTTTGGTCGAGCGACGAGCGAAGGGTAAGGGGCGTGGAGGTAATGGGGGGGGGGGGTTCACGGACTCAGAGGCCACGGCCGACAGGTACGTATAGTCGCGCGATAAATTTCGCGGCGTCGTCGCCGGGCTTATTTATAATGCGCGCGTTGCGCCGTTACTCCGCTGCCCCGGCGCGCCCCGCGCAATTATTACCCGCAGCGCGCGACTCTTACCCCACCACCCCCCACCCCGGACGGGCACGCGGGCGCCGCAAGTTACGCGCAGCTCGAATATATTCTTGGGGTATACCCGCGCGTCCGTATGTCCACGGCGTCGCTCTCGTATTCTTAGCCGCGGCCCAATGATCGCGGAGCGTTGAACTGCCGCGTTGTTAATAACTGAGGCGACCGCGGCGGCGCTGACGGCGGCGACCTGCCGCGGAACGAATACATGCTCGCGACGTTTTCGCGTAAATACAAAGTGTGTATATATGTATGTATGTATGTATGTATATATATATATATATATATATATATATATATATATAATATACGTGTATGTTTGAGAGGTTGTAAATTTCGTCCGTATTTTACTCTATAATGGATAATCAATTTTGTCCAGAATGTTCTTGGACGTGAAAAACAAAAAAATAGAAGAAAACTAAGTAAAAAAAAAAACTTGTTTTCCTTAACAGATTCTTCACGGCGCGGTATTTAACGGAGTTTAATAAATTAACGATTCGGCAAACTCTCGCAAAAAGTGAAAAGAATTGAGACAAATTATCGAGCAGATCGCGCGTAAATAAACATTCACATTAGTGAAAGTATAGAATTTCTACGTATAGGCGAAAATTGTTATAAATTGAATTTCATTGAATCAATTATTAATTCGTAAAATTTCGCGAAAATGTCGCATATAATGAACAGGCGCGATATTGGTCTACTTTCGAGAGTTATTATCAATTGGGACTTTCTCCGTTTATTATTATACCGTTAAATCTTTCGCGGTAAGTAACTTTGCGTATTTCATTTGATAATTATACTAAATGGATAGATAATTATAAAATATTTATATAGTTCTCATTAATTTATGGATTTAAGTTATCTTAATATTACCGATTACTTGGATTTAAAAATAATTCTCCGATTAATTTAAAAAAAATATATATATATATATATATATATATATATATATATATATATTGCAAAAATAATATATTATCCTCTAAACACTGTCAAGATTAAGAATATCGTCTAAAAAATCATGGTGGACTTTCAATCTTTTACTTTTTTTTTTGTTTTATTAAAGTTTATGATTCTGATTTTACGATCTTGAGGATTAAAAAATTGAAAATTCTATTTGTTTAGATTAAAAGGAACAAATTCATAGCCAATCCACGGCGCTGCCCCTTCATTCCAAAGCGATTTCAAAGCAGAAAAAAAATCCTCGGAATCCCGTTATTTGGAGGTGAACTGGACTCTGCCTGTATTGGAAACAAACCAAGTTTATGAGTTTATCGACTTTCAGTTAATGGATTCAATGAAATATTATTTGAAATAACGCGCGCGGAAAATACCTGCCTGCCGCCATATATTTTCGTGTTATTTACCACCAGAGGTTGCATCGAACGCGAATGGCGATCGTAGTCAAGCCCCCGCGGGCAAAGCGACTCTTAGTTTTATTTCGGAGCGCTTTAGCACGTGGGCAAGGTTTTTCTGATATTACCGCGGAGAAATCGAACGTTAATCGTCCATCGTTAAAATTAAACTTGCGATCTCTGTATTCGCGTTCAATTGGCCAATTCGTAGAGGCTCAAAGGACGATTTTCCATTTCAAAGTCATTTGACACCCGCGAGCGCCTCAAAATGTACGTGGAAATAGAAACCAAGGAATCGTAAAATCTGCGCTCCCGGATTTTTCGTTAAAAGAACAAAATAAATAAAACAAACAAATTGGGGAACGATGATTTTTCGCTGTAATTATGACCTTTCGAAACTCGATCATTTTTCCAGGCGAGCAAATCGTTGCGATAAGGTTTTATTTATACGACAAATATAGATAATGCAATCACCGCAATGAGTTCCGATCCATACAATCTACATTCTTCGTTCATTGCGGAACACAAACCCGCTATTGCATTTGCGCGCATAACTTATGCGAAGTTTCGCCTGCGGATGGCACGAATCTCGTGCCCGAGCTGCGTGCACGCTTCTATTAATAAACGTAATTACGTTGGGCGCCTTTGATCGTCTTTGATCCCGAAAGGAAATTAGCCGAGGCCACTCGAGGTGCCCGCATGGACAATTAGAGCGATCATTTACCGAAACATCGACGGGGGCAACTCGCTGATCGCGAGGCAAGGCTGGCGAACGAAGAATTTAACGCGGCGATATTACTCGCTACTTTTGCGGCTACTATTATTAAGCGAGTAATACGACGCGGTAACTTCAAACTTACACACGGGATTATGTTGTACAGTTAATTTTCTACGCGCGCGCGCGCGCGCGCATGTATATTATATTATATAGCTTCTTAAAAGAGTTTCTTTGGCCGTTCGTAAACGGACTAAGCCAGGTGGGAGCATTGGGAACGTTCGAGTTTACGAGAGGCTGGGCGCATAATTCCATTTGAATATACATCGAAACGGGCCGCAAAAGTTCCGAGTAAGATCGGCTCGGAAATTTTTTTTTTTTTTTTTTTTTTGGTGCGGTCGTGGATTTCGAAATGAGGCGGAGGCAGCAACGGGCCTGTGTCAAAAGATACGAAAATTTGGTAATTTAATCGCCCTCGCGCGGCGAACGCGCGTAACGGCAGCGGAGGCGTGATTCTTGCGGGTGATTCGAAAGAAATCGTTATCGTCGAATTAAATGAAATTCCAATCGACGGTTAAGGGAAATTAGATATATATATATGTGTGTGTGTGTGTGTGTGTGTGTGTGTATACATTGTTGTATATAATGAAGGAATTTAGGTTCGAGCGGGGGGGCTTCGAGGATTTTGGTAAAAATCGGTATAAATTACAAAGTAGTCAAATTATCAGAAATTTGGACTAAGAGAGAGAATTCTGGAATTCCAATTTTAGATCCAGTTTATTTAGTGTCGTCGTAAATATTATGAATCCTGTAAGTTATATATGTATATATACTAATCCACTTTTCATCTTTCATCTTCATGAAACCAGATAATTTATATGATTCGTAAGTTCTATACGAGGTTAACGTGTTACATGTACATAGACTATTATCAAAAGTATAAAATATAAGTAATATAAAAAAATATTACAATTAATAAGTTCACAATTGAAAATTTCACTTATTTCGAGTGAAGTAAAGAAGAATGACAAAGATTTTTAAATTTTTTATAAAAATAACACAATTTTATTTGTCCTTGCTTACGATCACCCAAAACCAAATCGAATCTGAAACATTAAAACTACTATTAAAAATACAATAAGAAGGAAAATAATTGTTAATAAAGGATGATCTGATTTACCACACTACTAAACATACCGAATCTATATGTAACTGCTTCGGTTGAAATTTCGAGCCGCTTCGGCTCCTGACCTGGAATTCCATTTATATTTCGGATTCCTTGAGGGCGATCGTAAACCTACACGGTCTGACTGTCATTATAATAATATTTTATTTTATAAAGATTGCTTGCAACACCTACAAAAACATTAGCATTTTTAAAGTTAACAAATTGTTTTTAGTCGCATTCTTATTAGAAGAATACCAACATAAAATTTAAGATAACAACATAACATAACATTTTCAATATGTCTTTCAATCTCTCATTATTTATGTCTAAGATGAAATGCTTAAGTTGAAATGATCTTTTTGTCCATTTACGAAATATTATCGTAGCTCAAATATACATTTTATAATATGACTATTTCTATGATTTTTGAGAATACAATATACTTATGATATCTACTACATAAAGTTTTATTTGTATGTATCATTAAGTATGGTTATTATAGTGTCCAATTTACATAAATTTTAATATTTTTATATAATATGAAAATCTATGTAAATTGAAAAGTATTTTTATATATTTTTTATAATTTTTAGATTTTACTTTGATAATTATAATGATAGTGAACATATTACATTTAGAAGTACAAATTTAAAAAATATTAAGTATCTCTGATTTAAATTCATTTTGTGAAAAATCTATAGAATACAAAGTATTTAAATACACAAATTAATAATAACGCTAAGAGATAATTAGCCTACGCTTTCTGCACATTATCGTCCTTTCATTATCATTCTTCCTCTACTAAAAAAGAAAAAAACGACAATATGCAAAGGGAAATAATTAAAAATGTCCAATAAGCTTTATTACACGGGGCCGCGGGCTAGCCGATTTCATCAAATTATTACAACTTTTAATTAATACGGACTTTCGCGCAAAGTCCGCGTGCTTGCGCCCGATTGAGCAGTACGACCGCTGCCGCTGATGCGCTCCCCTCTGATCGAAAAGAAATAATCGTGTCTCTCTCTCACTCTCTCTCTCTCTCTCTCTCTCTCTCTCTCTCTCTCTCTCAGTATGCGTGTGTGTGCGTGCGCGCGTGCGCGTGTGTGGTGCACACCGTCGACCGAGCAGGGACGCTCGAAATCAGAGAAAAACAGTCCAATTATTTTCGATCGAGCGCGAATCGCTCCTGGAATCCGCGCGACGGCGACCACCGCCACCACCATCACCGTCGGCGCGCACGAGAGACCCCTGCCACCGACCCCCCCCTCCCACCGCCGCTGCCGGTGGAATTTCCGCGGGGGCCCCTCCGCGCGTCGAACGGCTCCCCTCCCCCGCTCCCGCGCCAGCCCGCCCTCCGGCATTCCTTTCGCGCGCTCGGCACGAGAGAGCCGCGCTGCTCGGGCATTTTCATGGTTCCGTCCGCGTCGACGGACGCGCCGCGGCTCGATGGCTCTGCGAGCTCGCGCCCCTCTCTCGGCCACCTCCCCCTCACCCCCCCCCCTCGCCGCCCGTCGTCCCCGGCCGCCGGCCTTGATCCGGCGAGGAGCGCGCGACCCCGCTGCTCGACCCGTCTCCGTAGGCGCTCCCGTGCCCCCCGCGCCGCGGCCAGACGTCCGCGCGGCCGCTGAAGCGGATCTACCTGATCCGTCGCGGCGGCGCCGCAGCGCTCGGCTCTCTTCCTTGGGGCAGGAGGCGGAGGAGGAGGGATCGCCGTCGGAATCGTGTATCGTCTCTTGGATTCCCTCCCCCCCCCCATTTCCTCTGATCTCCTTCCCCCAACCCCCTCCCCTCCCCCGACCGATTTGGGAGATGAATGCGCGCGCGAGGGGCGAGAGCATCGGATCGTTGCAGCAGCAGCAGCAGCAGCAGCAGTGGCGGCGGCCGCATACAGGCGAGCCTCTCGGATCCGTATCTAATGGAGCTTATATATCCCGGATCTGTGCGAAAAATGCGCTTCCCCCTCCGCCCCTCCTCGCCATCTCGCTGACTCTCTCTCTCTCTCTCTCAGTCCCGGGTAGTGCAGCAGCGCGGCTCTAACCCACGGGGGACGGGGGACTAAGCAAATAGCGGGGACGCCGGGGATATTTCTGCTTTTTACGGCTGAGACGGCTATTCCCGGAGAATTACTGTCAGGATTTCCGAATTATATATTTTTAAGGATCCCCTTTTTGCTCTTGCAGCGCGTCATTTTTATAAATTCAATCGGCGTGTGCGCCTCCGGGACCGGCTCGATTCCATACGATACGTCTGCGACTCGGCCGCCTTTTTTTTTCTCTTCCTCTTCTTCTTCAAATGACGTTAGGGGATACGCCGAGTATTAATTCTCGGTAAATTCTTAGGCGAATTGACGGATATTCAAGGAAATTACGTTGTATGGAATTGAAATGATATTCGTTTCAATAAAACGACAAACTCGAAAATAATTTTCAGGCTAGAAAAAATGTGAATGAGAAAAATAAAATCGGGGAAATTAGATGCTTACAAAAGCACGTTCTACAGAAGCAGACACGAGATTAATAAAAAAGAATTAATAAAGAAAGATGCGTCGATTGAACAGGATAAAATGTTTCCAGAACGATAAGAACGGTCGCTTAAAAATTAAGCAAAATTCATTAATAACAAAACGAGAAAAGCAAATCGATAATGTGATGAAAATATGTAAATCAATCTTACCTGTTAAATCGAATCTTTATATCTGACATTTTCAAGAAAATTAGTTTTTATTTCTGCAATTCATTTCATAAAAATATATGAGGCGGGTAATCGTATTAGACTATGAATTTTTTTCCATAGCAGGCACTAAAAAATTCCCAATCGATAATCTTAAAAAGCTTTTATCAAATATTGATAGTAACGATAAATGCAAAGAGCAAGTTAAAAAATTGACGTTTGCACCATAATTTTATTAGTCTGGATCGGATAAATTGCTTTTCAAATATTGATGCAAAAATTAGTTGGGCATAATATCCAAGCCAAATTTAAATGAAAGTTCAATGGATTCGAATAAAGATTATTCAACTAAGAATATTGAAAATATTGAAAATAAAAAAATTTTCATTCGTAATCAAAGTAAGCTACCTTCGTTCGTCGCAACATGAAAAACACAATATAAGAATCATTCATAAGATCGTTCAGTAATTATGACGTCATATATATAAAGGTAAAATAAGTTGTAAGTAAAATAAAACCACTATTCAACATGTAATGTATTGAACATGAACTAACATGAAATATATTGTCAAGATTGAAAGTTCCATAATATTTCGGTCTGTTTCTACTTACACATGTAATATTTACATATTGATGTTAAATATATATATATATATATATATATATATATATATATATATATATATTATATTCTATTATATTATATACCGTGCACATGTGTATAAAATAAATTTAAAAACTATCGATATTCATTAATACAGTTTGCATTGAAAACGGCCAGGAATAATAAAGTGACCTAAATCATTCATAGAAAGGCAAAATTCATTTTTATTTCATTAAAATAAAATTCCGTGGACACTGGAATCAATGGAAGCTATATAATACATATTATTTTGCCTTAATACAAAAGGCTGTTCATAAATTCCTGCCAAAAATTAAAATAAAATTCACGATAAAGAATCTGATAATTTATGAAAGAGAGCGCATCGTATCAATGACATAAAATATTATAAATATATACGTCAATTCGTATCTGGCACAAAGGATCTGATTCTTTGATAAAAAAAAAAAAAATTGCATTAAAGCCAATGAAAGTAGGAATGGATATATATATATATATATATATATATATATATATATATATATATAAATCCACCGGCCACAGTACACAATCTCCGTCTAATCTACCGCTTATATAATCGAAGTACTTTTAACTTAAAACGCATCGCTCCGATTATACGCGCGATAGGCCCCCTAAGTGTGCGGGCATTTTTGCATAATACACGATAATCAACAAAAAAAAAGAAAAAAAAATTCCGCGAAACGTATAATACGCGAGCAAAATTATTTTTTCCCTCCCGCCATTACACTCGTAAATTACGCTATGAACATATTTCATAAAATTTTCGAGGCATTTTGAATATATTTATATATAAATATATATATATATATATATATATATATATATATATCACGCGCGGGAAAGCGCTTGATGGGCGATATATATGGCGTTAAAGCGAGCCCGGCAGCGGCTTCGGCGCGCGCCTGACACGTTGACACTTTCCTTGGACATGTGCGGATATTACATTTGCCCGCCTTCAGTGGGGGTAGAAACGGGTGGGGGGGGGGTCGAGTTTGCACGCTTTCAAAAGTGCAAATAATACGGGCGACATTATAGAAACTTTTTAAATGTATTCGACGCACTAGAATATGATAAATATCACAAAAATCAAGCGAGACATAATGTTTTTACGGTTAAAATAAAATTTAACCGCTGTGATTTCTTAGCCATTAATATAATTTACGACACGCATTGTGGGAATGGTGGAAATGTACAAAAGACTTAATTATTAAATTTACTAGTCCAGTATATTTATAGAAAAATTCACCGTTCATCGAGATTTGTTCTGAAAACCACGCTTCCTCGATAAGTCGCTATTTCGTCCATGACGCCCGTAAAAATCATTTTAAAATGTCTCTTAAAGCTACGTGTTTATTGGCGCTTTAATGGCAAAACCTCCTATCCTCCATCAAGTACTGTAATATTCATAAATCTCAAATCATATATATATATATATATATATATATATATATATATATATATATATATATAGATATATAAGATCATGGAGCATAAAATATTATCCGCCGTTGCAATTATATCATAATGTGTTTACGTTTGGTCTTGCATATTAACATTATTACACTAACAACCGATGTAATTATCATAAGAGTCTAATATATATATATATATATATATATATATATATATATATATATATATATAGGATCTTAATACAGTTGTAATACAGAAAAGCCTGTCGCGTTCTATTTGATCACTATTATTTATTCACGCTATACGAATTGCTTAATCAACTTATTGATTCGGTAGGTTTTCTGCTGTGACAAAGTAGAACACATTTATTGTCTTAGAAAAACCTGTAGTATAATACAAGTTTCATTCGATAGTCAGAGTACAGAAGTAAGTTACTCGTACGTTAACTCAGCGTGAACAACGTAAGTTTATAGCGAAAGGATTTTTTTTTCATTTAATCTACATAGCACGATAATGTTATATTAAAATATTTTTCCCGTGAACGATAAATCATTAAATTATGTCTAACAATATTAAAGATACTGATGACACCTTCTTAATTTTCCAAAAGAATATAAATAATTGAAACATTCTGTCATTGTCGAATAAAATTTTTATTAAAAAAAAAAAATAACTTATTAAAAGAAATTCTTGCGACAACGTTCCGTTTCGATTCGCGCAACCCTTATCAAGCAAATAATAAGAATACGTGAGTATTGACTGGTGTACTCGACTAAAGACACCTAGAGTGAATTATTCAATTTATAGCATTTAATTTTCTTATTTTCTTGATAAGACTTGCGCGAATCGAACCGAAACGTTGCCGCAAGAAACTTTTTTTTGTAAATAATATTTTTTAAAATAAAATTATTAGACAGTCGGGACGGAAATAATTTCAATTACATACATTATTTAGCACAACTATGTTTTACAAAGTGAACTTTTATCAAACCAGATATAGGGAATCAATATGACGGTTACGATAAATAACGATATGTTTGATTTTTATTCCGGCCTTATTGGAAAATATTTAATCTCGAACGGTGCGTAATTACCAGACAGCTGAGTACGTCTGCCGTTGTTAATCAGAAGTGACGTTGCAAGGCGTTATTCGCTTTCATATAATTATTATTATGTTTAAAATGAAAAACATAGTCATGTTTTTATCATTACGTTTTTCAAAAACGTACAATTCGTGAACTTAGCGCTGTAATACGTCTATCATTGCGTAACTATAACGTGTTGGTCAAAAGTTATCTCAACAAATAATTAACAATGTATCGGATATGATAAAGAGTCTCTACAGTTTTTGGCGAATAAACATTCCAAATGCGTAATTCAAACATCAGAATATCACGCGTACTTCGAGCAATGTGGACGCGGACTTCCGTTCGATATAATAATGCTATATGTGCATGTGTGTATATCGTTCTATATATAATGTATATATATATATATATATATATATATATATATATATGCATCTTTATATATATCCCAAATCTTCTGTGACTGCGCGCTTCAATTTCCGCGCCGAACTTTCGGCTAAATCAATTAGCGCACGAGCGCCGCCGTCCGCCGCGTCGCGGATAAGTGGATCAATAGTCGAGTTATTGAAATTCCCCGGGCCAAAGAGCTTATATATATATATATATATATATATATATATATATATATATATATATATATAAATTTGTATAATACGCGGAGCGCGCCGCCGTAGCGGCGAAAAGTTAATAAACAAAAGTCTCCTCATCCTTCTACTTACTTGCGAACGCCCGCACTCTGCGTACACGCGATGTGAATTAAAACTTTTATATAGTTTTGCATCGAAATACTTATGCCTTAGAATTTCAAGAGGAGAGATTCCATATACTTATACGTGCTGTTTACTCAACTATGCATGTATATAAACATATAAACTTATGCGGGTGTGTATATGTATATAGTGTGTACAATCTCGAATATCATTGCAGAATATATATATATATATATATATATATATATATATATATATATATATATATATGTTCAGATATTCGCATAAAGGACCCGTGTGCTGCATTTCCAGTCACATACGATACCCGTGAAAGCTGCCAGAAATCTGCTCTCGTGGAAACTGCCGCATACATATGCTGTATATATATAGGCTTCTTTTTCGATCCTGGGGATAAATTTATGGACGGTGATCCGTACGCCGGGCTGTGCTTTTTTCTGTAGATATACATATATATATATATATATATATATATATATATATATATATATATATCAGCTCTTTCAATTGCGGCTTTCTGCGGCAGGATTTTCTACCGAGCGGAGATAGATGGTACGTATATTGGTTGTAAATTTGATTTTTATAAAAAAAAAGCATAGCCTCCGTACATTTTTTTATCCAATGAACTACGAGTATATATATATATATATATATATATATATATATATATATATATATATATAGATTTCACGTGTACTGTATTTTCTATTGCTTATATAGATCCATTTTTTCATATATGTAAATTTACCTCATTGCGAAGATATGTGTGTATGTACATCTATATACACACAGGTATATACATTGCATTGTTACGACGTTCCGTAACATACTATACTCGTGAATATTTCAGCGCGAGTATCGATCATTCTGCCCTCACCATGTATATATATATATAAACTCGAGCCGGCGCTTACGCGACTTTCAAGAAAAAGTTCACAACAAAAATGGCGTAGATTATGTTCGGGCCGCTTTGCCGAGCTTAATGCAATTTCGGACCCCGTATATAATTCCGCGCTGTAAATTCACAAACGCGCGCATCGGCCGCCGGCGCAAAGTTAGAGTCCCGCCGGCCGGAATCGCCAAGTTCCTGTCGGCCCGCAACTATAATAATGCATATACAGCTCTCTCCCCCGCTTTGCGCCGCTGCTTATATGCATGAAGAGCATAAAAGCCAAGTGTCCCGCGTGAACCGTATATATCGTGTATATATATGTATATATATATATATATATATATATATATATATATATATATATACATACCAAACTTGCCGCACGGTCGGCTAGAGCAAAAATTTCCCAATTAAGCCTTTTGTAAGCTGTTTTTATACAGTTTATATATTTGTATGGGATTGTGTATGTGTATACGTGTGTGTATGCGTGAGTGTATATGTATGTGTTAATTACCATTTTCTTTTTCCGAATTAATTATACAATTCAAATGTAAGGAGGAAAATTTGCGTTACTGAAAGTATGAGTATTTTGCTAATGAATTGATAAAGTTTAAACGAATACGTGTGGAGAAGCGATGTAGATATATATATATATATATATATATATATATATATATATATATATATAGATAGATAGATAGATAGATAGATAGATAGATAGATATATGAACGTGAAAGCGCGACATGGAGCTGTAATAAGAGAATGATATCAAGAAAGTTGCCGAAATTCTTACACTTGTTCTCAATGATAATTTACTTATTCTAGTTGCTGTTTCATATATTTTATCTTCATTTTTGTTCAAAACTAGTTTTAACTTCATATATAAAACTTGAAGAAATATGAAATTAATTTTAAAAATTGATATTATTCGTTTTGGTTAGCATATTCAGAATTTACCATACAATACTGGAGCAATAGCAATTTTGTAAAAATAATTTTTTTTATACTGATCACATGCATATTCATCTGAAAATAAGACATGCCAACAATAAGGATATTTCGCAAATAGTTGAAAACTTTTAATGTCTGATAATAATTATTACTGAAATAAATCAAATACAAATATCGTTTCGATCATATATATATATATATATATATATATATATATATATATATATATAAATTCCACTATATGCATATAATATATATTTTATTTACAGCGTCAAGGAGAACAATGCTCAATTCTCTATCTCTTTGAGAAAGATCAGTCTTCAACAGAACGCCCCTCCTTTCATCACAACGATAACCATCTCACATATATATATATATATATATATATATATATATATATATATATACATTATGCTATACTATTTACAAACCATTCAAAGGTCGAGGAAATGCCCGTACCGAAATGTTGCACGCGCGAATATATTATACGGCTGCACGGCTGCGCGCGTGCGTAGACAAAATCCCCCGCGCGCAACATCGCCTAAGCTCCTCCGCCGACTTCTTCTGCGTCGTTAATCGCGTCAAAGGAACGGTATTAAGCGACGTTCGTGGGCTCCCTCATCTCTCCCCTCGACCACTCGCCTCCTCCCCCCCCCTTCGAATCAAAGATACAAAGGTACATATGAGCGCTTTGTGCGCTGGTATATAAGAGCGCGTGGTGCGGTGTGCACATCCCGTACTGAACATATATATATATATATATATACAACCCTCGCGGGCAGCGCGGATTATTCAAAATGCCTTTGCGCAGACATCTTGAGGCCGGGCGATCGAAGAGAGAAAGCAAAGTAAAAAACGAACGAAGAGTAAAGGAGAGAAAAAGAAGTGGAAGCAGCGAAACTCCGAGGAAGGACGAGGACGCGTGTCCAAGGATACGCTGAAGCATCGCACCTCGGGGCAGTATTTGTATATATATATATATAGTAGCCGCATCGTCAGCTGCATATAAGTCGGCCTGATCCCCCCGTCCTCATCGTCGTTCTAATTCCATCGAGGGGTCTCGAGTGCCCGGGCGCGGATTTCTCGTTCTCTATATCTCGCTCTCTTTCTCGCGGTACAGGTCTCTCTACAGATGCCGAAACTCGAGAGGGGGTTCGTGCGTGTGTGTGTGTGTCCGCGC
This sequence comes from Sycobia sp. Sy_11, assembly GCA_018907035.1. Classification (NCBI taxonomy): domain Eukaryota; kingdom Metazoa; phylum Arthropoda; class Insecta; order Hymenoptera; family Epichrysomallidae; genus Sycobia; species Sycobia sp. Sy_11. The sequence goes on from JACCIC010000131.1 coordinate 1,438,591, forward strand.
GCGCGCGCGTTTGCGCGTGTGTATATATCCAAAGCCGCACAGGGTGCGCAGGAAAGAAGAGCCCAACGGGAGAGAATTAAAGATAGTGAGCGGGGCGTTTGGGCGGGGAGGGAGGGGTGCTGCGATCGTGGCGCCGATAGTCGCGGATGCGCGCGAACAATGGCGAGATTTCGAGGGTATCTGTGTGTGTGTGTGTGCGCGCGCGTGTGCGTCTATACAGGAATGGCACCGGAGGCGAGAAGAGAGGCCTTTAAATCACATTATGTCCTTTTCCCGATGACAAACAAGGGGGCTGCCGCAGCGACGCGCCGGCGCTCCTCCTTCCTCCATTGTCGCGGGGCCTCGGGGACGAGCGCGTGCACCGGGCGCTGATAAATGGGGCCGTTATGAAAATATCAAAAAGCGCGGAAAGATTATATATCTACATCTACCAATGAATATATATATATATATATATATATATATATATATATATATATATATAGAAATAGAAGACTGTAGGATAAAGTTTTTCCTTGTATAGATGTAATATATGCACATATCTATCTACATGTTCAGTGTGGACCTCGGCGTGCATGCAGGCCCGGCTACTCCTATTGGTGGGGCGAGGAGATGCCAAATGACGCTACCAGTCGCGCTGTTTCCCGACGTAACGCCGCGGGCCGACGGTGTTCCGGAAATGGGGTTTGGCCGGCAACGGCGACAGCGCTGTGAATTAGGAAAATCTGAGAAGGAAGCATCGATCCTTTTGGAATTGTGCGGGAATCGCGCGTGGCGTCGCTAATTCCCCGATGACGCCTTCGTTGGAGGACAAGTCGAGCGCGCACCGAGTCTGCCAGGCTTATCGTATGCGTTCAATACGGCGCGCGATAAGCCTCCTAAATTTGACCGTCGGCGGCCAGGTAGACCATGGCGCACTGTCCCTTTGGCACACTGTGGCGATGAATTTATAGCCGTGGTCGTAGGCTGCTAATTCTCTCTTCTCACTCTCTCCCTCTGTCTCTCTCTCTCATCCCCTCTCTCTCTCTCCCTCTCTCTCGCTTCAGCCTTCTCTCGTATGACAATGGTATAGTTGACCAATTTATCTTAATTAAGTGTACCTGCTTTAATGGAGGAATAGAAAAAAAATTAACAGCTATCTCTTTATATGTTTTCTATAAATGTTAACTTTTGCCTTTTATATGAAAAAAAAGCTATCTATCTATCCCTATCTGTCTCTCCCCCCTTCTCTTTCTCTCTAACAGTGACAGATTGGTCCATTCCTGTCCCATTACTCCAACAGTATAATTCATTGGCCCATAATACTGGGACCTCGCGAAATTACAAGCTGCGGCTAATAAAATAGTTGTTTGCTCTTGGAAATCGGGATCTCGGTAATTCTTTCGAATACTACGGACACAGATCTCGATGTGATCTTACATTTTACCCTATCGTCGATATCAGAACGGAGATGATGAGGCCACAAATGAGTTGACAGAGTGCGCGTTATTTTAAAAAGCCTCCTGAAAAACAGTGCCACCGATACGTTACGTAAGTAGGCTCGAGCAAACAGTGCTGTTTCCGACATGTTTTAATTCGCACATTCCATTCCGGTATATACACTCAATGCGCTCGACGCCTGAAGGAGGATCTTAGACGGGACGGGCACGTCACCCCCGCCGGGATATCTATGCTTTCTTCGAGCGTATATCCCGGCAAAACGGTATTCTATATGTCGCGGCGCTAATACTCGAGAGCGAAATCACGCGTTTGTATTTGCGCGAGTGTTCGACGCGTCGTCCAGCGAAAGATTTCGCCCAAGGAATCGTGCGGGCGAACGATGAAAGAGCCGAGGATAAAAGGGCGTCCCTCGTTATTACGGAATCGTCTTTACGTACGGATTTTGCCGAAGCTGCCTCCTCTAGGCAGATTTTAAACGAGCGCTCGCTTAACACCTCCTCGAACTTCGAGTAGCTTTTAGGTCAATAAATGTCAGATTATTTTATTTGACGAGTCGCGTACCATTTACACCTGTGTTATTAAATCTTCAGTACGAATTTATTTATTGGGACGAATGGCTGAGAGCGTGGCTATTTACTTATTTATTTACCTATTTTGCCTCATTAGCTAATAGAATTCATCGCTACGCACGCGCTCCGTTATACATTCGCACGTCTGGATTTTACTTTTACTATACCATTACCGTAACGCAGACGCGATACTATTTTACGTTTTGCTGCCATTATAACTGGCTGCTAAATTGACAAGACGGACTTACTGCATGGTTATAAAATATTTACGTCTCGCGTTATTTTAATAATTTATGGCACTTTACGTGTTGGCGTAATATCTTTTGTAGCAATTTTTCGATCTTAAAAAGGCAATTTATTAGGCTATTTGGTGCTCATTGGGCTGATAATTATAAGTAAAATACGCATCTATCTTTTATCTCATATACCGCGCGGGGTTGCAAACAATTTCCGACGAATAAATGTCACTAAAATTAAATTACTATAAGAACGTGAAAATGAACGTTGAAGATGCTTCAGAAGAGAAAATGCACATTTAGCGTACGTTTCATAAATTTATAACACATACATAATATACTTATAAACTCATATAGTACTAATTTACGATAAATGTGAATTTATATTACGGCAATAACAATGCAACTTTCCAACTCTTCTTCGAAAATAATAAAACGCGATCCTCCAGCATCGCCACTTAGATTTATCCAAAATCCTTGTTAAAAATCATTAACGGATATTAAACGACGTTTATTAACGGTCGAAGCGCGCAGAGCTTAGCTTCCCAAGGCCTTTAGACGGTAAACGCAAACGCGAGGCTTACGTATCACTGTTTATTTGCGCACGTACCGGCCGACCTGCAGTCCGACGAGTTCGCGCTCTCGGTGACAGATTTCGCGCAAACTTTGACCCTGCAATAAGGAGGCGTACCGGAGCGACGCGAGAGTTGTCCCCTTCCCCCTCCCCCCCTCCTCTGGAACTGTGTATACGACCGCGTTCCGGACGCGCGAACTCCGGGAGAGTCGGTCCGGGGTTGAGACGCGGCACCGCAGACTGTACACGTAGGTTCGACTTTGCAGAAACGCGCGGGCAAGCCATGGCGACGATCTCTTATTCTCGCTTTCTATAAAAACATTTGGTTGCGGATGGGGGGATAGGGTGGGAGGGGTAGAACAGCTTTTTTTCAAACAGCTTCTCCGCTTTCTCATGCCTCTGCCAGCGATTTTTCCTGATTCGCGCCTGTCCTTCGTTAGTGCGGTCGTGCACGCTATTCAGGCGATGCATTAAGGAGAGAGGGAGAGAGAGAGAGATCAACTTTTGGCATATTCATAGTAAGACCGCACAAAGGACGAGCCGAAATTCCGCGGAGAAAGACACATCGTATGCGGACGAGGAGTTTTCCAAGGGGCTTGGTGAGTTGACCCATTGCGAGAGAAAGGAATTCTCTTCCGCTGCATCCTTTGAATATATGTATATTTATATATATATATATATATATATATATATATATATATATATATAGCGCCTGACATTCGCCCTGTACCATAACCGTTGCATTAGGCGTAACTTCTCACTAATGATTTGTTAATGGAACGTACGAGCCATCGTGGCCAGAGTAGGTTCGATTGAAAAAAGCTCGATTTGAAGATTGTAACCAACCGCGCAGTCACGTCAAATTACTCGGAGAAATTGGGTAGATCTTCCGATGATGAATAATTCTCCATGCCACTGGAAAGAATTCGGAGAAACGCAATCCGAATATAAAGACGAGAGGTGCTTTTACTATTGAAACTATCTTTTTAACTTTTTAAATCAATAAATTTGAAGTTTTCAAATTTTTCAATTTCAAAGATATTTTTATAATTGTTATTTTTTTTATATTTTTATAAATTATCTCTGCAGCGTTCTTGATTATTGGATACAGATTTTTTTTTTTTCGAATTCGGATAAATAAGTAAAGTTTACTTCGGAGAAGTAAGTAATTCACAATAATTTCAGAATGATGTGAAAATTTTCTGAAGAATTCATATTCAATTATCGATTTTCCAACTATAAATCGTTTGTTTTTATTTCGTGTCTACGACACCAAGGCAATAGTATTTCTTATACGTACTCTCGCGATTTGTTAACATCTGCATCGTTTTCAATCTCCTCCAGAAAATGGTGGTTAAGAAACTAACAAGTTAGGCCTATTCCACCTTCTCATCCCTTGCAACGGCCAATGGCAATAAGAATTCTTCAAAAAATTTTTTAACCTCTCCCTATCGCCCGTCACTTTTCGTAGCTAATTATTTGAACGTAATATACGCTACATTCATTTGCAAAGTCGCGACCTTTCCAAATTAACTTTCACGACGAATTTTTTCATGTAAAGAGCATTTTCATCCGATTTCATTACGTCTAAGTAAAACGACCACTTTGCCATTTTCGCCGTTAGGCCGACTGCTACGCGCTCCGATGCAGTGGGCAAACATTGCCGGGGATCATTTAGCTCTCCTCCAAGCCTGTTCGATCGACATAAAATCGGCATATCCCCTGTCAATTTAGTTGTTCCAATTTGCCGCGCGTTATCATAATTTGCTTGGAATTTATAACCTTCTCCGAGGATAGGCCGGTTCTTATTCTCATTCTTTGCAACTTCTTCTTCTTCTTCTTTTGCATCTTCTTTTTCTTTCTTCTTAGCTTAAAAGCGAATTCGAACTCCTGAAAATATCATAAGGTAACTGATTAAAAAGAATCGTAAAGTCGCTTTATATTTATGAAATCGCGCTGTAAAAGTTGCACTTTCAAACGTCTCAAGCGCACAGACGTCTATATATATATATATAAATATAGTATGGGGTCGTAAATTAAAAAAAAAGCATTACGGAAGTGTAAGCGAGGGTTATATAAGACGCATATGGGCGCAACGATGGAAGGTGTTTACGATTTATTGAGATTTGTACTAATCGAATTTTCACCAGTCGAACCTTATTATGATTATTATTATTATCATCATTATCTAGACATTTGAGCAAAAAAAAAAAAACAAAACGAAACGCAACGAAGGAGCAAAGCTGCTCAGCAGAGGCATGGAGCGGAAAAAAGGAAGGGAAACGATATTTATTGGAATCTTTAACCTTCACCTTCGCGCTTTCACCTCCGTATTATTATACGCACGAACGTCGCGCGTCAAAATATATCACTCCCTTGTAATTAAGGGTAACTGTTACACGGCGAAACCTTATTTCGACGCGCGCTATCGTTCGATACTTAATTAAATTTACTTCCTGAAGCGGGCTGGCAGAGATCACAATACGCGCATAAGCCATTTAAGTGCCGTTGGGTCGCGCGCATAAAGTATACGCGGTGTACACACAAACACGCACACACACACAAATATATATATATATATATATATATATATATATATATATATATATAGAGCAGCCTTAAAGTTTATTATTGCACTTGGTTAAAACTTTGGTTTATTGAAATTGCATATTTAAACGGAAAAAGGCGAAAGTTATCCTCCTTCGGGACGGCGACGGGGGACATTGTGCTGTTCGCTTTCCTTAGTTCTTCTTTTTGACTTTAAAAAGAAATTTTATACAACACACAATGTTTATATATATATATATATATATATATATATATATATATATATATATATATAAACATCAATTTCGTATACGAGCTCGCCCTTACAAAAGTTAGGAATTCCATTGTTTCGTTAGTATACATTAAATCGTCACCGATTCCCTCGAGTCGACAGCGGTGACATTTCGAAAAAAAAAAAAAAATCTCAAATTCCAGGCACAGGTGACGGGTACTTCAAAACGTCCGCATACGACGCCTGGGCGATCGAACTCGCTGATTTCTAATTCCGTATTTTTAACGAGGTCTCGCCCACGTCCATATATCTTACAACCCGGCAAAGGTAAGAAGAGACGAGCTTTGAAAACCAGAAGAAGAAAAAAAAACCGGAGCGAACGAACTTCCAGGACGTCGCCACGTCTCCTCGCACGATTGTTTCAGCGCCGCTGCTGAAGCAGCGGGACGATAAAAAAAAAGGGGGAGTGGACAGGGCGGCGTGGGGCTGCTACATAGACCTACTCAAATATATATATATATAGAAGTGATTTCGTTGCAACCGACGGGGTCGTTAAAGCTGTTCGATCTGTCTTCGCGCGCGTTCGGTGCAGTGGTCACGCGGCGGCGGCGGCGGCAGTGGTAGCGGCTCGGCCATCCGGCGCGCGTGCAAAAGCAATCCGCGCGCGAGCGTGCGCCAGATCGCCCCGCATCGGCTCGTGGGATGCGCGCACGTATAAACTGCAGCGGCACATACGTGGATCGAAGAGCTCTGCATCGGTACGTTATATATATATATATATATATATATATATATATATATATATATATATATATATACGCGTATGTACATGCTGCAGTTGTCCTATACGTATATGTGTACCTGGTGCGCGCTTCGGGCGTTCGGGTTCTATTTCAACTTTAATCTCTCTCTTTCTTTCTCTCCTCCTTTCTCTCATATACTCTCTGTACCGCAGCTATAGCCTGTACATGCAACGAACGCTATCTCCCTCTCTCTCTCTCTCTCTCTCTCTCTATCTCTCTCCTATCTCTTTCACTCTCTTGCTCTGGCTCTCTTGATCCTTTTTCCCCCGCCTCAAATTGTGTATGATTTTTTGCCCGGTGTAACAAGATAAGCTTCTATTTAACTGTCCGAGATCTGTCGGTGATAGCGGCGGGAACGCAATGAGTAGAGTGTGTGTATGTATATATATATATATATATATATATATATATATATATATATATATATACTTATACGTATATAGAAACAGCCTGGGCTTTAACAGCCGGGGACTTGTTAGTTACCCATCAAATGGTAATAGCACGGCGTGCCGTGCAATTTTCCTGCGGATTGCTTGTTCCGTTTTAATTGCGTTTCGTATTAAAAACAAAAAAAAATGACAAACCTTTTGATTAATAATCCAAAAGTCTATCATTAATATTTAAGACTTATATACTCCTTCGATATTTATTGTATACCTGCCCTCATTCGAATCTTATAGATATTGCACACAATGAGCTCGGTGGACAATATGTGTCTATATATACACACACACATATATATATATATGTGTGTGTGTGTGTGTGTGTGTGTGTGTGTGTGTGTATACACATATACAATAGAAAAAATAACAAATATACCGAAGAAAGTAAAAATTAATTTTTACGTATACCTGAGCACACATACTTCAAAAGTAATAAATTCAAAGCCTTATTGTGTAGCGGACAATTATTACACCATTGGAAATACCACAAATTTTGAGAAGTTCGGTCACGAAACGTTGGAAGCCATTGAATTACGGCCGTGTCATTCGATTCTCTCTCTCTCTCTCTCTCTCTCTCTCTCTCTCTCTCTCACTCTCTCTCTCTCTTTCTGTCTCCCCCCTCTCACCTCCGTCTCTTTCTCGCTCTCTTTCACCTCCCTACTCTTTTTTTGTGCGCGATATATTGAATTTCCCATATAATGGATTTCAGGAACGAGGGGCGAGGCACACATAGCCGTCGTCAGCTTTTGACGCGCGCGCGCGCGCCCGCTGGCAGCAGGGGCCGCGAGGGCTCTCGTCACTTCCTCTCGCGCACCGTTCTTCCACGTCCCTTTTAAAGAACTTTATCGAATTAACACGTTACTTTTTGTTTCAAAGGTATGTGCGCGTGTGTGTGTATAGATATATAGGTCGCGCTATACGGAATTTCATCCGCACGAACGGATGCCCACAAAGGAGAAGCAGCCGGGGGTATAATTGCGATCAGACACAGTAGTTAATGGTACTTTGTACTGTTCTACTTATATACATATATAGAAAGGGAGAGAAAGAGAGAGAGAGAGAGAGAGAGAGAGAGAGACAGAGAGAGAGAGAGAAGAGAGAGAGAGACACATACACAAATGGCTTTGTCACTCAAGTAACACACATGCTGCGCGTTGTGCTTGATAAAGGCAACATATATACATATAGACCGTCGGGGTGTTTCTGCAAAACTTTATACACTAATTTTCTTGCAGCCCTTTCCCAAAAAAAATTATACATATATTTTGTGAAAACCGTCTTCGTCAATTATACACAAAATATAATTACGCTAATACCACTGAACCGAGTCGGATTACTGTGCACGAGGAAAACCGCTTGATGAAATATTACTATTTACTTTTCGCTAATAAGGAAAAAAAAGGTATTATAATACATATATCCATTTTCAATAGAATTTTTATTAAAAAGTTTAGTAGGAGCGTAGCATATATTCATAATTTTTTAGTAAAATTTCTTATAGATCAGCGTGTGTTTCTATTAATAGGACGCACCATCTTTAAATTACAAAATAATCAAAACAATGAGCATCGAAAGATATTATTAATATTAAAAATTAATAAATATTTTTTTATCGGGCCTTACAGTCCAATAAGATTTACAAGGGAGGTTGAAGTTAATAGTCAGTTAAGTTTTCTGGACATTAATGTCATTAGATGTAGTAATAATAAGGTGAAACTTAATTGGTACACAAAGCCTACTTGGTCAGGTAGGTGTTTAGATTTTAATTTACATGACCAATTCGGAAACAAAATTGGAGCATTAAAGGGTCATTGACAGGGCAATAAAATTGTCACATAAAGATTTTAAACAAAATAATTTACAGTTAGTAAGAGAAACTTTTATTAATAATGGTTATCCAATTCAATTTATTAATAGATTAATTGCTGAGAGATTGTTTGACATTTATAATACCGAAAATAGACATAGTGCAGGAATTGATGTTAGCGGAGGCAAAATTATTGTCTTGCCATATGTTCGAGGATTGTCTGAAAGAATAAAAAGAATTTTTCGGGAATATAATATTCAAATTTTCTTTAAAAATAGCAATAATTTGAGTAGATTGTTTAATAATTGCAAAGATAGGGATGCTTTATGCTTAAAATCAGGAGTTGTTACAAGATTAATTGCATGGATTGTGATAAATACTATATTGGACAAACAGGTAGATATTTAAAAAAGAGAATTTATGAACATAAATATAGTTTACGTAGCTCACATATTACTTCCGGTTTAAAAGAGCATTGTTTAAAGTTTTTACATTCTTTTGATTTTGTCAATGTGAATATTTTGGAACATGCTATTAATAATAAGTATAAACGGGAGAGTCTTGAATGTATTCACATTTCCAGGAATCGAAATAATGTGAATTTAATGTTAGAGTCTGGTAGATTGGACAGTGTTTATCATTCCTTATTAAATTGATTGGTTTCGGACAATTGGTGTAGAGGGGGAATTTATATTTAATTTACTAAATTTGGTGGTAGGGATGGGTATGTATAGATTGGAATATAACGTTTAGTTTAGTCCCTGATGAGGAGCCGTAGCGAGCTCGAAACGTTGAACTGGATCTTTAATTAGGAAAGGGTGTTGGGGACAGTCAGACTGCACTTTACTAACAAAGAATTTTTTCAGCTAATATTTTATTTTCAGATTAGTCTACGGGGATGAATTTAAACAAGGACAGTCTGACTGTCATTATAATTTTAATTTAATTTTTAATTTATTATTAATTTTTATTTTATTTTTATTTATTTATTTTTATTTTTATTTTTTATTTTTATTTTTAGATTAAATTGATTGGACCGATAAAAAAATATTTATTAATTTGTATATGGGCAGTCGACATAAGTACAATTAAATTATTATTAAAATTATACAGAAAACTGTTTTTTTTTTACAATACGTTGATATTATTGTCTAGAATTGGAGCCGTTTAAGATCTGTTGTAATCTATATTATTAGAAGCTGTAATAGGAAGTGCGCAGTAAGTCCAAATTCACTAATCGTCGGATACCAATGAAACCAATGAATCAAAGACGATCAAATTCGAGAATTTTTTATTTAAGTACAGTTGGTATGAAATGAATATTAAGATTTTATGTGGAATATTTGGAAAAAATTTTATGCACATATTTACTGATTTCTTGGATAAGTATTAATTAAATAATTTGCCTATATTTATTTATTTAATTTTTTTCTATTTGCTTAAATCCAATTTTCTGCATTAACATTAAAATAAATTTATTGAACAACAATATCCTCGAATGTGAGAGTATTTGATCCTTCGATTTCATTGGAGTCCAACGATCCGAACATATGAATTTCGTAGGTACTTTCCGTTATAGCTACAAATTAGTGGATTTATATAAATCGGAAATCCCACAAATTCTAAATAATAATGTCTAATTATTGTAGAAAAGATACTTCTTTTTTATGTTGTAATTATACGTGACGTATGCCTTTAATATAAAGTTTAGTAAATTTTTTGTAAAACATTTGTGTTAATATATCAGAAAAGAATTATAGGATTCCGAAATTGTTCAAATTTATAATGTGTATGTGTGTGTGTATGTGTATGCGTGTTTGCATGTGTACGTATCTGTGTATGTGTATAGATGTTTATATGTATATGTCTGTATATGAATGTATGTATGTATGTATGTATGTATGTATGTATGTATGTATGTATGTATAATTGCATTTCCAAGTAACTAGAATCAAATAGTAATTATAATTCGCGTCAGAACCTTTGCGCGGATATTCGACTTAGGCGGCGGGCAAAAAACGAGTAGGAAAAACAACAACAAAAAAATATCAGAGCAGAAACTGATTTATGATTAACTAACTCGCGCTCGCTCGCTCGAGCTCACGGATCGAGAACAGATGGAATTCATTAAAAACCGAAATGAGAAAGGGGGACCATTACGCATTTAGGCCTTAATTAACGGTGTGTGCGAGCGTGCGCTCGCGCTTAAAAAAAGCTCGCGTCACTAATTAAAGCTCGCTCGGCTTTATATACGTTTATACGCTCATCCCCCCCCTCTCGGGGATGATTGTTGCCGTATAGTCTAAAGCTGGGCGCGACTGCACATATAGATGGGCCGATGTGTTTTATATCGCGTCGCCGTGCGATATATATATATATATATATATATATATATATATATATATATGTATGTATGTATGTAGATATATACCATTATAATCTAGTTTCGTTAATACGGCTCTCTCTCTCTCTCTCTCTCTCTCTCTCTCTTTTCACCTGCGGCATACAGACAACGGCGGTCCCGCGAGAATTTTGGAAATGGCAGAGGTGGGGTGCGCGAGAGCGCGGAAAAAAGAACAAGAATAAGAAGAAAGGCAAAGAACCCCAGTGAGTCCTCGCGACCCCGTTCTCCAAATCGCCTGGTACTCTAGATGTATATATTATAGAATCGGACGAGGGACTCTGTTTTTATGTTTCCCCTCTCCGTTCGGGAATGTCGTGCACGCTCGGCATCTGCATATTATTCATAATATTTCTTTACACACACAAACACACACATACACACACATATATATATATATATATATATATATATATATATATATATATACGTATAGATCCGCGCATATATCGCGATCGCGGGCACGAAAGTCGCCGTCCGAATTTCCGCCGCAGTGTATAATTTATAATTTTCAGTCTTGCTCTTATATGTATATATGTCTCTATGTCTCTATGTCTTTCTCTCTCTCTGTCACTCTGTCCCTCTCTGTCTCTGTTCGTATGTGTGCATGCGTGTCGTTGATGCATATAAGCACTATATATAATGTATATGCATATAACGAAACAGATCGAAATCGTTGGCGAGAGTTGATCACCCGCGTTCGCTCGCTCATATAACTAATGGGGCATTAGGGACTGTTGCAAAAAAGATTAATTCTTTCTTTATTCGATCCTAATCGTTAATACATTTTGTTTATTTATTACGTTTTCAGCCTCTAACATCCAAGGATCTAGGTATCAGCGTTGGAAGTTTATAGCTACAATATATTTTGTATAATTACACTTTAACCCTTTCATTTATTACAAAGAAATCGATATATTAACGAATAAATAAATACATATGCATATATAATATCCTGTTTAATTTTAGCTTTATATGTTCATGAAAAAGAATCTAAAAAGAGAGAATCCGTATACTGTATAATTATTTTTTCACCTTTCCTTAATTTCAATAATAATATTTAAACGAGTAAGAATTGTTTTCAAAACATTCATTTCTATAATCGATATTCATTAGGGAAATTAAATCGAGCTATCAAATATCATTTTATTATCTGTATAGAGGGAAGCCAAGAGATTCCATTTGCATCGAGCTCGTAAAACCGATTGAAGGGGTTGTACGAATTAATACAGGTATAACATCTCAACCGCTGCTACATGCATGCATATATATATATATATATATATATATATATATATATATATATATATATATATAAAATCAATCGATTCGGCGCCAACTAGCGGCCAGTTACGAATTAATCCCATTATATAATCGACTGACCACGCCCTACGTCCGTACAGCGGGGGACCCTCCAGTTTTTCAGGCTCGCCCTGTTTATATTCGCTAAGGGTTTAATTCAATCAAGGGCGTTAACAGTGAAATTGATATAGGGTCGAAAATAAAAAGAAATCATAATTGTTACTGCATGCTCGCCAAGTGTGAAATTAGTTCTGCTAAATAAACAAGTGTGTTGACTCATCAATACCGAATAAAAGTATAAAAAAAAATCTTTATTGAAATTTTTTCATTTTTGATCAAATACATAATTAAGTACTTTTTTGTACGATCTCTTTCTAGGATATACAGGTAAATAAAACAATTGCTTAGCTGGCAGTTGAACAGCAACCGATGCGCAGAAACCTTCCATCGATACAGAAGTGTTATCCGCAGTGGGTACGTTGAGAATTGCGGCGCAGTTTCGAACCGAGCGCTTGCGACCTCTTTAGTCATATATTTACACTAACCACTGCACGCGCTATTTTAAGATTACGTTTAAAACATTTAGGGAAGCCGTTTCCTCAATTTGAAAGCATTTTATTATATTGACGAAATACTAATAAGTATTATATAAGATTTACTTGCTGTCAAAATAAATATTTCTAAATATCATCATAATTCCTTCCTTATCATATGAACATGATGAGTTCAATAATATAGTTCATTACGGATTACAACTAAAAGTTTTAGCAATTATATTGTTTAAAAAACTAAATAAATGTTGTCTCAAATTTAATATAAATTTTGAATACTCGCGAATGAAAAGACTCAAAGTAATCGTTATAGCATAAAACAACGATATTTGAATACCACAAAAGGTAGAGTATGAAAAACTCATGATAATTGAACAAATGTAAAAAAGAAAACAAGAATAAAAATATCATTACAAACTAATCAAAGAATGGTTTTAATGCAAATTTTGAATACACGGTGAACAAAATATTTCCTCACAAATATCGTTTGCGTTAAAAATATACATTGTTGCATGCTAATCATTAAATCTATGTATATACGTTGGCTGGAAATTACGATTACCAAATGTTCAAACGTTATGAACGCCGACAATTCAAAACGGTTAATAATAAACAAACGAACAAACAAAAAAATCACAAATACAAAACGTTTCGAAGCGTTGCGTTTTGAACGGAGAAGGTCGTCAACACGGCAAATCGAACACGCAATTAACGTTTCGGTGCGCGCGAGTGCGCCAAATCGAGCGGCGAAGTGTGCACGCCAGCCGTGCATACCAGGTGTGCACCAGCATACGCGCGCGCATATACACAGTCGTACGAGCGAGTATCGGTATTTCATCGAGAGAAAATTTGATTATTCAAAAACCACGCGTGCGCGCGAGCTTCCCTGTCGACAGCACCGATCGGAGATACGCACAGGGTCGCTCGCGAAATCGCACTCTCCCCTGGGCCCCTTCACTCTCTCCCTCTCCCCCCCCCCCTGGGGAAAAGGAAATTGGCCTATTGCCGGTCGGCCGTGTACAGGGACCTCGATCGCTAATAAAAGGAGGCTTTGATCTCTGCTCGCTCTCGCGAAATCATTTCTTCTGCATGTGCATGCGAATGAGAGACAGAGAGAGAGAGAGAGAGAGAAGAGAGAGAGGGGGGAGGGAAAGATCGTCAGACGCGCAGCGCGCATAATATAGATGCACGCGCGTGAGATCGAACCCGATCGATCGGCGTGCTCCGCCGCGTACGAGCGCGTTATCGAGAGAAACGGCATCGCGGCATCGCAACCAGTGGTCCGCGCGCATGCGGCGACGACGGGTCCCTGTGGTTCGTTTCACACGGATACACACACACACACACACACACACACACACACACACACACACACACACACACACACTCGTGCGCGCGTATATGTGCAAAAGTTGCAAAACTCGAAGCACCGAGAGACCATGATTTGTATATTATATATATATATATATATATATATATATATATATATATATATATATATATATATATATAGAAAAGAATAAGCGCACGGGCCGTTACATTACACCGCCGCAGCATCTTATAAAAGCCCACTAGTAGGCCGCGCGCACTCCGGTTTCCATCCCGTCCAGATACGATCCGCCGTACCTACACTCGTAGGTACATATAGATATGAAGACAGAATCGGACGGCGAGCGCGAGCACGCATATAACGCAGCTTACAGCAGTCTATAGCGTGTGAAAACCGAGGAGGATGGCATTTTCTACATATACATATATACATACATATATATATATATATATATATATATATATATATATATATATATATACATATATATTTAACGGGGATCTAAATTGCGGTATTCTATCATACGGAGATATTGATCCTTTCGATTATATATTTTTTTTGTTTTCTTATTTTTTTTCATTCCCATTTGAAACGTGATGTAGATAGCGAGCAGGCGTCGGGACGCATTCAAAGGCATTCAACAACTTTTTATTTTACTGCCATCGAATCTGTATAATACTTTTTAAATGTGGTACCTTAATTTTGAATAGTGCTAATTACCAATAATAAATTTTAACTTTCAGATATTTTTCCATTTGTATAGCTATTCGACATACCGATGATCATTAAATTATATCAGTTTCTAGGCGGACAGTTACGGATATAACTATTATCAAATTTGATTAGAAAAATAAAAGTATCTGCTTTAGATCTAAATAAGATTCTAGAATTTTAAACTAAAGATTCCATTCAATAAGTTTCATTAAAGTATAGACTTAAAGGATTGTTTTATTAATCTTTTCTTCTTATCAACTTTTTCCATTATCCTTTTCATATCTTTCATATATATATTTCTTATTTGCACGTGATTGTGTAATAAAATTTATGATGAACGTTTCGAAACATTTTAACTGTACGGTGTCACCACTGCTAGTGCCAATAAAATGGTTCATAACATTGGAATAATACTTTAATACAAATATATTAATAATCCTGGTCGTGAAATGCAGAGAGATTTAAAAATAATGTCATATAACTGCGTGATTTATGCGCTTGATATGTACGCACACACACACATACATTTTGAATATTAAAGAGAATTTATGTTTACAGAATAATTATTTCTCAATTTTTTCAGGCAATATAACTAATTGTATAAGTATGATATATTAATTCAGTTATGTTGAATTTTCATAAATATTGTTTATATCTTGAATTTTTTAAGAATTTTCAATACTAATTGGCCTATAACTCACTTGATATTTTTACGAATGTAATACGTCATTATAAATTCGGTGTGCTGTGAAAGATCGACTGCGTATTACAAATACATATTTCTTCTATACGCGTTCCTTATGAAATATGTATATGACGTTTTAAAGAACTGTCTTAAACGGTATAAGATATTTAAGATATATTTATCTTAATTCAGTCAATTTTTTTCCTACATAAAATCGCATACACACTATCGTTACAGGCATCAACAAAATTTATTCGCAATTAATTTAACATGGAATATAAATAGTCCAAGTCCATTTCCTCGGCTGCGCATAAAGCCTCTTTGGCTTCCTCTGCCGCCCCTCCATTTCCCACAGCCGGCGTCTACTTTTTCCACGTATTATTATCATTATCGCTGTGGGACGAGCGCGCGACAAAATCAGAAAGAGCAGCCAATTAGAAAGTGAAGACGGAAACTCTCTTTTAATTCGAGGTTCAATCTCGGAAATTGCCTCCCAATTAATCGTTCTAGCTATCTGCGCGATGAGAGCATTTATTCTATATACACATACAAGCGTGATCACACACACACACACACACACAGGAGCGAGCGAGTCGCGCACATTTCGCGCCACAGGGGAAGGAAGGTGAAGAAAAAAGAATGAAAAGGAAGAGAGAGAGAGAGAGAGAGAGAGATATAGAAATAAGGCCCCGCGTATAATTAAGCACTCGAGCTCGCGCGCACTCTCTGATGCACGAGAGACTTTTCATTCCCCACCCCACCCCCTGCCCCACCAGCTCGCCGTGCGCGCGCGGAATGCGCTTCCGTTACGCAAATCCGTGCTTGGCCGACGCCGGTTTAAACTTCGCGGTTAACTTTCGATTTCAAAATTTTCATAACTCTACATTGTCGCGCGCAAGGAGGCTGGCGGGAGAGGGGGGGGGGGAAGCCGAAGGAGAGCGAGAGCAAAACTGCGCAAAAGTCCACGGCCGGTGGTTTACAAAACTTGCCCGCGCGACGCGCGGCGGGTAGGCTGCGGTAGTTTTCAAAACTCAATTTCAAGAAACTCGGAGGAGGAGCGAGGCGCTACGCAGCGCGGAGGGACTCCTCGTGTCCCGGACACTTTTCAGCGCTCGATTCTGCACGCGGATTTAAATATTTTTTCTTTTCGCGTTCCTCTCTCCTCCGTTGTTCTTTTTTTATTTCTTTCTTTCCTCGGGACGCTTTTTCAATGCGAGAATCGAGGATTCGATGGCCAAGGAATCGTGGCCGATCGCTATTATAATTATAAATACAGCTTTATAAATACGATGGGACGTAGGCGATTTTCTAATTACAACGTAAAAACGTCGATTAATGCGTCAAAATTATATAGCGACATAATGGCGTGTAAAAGTAACGAAGAAATGAAATTAAAATTTGTGCTTTTTTATTTTTTGTTTTTTTTTTTTTTAACAAACCACACGTACCGAATTTATATATGCACGAGTGACTAATTGTTAAAGCGAAATGCAATTTTCCGAGTTCTAAATCTTCTCAAAACAGTTCAATTTCGGGGAATTGTATTAACGATTACGTGTGAGCGGTCTTATGATAATGGGAAGATAATAATTTTAAAATAGGCAAAATTTTATAAGGAAATTCTGACAAGTTAATTCGATAAAAGCTATAATGCGTTAGTGAAAGTTCAATTTTCTCTCGAAATATATAATTAACTTCTTTGGCGCGTAATAATAATCACAATAATAATAAATAATAAATAATAATAATAATAAGCAATAAAAACAATATTAACAACAATAATAAGTATAATGAAAAGGAAAAGTACGATTGCAAGATATATTATTAATATACAAATATAGGCATTTATGTGATCAGGTGAAAATTCGACTCGCGATCGGCCTTGAAGATAATAAAGCCAATTTTATGTACTCGTATAATCCCACGTCAAAAAAAAAAAAAAGATTCTCATAACGCTTTTCACGAAAAATCATTGCCCGAACATCATTGTTATCGTTTATCGACAAAATGCTTTCTAAACAAATAGGTAAAAGTACGAAAATGCCGCTTGGCGCGATCTATCCGGCGCCTAGAGTTATTAATCGCGCATGCAAAAAATTCGCGCTCGCGCGGCGGCTTTTTTTTTTTTTTTTTTAATAATGCGCGAATGAACGGGCGCGCTCGTCGGGCGGGATGGTGGGAGAAGAGATCGTCGAAATTTCGCTTCCTCCCGTTCGACTCGCTCAAAGCATCGACGCTGTAAAACTGTGCACTTTATTTTTATTAATGTATTAAAATAATTTTACTTTATTAGATTAGCCGTAAAGTTTTATGCTTTTGTCGAGTATACGGAAACCCGGCAGCGAATCGCGAGCTTCTTCTTCTCAGGTCGACGGTGCATCGAGGCAATTTTTCAACGTATTTCGCATGAAAATTTTAAGTGACACTTAAATTAACGGCCGTATAATGATATTATCGAGCTGTAACTCGAGTATACAAAGCAAGGCCTACAATATTATAAATTTATTCGCCTCAATAATAATTATTTCTCCTTCATCGACGCGCACAATCGTCATAGTGTAAGATAAAATATATTTGGCTCCTTGCTAAAAATGGTAAATTTTATGGAATAGGCGCGCGCGCGCACACAGGCACACACGCACACACATATATATATAAGTGGAAAAATCAAAATGTTGTCAGGCAGTTTTTCTAAAGCTCTGACGCAAAAAAAATACCAAAGACATATTATATATAAATTTTTTTTGGGTCTCTCAGTGATTATTTCAAAAATTCTTGAAAAATAGTAAATCTCATTTTAATTAAATTTAGACTGAAGCTCTTATTATAAAACTTTTCGACGCCGTAATCAATATTGGCAACTGGGAAACAAACTAGAAAATCGAATTAAGAATATATATATATATATATATATATATATATATATATATATATATATATATTTCGCTTACAAAAAGAAACAAAATGAACAGATCACAAAATTTAACTGGTCCTGGACGAAAATCGTTTGGCTCTCGAAGTCGGCTCGAGCTGAACGGAAAACCGGGAGAAAGACGGGGACGGTCCATGAAAATGAGATCGAAACGGGCAGTAGGGCGATGGTGGGGATAAGCTACCGGGGGCCTGGTGAAAAAAAAATGGAATAACGAAGCAGATTTAATGGGCCAATTAAAAGCTGCGCTTAACATAGACTCGCCAGCAATTAAAGTGAAAATGCCTTGCGCTTTGGCATCCGCGAGGCGAGCGCTCCCCGCGGGAGAAAGGGAGCGCGAGAGA
>JACCIC010000131.1:1460000-1619357 GCA_018907035.1 Sycobia sp. Sy_11
TACATACTCCTCCCGGCGGACGGGGTAGTTTTTGCCGTGGATCGCCACGCCGAGCGCTCGCTCGCTCGCGACGGTGCCGAAACGCCACGGCGTCCGTCGTCGGCGACACCAATATATACTCTCGTTATATTATATGCGCCGTAATGACGTCCCGGACAGAGAGAGAGAGAGAGAGGGGGGGGCGGCGGAGAAGGGAGTTGGAAAGCTCGCTCGCACGATACGCGCACGGGCGCGCTCGGACACACAGCCACGGTACACGAGAGCGCGGATGAATAATTATATGCTAATCGGCCATAACCGTCCAACGGGGCAACGAATCCTATCGGGATTTTCACGAGCCCGGCTACTCTTCTCTCTGCAGCAGGACCCCCTGCCCGTACGTCTCTAAAGTGAGGAAAAACATTTCATCGAATCCATTGCCAATGAGGCTCCTCCGAGTGCAGGGGGATTCGCATACCTTTGGAAATTAAGATACAGCCTCTTTCGTCAGTCGCGCGGAATTTCAGTCATTTAGCCATAGCGAGATAATTGAACGGCCCCGCGCGTCAGATAAAGGCAATGAATTTCCGTCGGAGCCCATGCGGATAATCGTGTGCAAACGCGATGCGACGAGACAGTAAAAGCGGAAAAAGGCGTTTTCCCCATTCACGCTCGAGATCTTAGCGCATCAATTGACGATTTTCAAAAAGAAAGGCTCGCCGCAGTTCTCCTTCTGAACATTGAAATTTCGTCATTGCCTATACCAGTATTATATAATCGGATGTGTCTTTAGTAAAATTTATTTTCACCTTCCTTGTTATAATTTTGTTATTAACGAGGGACGCCGTTATTTTTACAGTATAAAGTCCAAAAACTACATCGTTTCAAAAAGGACCTTAAATTGACAATCGCCCGGGACATCTTAATTAATTCAAGAATTCAATGCTTAGCCGAATACAGCGTAAAACTGAAATCAATGATACTTGTAGGCCCGTAATGCAGAACCGAATATTCCAATAATGACTTGTGGAAATATTGTGGAAATACTTACGTATTTGAAGATTTATTGATTTTACAGATATCAAATGCGATGCCATTAATCATTTTGTTACGGCACGTCGCGCGCTCTTTTTTTGCATTCTCTACAAAATTCGATAAAAATTCGATTTTACAGATCTCGAGGTCTGCCGATTTGGGGGATTTTTCGAGGCTGTGGTTGGTCGGCTTACGTACACCGGCTCTATTGGCATTTTACCAGCTGAAGTTTCTAGATTCACAGCTCTTCGTTGGTGAAAAATTCTAGATTCATTCAAAGATACGATTGAATTGTTCGACGCAAATGTAAAAGAATCGGCAAAGTCAAGTTTTCATTCCCCCGCAAGCTCTCCTTTATTTTTTGGAGGAATTTGCGATCCTGCGTATAATTATGGCTCATCGATTACGGTCGTTAAAAAGACACCGTTGACTTAAGCAGACACTGTACGAAATACAATTCACGTGCCATAAGCAGATCCCAAGGATCGAAAGAGCTTATTCGCGAATTTGTTACAAAGCTCGCCGGAGCGACATTTACTTACGAATATCGCCGTCGTTTACTTATCTTTTCTTTGTCTTTTTTTTTGTTAATTATTATTTACCGTAATTGTTCGCCATACACGCACGCCCGCCCAATGCAATTCTCATGCAACGCCAGTTATTTACTTTTACGATAATTGCGCATATCCTTTTCCTCTGCATCGCGAGCGTACGCAAATGTTGCGCGAGAAGAGAAAGATGTATAGAAACAGAGTCGCGCTGTATTTTTATATATTGCCCTTCACGAATAATACGCCCAACGTACAAATTGACTAAATGCCGTGCTTGGCACGGCATTGCCACGAAGAAATTTCGTTTTTTATTGATATTATTATTATGATCCATGTCAGGCGTTACTTTCAAGAATATTATTGATCGAAAGCAATTTTGAGGATATATACGCATTAAGGAGAAAGTACAGCGCCCGAGCGGAAAAAATAAATGCTAAGAGGAGCATCTAAGACTGAATAAATTGACCGATCCAGCCTCCCCCCCCCGCTCCCGCAATTATAGATTTTGAAGTTCGCTTAAACGGAAAGTAGGACGTGTGCATTGATAAAACTTTGCGAGTAATGGTGTTCCTAACGTTACGACGGGAACCGTTACTCCGCGGCTATATACATTTACAGTGCGTCGGCGAACTTCAATGGATAATATAGTGGCGGCACGTTTAATTCGGATATTCGCGTAGAATAAGAACGGTTCAAGACACATCTTGCGTACTGAGTTTCTGAAAATATCGAAATCGTTTGGCGGGCGGATGGAGCGCTGGTGGGGGGAGGGAGGGGGGAAAAGTTCTGGTGAAAAAGTGTCGCGAATGAAAAAAAAAGTTCCGCTAGGCACACATTCGTTTATTGCCATTGCCGGCAATCGCTTAATTAAACATACTCGGATATGTATATGTATGTGTATATATAGATATAAATCCAAGACAGGTATTCGGATTTTTATAGAAAATGCAATTTGTGCGTATCAAATTAAATTATACGTATATATACATATACATATACATATATATGCATATATATATATATATATATATATATATATATATATATACACGCGCTTAACTAGATTCTACATATATAGGAATATGTAAATGTCCACCTAAGTAAATCGTAATGAAGGCTTCGAGAATGCTTAATTCACCGGTACGGAATAAAATTCCGCAAGATCCTTAAATCCCGCGCTTTAATTAGAAAGTTCAATTAAATAACAAGGCTATTAAATTTAATATTAAGTCATTTATAATTCACTGTCGAACTGTAAAAGCGCGGCTTTTTTGCGCGGCAAATGACTTTCTTTCTTTCTTCTCTCTTTTTTCTTTTTTTTTTTATTTTTCTCGAATTTTTTTTTTTTTGCCGCAACGAATCAGTTTTCATTGCTCCTCATTATTAGCGAGAGAATGAATTTTTAGGATGTCCATTAAAATCTCATTTGTAAATGCCGGCGCATTAGAACGGTTAAGGATGCATAAACGCGCATTTGGCCATTACTGCAATAATAATTCACGTCGCGGTGGAATATTGTTAATGCGATCCGCGCTCGAAATGAGCGAGCCCCAAGCGTTTGGAACTAGCGCTCGTACGATATTAATGTTAAACGTTGAGCTAGAAATAATGAAAGATTATCGATCCTCCGCTTTATGCCAATCGTCTTTACAAGTCAATGCGAGGCATTGCTAAGAATTATTTCAATTATTAATATTTTCGTACGTCCAATCTAATCGTTATATTAGTTTGTCGCATTCACGCTGTCTTGTAATACATTTACATCCGTGCCTATACGGAGAAATAGACCAAACTGTTCGTACTCGACAGTTCCGAGACCGACGACCAAGAATCTCATTCCACTTTAATATCCGATACGGTCGACCTCGTAAAATTGCAAATAAATTATGTTGACACACAAGTACGTACGCATACGCACACGCGCGTATTAACACTTAACGAAATTTTTTTGCATTTTCACATACGTTTATATTATATTTAATACGTTGTTACGCCGCGCTTTTCATATTACGCCGCCGCATTATTATTATATATATATATATATATATATATATATATATATATATATATATATATATATTATCCCACGTTTTGCGCGCACGAAGTACGCGAGATAATGAACGTTTTCACGAACATCTTTTTTTCAGCCTCGATGTGGGACGCTTAAAAAAAAAAGCAAAAAAAAAAAAAAACAAAAAAACTGGCAAAGAATTTTCGCGGCAGACACCTCGTAAATCGATTGTATACATTATTATAATATTACAATATATTCGGATTTTAATTTAAGCTGAGAGGGAGGACCTTCGCGTCCTGAAGCTGCGTCAGAAGTGTATGTGTATGTGTGTGTGTGTGTGTGTCTGTATTGCGAAAATCAAATTTTTTAACATCGCGCATATACCTACGTGAACGCTAATTATCTCAACAACAATAATAATAATAATAATAATAATAATAATAATCTCAACGCCATAATAATTGTTTGAGCGGCTTTGACGATCAGTTTTCAAGTTGACGTATCAAAATTCGCAATTACAATTATACGCGCATTAAGTGATATATAATTTTTTCGCTTCCATAAACTTTCTCTTTCTCTCTATTTCTCTAAGTAAAATATTTACTTTCACTACTTAATCTAAATACGTAAGAAGGGAAGATTAAATTTTGTACATAAATTCGCCACTCTACGTGTCTTGTGCATCATTCCACGAAACTAGATATTAGATTATAATAGAATTGCATCGGACTTTTATGTTCATTATCAATCATAATGAATATTTGCATGAAATTTTCAATTAACGAAAGAAAACATAATTTAAAATATTAAAAAAAGAAAAAATTACTCGATAATAAAATATGGTCGATATTTTAAAATATGTATTAAGCAAGAGTATAAAATACTTTTATTTGGAATATATGACCGGAATGTATATCGGCGTTTTTTTTTTCTTTCAAACAAATTATTAACGAAAATTGTCGTTTAAAAACAAGAAAAAAAAGAGATTTCCGATAAATAGTATTAATTTATCCGTATAAGAAACAAATGTTAATTACAGTTTGAAACGCGCCACTGTGCAATGGATCGGAAGTCGAGTTACGGAAACATTCTTGTAATGTATATTTAATCAGTTCACCATCGGTATGATCTTCTGCCAGGATAATGTCTAATTAAAAATATATATATATAGGGAGAGGGGAGAGAGAGAGAGAGATAGTCAGAAGCGAAAGAGCACACGCTTGTCCCGCGCGGCGCGCTCAAATCCAATTACGCATTGAACTGTAAAAGCGCAGTCTGTTTCGTTATTAGGATAACCTCTCTCGCTCGTCTATACGTAGCGCCTAACAAAAAAAAAAAAGAAAAAAAAAGAAAAAGAAAAGAATTCTTCTCGCTTTCACCGAACCTCCGTGTTGCCCCCCTCCGTATCCCCCTCTCCATGATTCGACCGTGGATTCCCAAGACCGCGCTTAATGGGATTTTTAGACGCAGCGATGGGATGAAGAAAAACATATCAGCAAATTCAAAAAAATCAACAGATAAACGGATATATAAATAAAAAAAATAAATAAATAAGACGATCGCGAACGAACAGCTACTGCGTTTCGTTTAGAACGCTGACATGACGATTTTTAAATGTATTATTAACTTGTATGTCGAGTATGTGCGTTAACTACTGTATCGGTATCGCGCCCCTGTTCCTTTGTATCGCGTACGTAATAAGATCAACGTTAAAAATTATCCCCCTCCTATTCTTCTAATTTCACTTTGTATCTACCGCTTTCTCTTCCCGCCGCCCCTGCCTCTGCCCCTCTCCTGCCCCCGCTCTCCTTTTTTTACCTCCTGCATCAATACATATCAAATATCCGCGCCGATGAAGCTCTCTACGATAGCGGCATTTAAAGTTCACGAGGACGAATTTGAATAAAGGCGAATTTTAGCGTATCGTTACTTTTCCTTTAGCACGCTAAAGTTTCACGCATGTATCGATATTATTTGCAAAAAAAAAACTTCAAAAATCGATCCTTTCTTACATTGAGCAATTAATGCTGCGGATTTCGTTTTTTATTTTTGCTTTTGTTAAAGACGTTTACGTAATGCGTAAAAAATTTGTGCTTTCTAAAGGCCGAATTTTATGCGCACCTTTTCGTCGCGTATATATATATATATATATATATATATATATATATATATATATATGTATGCATGTCTATATGTATATAGACACACCATACCTCTGCGTACGACGTTTGTTGCTCCAGGCTACGAAGGATCAAAAAAAGGAAGGCGAAGAAAAAAATTATTTCTCCAAAAACTACTTTCTACGTTATAAAACTGCTTTAATATGTAAATTTGAAAGGCCGGCGTATTACACGCCTCCTGCGAAAATGAATGTATAATTCAGAATAAATTAATTTTTCTCAAAAAAAAAAAAAAAAAAATTAACAAATAAATTAAAAAATAATAATGAAGCCTTATATACTGCGCGGGCCGAGATCATCGGGCTTCTTTGAGTTTGACAATACGAAAAAAAGAAAAATCGTTCCCTTCGACTTTCACTCTTGTAGTTGATGAAAATTTTGTAATAAAAATCAGGCAAACGCGCGGATATCTTGGGGCAGTTTATCGAATACAGCCGGCTCATTGAATAAAATGTTAATAATGCAGTGGAGAGGCGATTTTTGCAAATTTGTCCAAAATATATAAAAAAAACAACAAAACTAGCGAGCTTATTGTTCTCCCACAAAAGGAAAAAAAAGTCATTTTATCGTTGCATCGTAGAAAGAGAAGATTTTGTTATATCATTAATGAAATTGCCAATCTTATCGTCATAGTGATATAGTAACTACAAACATAAACTACGGATGACTTAATAGTAAGGAAGGAATATTATTAATTAAAATGATTAATAGTATGTACAGAGTACCGATATGTAAATGATTCTGTTTACCATATTTGAGTACATAAAAATATAATGATCGGGACATAATACCTTTTCTTCACTGATTTCTTTTAACTTTTTATATTAAAAGTTTAGACTGGGTCTTCTTTTATCGTTTCAAAAAAAAAAAAAAATCTTTTATCGCTTCATGCATAATTTTTCATCTAACCATAAATTACGATAAAATGCTGTAAAGCCATGATGTATAATAGCGTACGGATTATCGTAATCGGTAGCAGCGGCTGCTCCGTTATATTGCTGTCTTATCTTGTTATGTATATATTTTTCCGAGTGCAACGTGTCGATACCTTATATATTATTTCAAAAAAAAAAATAAATAAATAAATAAATAAAAAAAAAATAAAAAATCGCGATCTACGCAGACTTTGATTTGGAATGAAACTATAATTGCGATCGAGTTAATAAATCTATAAAATTGATGCAGATTAATTTTTAGTGGCTGAAAGTTTTTAGGAGACGAGGAATGCCGCTGCAAATTCTTAACGACTAAAAATTAAATACATATGGATCTTTATGAAACCAATAAATCCCTCTATACTTAAATATTATTACGATGCATATAATATCGTTAACAACGGTGGCTAATCAATTGACTCGGTATATATATATATATATATATATATATATATATATATATATATATATAAAGGTTATTAGAATTGAAAAATAATCTGACGTAACGTGGCTTGCGATTAATGCAATATAACTTTGCCTTTTATGCCATGTTGAAATTTGAATGGCAATGACATGATTGCACACGCGCACATGTACACACACACCCACACGTGGGGCATTAAAATGTTTACTTTACTATACACACTGACAAAAGTTACGATCTAAATAAATCATAATTCATTTATATCTATATAATGCTCTCCTAAAATGCTCTTGCGCGTATATAAGTTGCTGGACAGTCTTACAACTAAAGCCCCCACATATCCCCCCTCTCTCTCTCTCTCTCGCTCTCTCTAGCTGTCTCTCTATCTCTCTCTTTAAAACACGAATCCAAAGTCACACGCAAGTATATGTAGCTATAGAATATTTCGCACACATTAAATTATCCGCTTGGGTACAGAGCGCGCGCATGATCCGTATATATATATATATATATATATATATATATATATATATATATATATATATATATAATAAAACAAAAATGTCGTTCCATAAACTCGTAGGCTATCGTAATAATGCGGTGACTGTCTATGCAATTAATGAATTCGCAACGCCGTCGATGCCGTCGCTTTATAATAGTTAGACATTACAGAGTGAATCCCTGATTTTACAAGAGCCTCTTTTGTATATATGTTTGCAATTCTATTATTTCTATTATGAGCCTCTTGAACATTTTAAGGGTCTTTTTTGCTCTCCTCCTTTATATATATATATATATATAGATAAACCGACTCTTTGGATATACACAAGTTTGGAATATGCATGTATATCTTCGCAAATCGCTTTTATCGCAACGAGGTCATCCGCGCGTTATTTTTAAGCGGAGCATCGCAAGAGGCCCGGGTTTCACGCATATTATATCTATATATATATGTCTACCCACAATCGAGTTACACGTTTTTGCATAAGATGCGGCCTGATAGGTGTGGCCTTATGGCTTACTCGGGTCATCTGTGAAACCTTCTCCCCCCCCCCCGCTGTCGCTCACTCTTTCTCTATCTCATACACTCTTAAGCTACCGATGCACTTCCTCACGCATGCACCGCAGAAGCAGCAACGGCGTTGATGTATATATATATATATATATATATATATATATATATATATATATATATGTATATGTATATATATATGTATATATACATACAGACCTTTACATCGCGCCGTGGTTTTCGTATTCTTGCGACACGTTGATCCAACCTGTGCGTGCAAGGGCTGTAAAATGAGTTTATTGTTTTTTTGTTGTCCTCTCTAAAAATGTATACTGGCGGATGGTATGAATACACGTATATAATGCCCTCCTTGCTGGGGCAACATCTCACTGGAATTTTTGCTGGAAAAGTTAACAAAAGAATGAGTTATTGTTAATCATGATCTGCACACACACACACACACACACACACACACACACACACACACACGCGCGCGCGCGCACATGCAAACCTATATATATGTATATATATATATATATGCATACTTCAATGTGCATAATTCGGCGTTCTTAAGTAGAATTATTCATTTGATAACAGGAATCAAGTAAGCGTGCATAAATCAACGAGTGCATATTTTGCCCTCGAACAAATGAGTATGAGTATAAAGAAACAACAGAGCGCCTGTTATCATAATACCTGCACGCGGTCTGGAAATTTTTCAATTCGGCCGCGCGAAATATATTAAACATCACAAGCCATCAACCGCACGCGCATTTATCCTCCGCGGCGCAACCAGCCCGGCATTTTTTTTTCTCTTTCGTTGCAAGTTGCAAGACCCCCCCAGGTTTCATAATTTGCTTACTCATACGTGCAGACGTAGTGATATATATATATATATATATATATATATATATATATATATATACCTCTGCCAAATCTTATCTGGTGTAAATAACAATAAAGCGAAATGTTTGAAAACAATCGCATTCCTGCTAATGCACGCGAACAACGCATATATATATATATATATATATATATATATATATATATATATATATACATTTAGGTGTTTCATGAGTCTCAGAATAATTCGTGTATATATATATATATATATATATATATATATATATATATATATATAATTTCTCGTTGTATATACAAATTCATAATTCACGTCATTCAAGTAAAGGCCTGCGGTCCTTATTGCACCGCGAGGAAAGAACAAACAAAAGGATCCGCGCAGCCACCGTTCTTTTCACATATATGCACGCATATGTGTATATATATATATATACGAGCACGATGTAGACGAGGTCAGCTTATATTATTAACGTTACACAAGTTATATTTTACCGTG
The DNA here is from genome assembly GCA_018907035.1 of Sycobia sp. Sy_11. Classification (NCBI taxonomy): domain Eukaryota; kingdom Metazoa; phylum Arthropoda; class Insecta; order Hymenoptera; family Epichrysomallidae; genus Sycobia; species Sycobia sp. Sy_11. The sequence goes on from JACCIC010000131.1 coordinate 1,469,488, forward strand.
CCGAGCCTCTCCCGCGCCCGCGCGTATATAACACATACGCCTCGATAAATCATAATCAAAATTGTATTCTCCGCGCAGCGTTAATTGTGCTTTCTCATCGTATTGGCTCTTTTATGTGTATATATATATATATATATATATATATATATATATATATATATATATATATATTACTACATCGACCTCTCTCGCGCATTATTGCATTGGGTATCGCCGCGCGCAAAAGTCCCGACGAGGCGCGGAATGTCCCTCTTTGTAATGCCCCCGCTACGGCGCGACGAGCCCTTCCCACCGCTATTTAGATGGCATGCATATATTTATCGCAAGAAATCGCGGCACGCGATCGATTGTTTCGCGCCGCGCGCGTGCGCTCGTATTATACGTGTCTGTCCAAATTAGAAGTAAGCCCGCCGTTGCCGGGGGATTCTCGCGGATCGAGTGCCTGACCCCTCTGCCCCCCCCCCTACGTCGACCCCTGCACAATGCGCGGGGTGTCTTATCTATTTATACACGATCGACGATTTGAATTCGTGCGCATTGCCAAAGCGCGCCTAGCGTGTCTCGCTTCGTCCGCCGGCGCTTCTTCGAAATCTTTCGATCATCCAAATCGATTTGTTCGAGATCAGTTACATTATTGGCAATGCTGCTACCAACCGTTGACCGGCAGTTCCTATCGCACTAGATTGCTATAGAAAATTTAAAAACTCCCAGATTCTTTTATAAGCTATAATAACTAGCGTTAGTCCAAGAATAAACTATATATGTAAATAAATAAATATTATCACTTAATATATATTTCCCTTTGTAATGTAATAGATTTTTTTTCTAAGAATAGCAGTATTTTCCTCGATTTCACTTACTGCTTGCGAGGATCACATGCTCAGCAAACCTTTCAGACGACAATTGATTATCAAAGCACAATAAAGCTTTTTTTTTCATCATAGAGGACTTTTTAGTATCTCTCGGAAACCTGACTATTAACATTGAGAAATGAAAATGCGAGAAAGAAGGAATGAATAAAATTCTTTGTGTACCAGAAATTTAAAAGAGATACCTTATTTTATATGAAGGTGTTCCTGGCTGCTCACCTCGTCGTCTTTGCTTCGACTAGTCCTTCTCTCTCTTCAGACAAAGGGGTGACTTTCGCAAAACCTTTGAAAATGCGACCGTAATTACCGATGAACTTGTATTTCGCAACTACGATCTTTACTCGCTTTTCCATAGTTGCTTATCGCTGAGCAATTACAGCATGCTGTGCGAGGTGCTGTTTCGAGAAATTCGTCCCGATGAATCTGAAGTGGGTTTATATTATATTCCCTCTATTTGAATTCCTTATGCATTACATTAAGAACTATATCCTCGTATTTCGGAGAGTTCGGAGTTCGGAGAGTTCGGCCCATGCGCATACTCATATAAATAAGCATTACTCTCTCAAAAAAGATACTCGGATTAGGAGAACTCATAGCGATGGGATCTCCATACTTCTTCCGAATACTGCAGTAGATCTCGATTGGGTCTTAGATTCTAATCTATCGTGGATATCCCATGTAGGTGAGGTCACAAAGTTCTTTAGAAGCTACATCGTTTTGTTTAATATTCATCACACAGATCACTCCTGCAGGATGCCTCTGGCTTGACTATGCATACATTTGGCGGGACATTATTTCATGGCTATCATACTATTATGCATGTACAAATTTATGTATATGCGTTTATCCGACTCTTTGAGTGTGCTCAGATACTTCAAAATGTAGACAATAACATAATTTAACGTTTCTCATACGAGTGCTGAAATTAGAAGACGATCTTTTCAAGTTGAGGCGCTCGCTTTTATAGAATCACCTGCCCGTACAGATTTCTAATCTGCCTTTTCGCGATAAGAGAACACCTCCTCATACTTGACTATGCTTCAGACTTATTGCATTGAAAATATTAATTTATTACATTGCATCTCCTCTTCGCCCATACTCGCAAGTCTAATGCATACATATATTAATTAGGACGATATGATATTAAGGAGATGGAAAAACGTTTTTGATCCTTCAGGCGAGCAATTCTAGATATTTTAATAGCACGACGGTTTGTCCAAACGTCTTGCTTGATCCTTTGGAATCGCATACAGTTCCAATCTGTCTGATATCCAGCGCAATTGGACATTTAGTCGCAATGACTGATAGGGAGTCTACCGAAATAGTCCCCCGTACTCCGGCTATTCGAATAATCGCGTGTCTTTGAGTACTGTAAAGTTTTTGTAGTGACCACTGCTGGTTAGCTCGTGCTGTCCCGTCGCTGCATGTTCAGCGACACGTGTGCAGAATCCAGAATAATAGTTTGATTATTTATGGCACCGTTCCCGTCCTAATGGACGTCCCAATCATATTCAATTCCCTAAACTTCATCGCTACCGCCTTAATGCAGTCAGCGATATTAAAATACAATTCAAAGCGCACGCGAAGATATCGAACCGTGCTAATCCGCTGCGCCCGTTCTTAATGACAGGCGGAACACTAGGGCGAAGGTCGATCTTCGCTGTAAATAAAGCACAAGTCTGTGAGCGGCCAGTCGCATTTTATCGTGCTTAGAAATCTTTTACCAAGCTTATAAATCTCTCGGAGGCAATACGAAAGTCACGCCGGCTCGCCGTCGTTCTTCGGCTCTGATTTGTTGGTTTTGACAGAGCTGATTCGCTCGTGAGAGAGAGAGAGAGAGAGAGAGACCGATAACAGCGCGTTACGAACAGCAGTGTGAAGGAGGAAAAAAAGCTCGTGCTTGGCCTTTACATTTCTCCTTTTCGTTATCTTCGTTTCGTTTATCACTGGAGCATTATAGACGCGTATACTCATACTTCAAAACCTCTTAATCCTAAAATAATCATTCAAATTATAGCTCGGAGCGCTCTTTCTGTTCTTGCCACGCTAAATTAATTGTCAACAATCGTTAGTGGCCTACCGCACGTAACTATTGTTTTCTTAGCATTAAGTCATTATCTGTAAAAACTAAATAAATATTCTAAACTTGCAGCTAATCATTTAAAATTTATATATATTTACAATATTACTTCGCTTTATTGAAGATTATATATATATATATTTTTTCCTACTTTGGAACACGATGTATTACAATCTTTTGAATCTTGAAAATCATCTCCAATGACAGAATTAAATAAAAAAATTGTTTTGAACATTTTTAAACCTTTAGAAAACGTAGTTATAACAAATTGAGAGATATTTTAAGTTTATAAGGTATCTGCTTATTTTTTCAATAAATCAATCAAAAGGAAAAAAATTTTTAACATATTGCATTATTGAATGGTGTATGTATAATTAGCAGTAAATTATTTGTAGTTTAAAGAGTAATGGGATATTCCTTACAAAATTTAATTCCTGAAACCCAAGCTTTTATGATAAAAATAGAAAAAATCTTTTACATTTCGAAATGTGAACTTTGAAAATGTTACCATTAATTGTATACACTACTAAATATTCTTTTACTTCATGCGCTTTGATTACGAACTCTTTACCAAACGATGACGTATTTTATAAAAATAACAAGAATGTATTATATTACATTTCTAATGATATTCTATATATGATATTATTATATAATAATCTAATTATATTATATTTCTAATTCCAATATGTCATATCAACGAGTTATTAACACTATACTTTTGAACAACATTAATTACTCTAGTTTTTCGTAAAACATTCACTCTGCACCTCCTATTAGGGATTCATAATTGATATATTTGGTTTTATGTATATTGAATATGAAGTTTATACATTTAATAGACAAATAAAGCGTTCTTAATCGTATATGACAGATTTTTTTTGTTCAACAATCTTTAATTTTTACAATATAATTGTACAACCATACCATCTCATGTTCAGTTCGTTAAGAGATTTCGGCTAAAGCACAAACAATTCTCAAGAATAGCAAATTGTGTCAATGTTTTCGTTAACGAACTATTATAAAATCAGTTGATAAATTAGTATCTTTGAAAGAAATTCGCCTTCATTGCCTTATAAGCGTGTATACGTTTATATAACAATTCTCTGAAAACGCAAAGTTCTAATTGCTCAACGTTGGACTCTCAAATACATAGAAAAAAAAAATAAAAACAGTTCCTAAGAGTAAATAAAATATATCGAACATATAATTGTCCGATTACGCCAATAACGAAACTACATGTAATATCTGTTATTTGCCTAAGACTCGGGTCGGTAGCGTTTGCATAATTCTCTCATGCACAGCCGATCATTGTTCGCGCAGCGAAATTCGTCTATATATATATATATATATATATATATATATATATATATATATATATATATATATATATATACGGTGTAGCGCTCGCCTTAGTCTATATTTTGCGGCTAGCCGCATCCTGCGATAAAATGTTTCAAGGCAACCATCGGAATTCCGTCCCCGGCTCGAATCCGCTCTATGTCGACGTCTTTATTGTCCCGCGAATCCCTGTGTAGTCGTTGTCCGACGTGTAAGAGCAGCGCGTACGAGTTGCCAAACGATATCTTGCAGCGATACGAAAATTAGTTTTCTGGCTGACAAATAAAAAATATGACGCGTAGAATTTTTTCGAAAACTTTCGAATATACGTTGGATTATTAAAGACTTGTCTGTTGTATCGAAAATCACTTATACCGAAATATACAGTCATAAATTGCTTATAAGGTTGTGAACCGAGTCCGGGCGGTTTGATCACGGTCTGTGAGTGTCTCCACTCTGTGCAAAATGAGCATAGCAGATGTTCTTTTGTTTTTTCGCCCTCGGAAACTCTTTTTCATAATTCTGCGTGGTGGCCATTTATGTGTATAGCATTTCGACGCCTGGAGTTTTAGATGGATTTTCTATAAACACACGCAGGGACTCGGAGCTCTTAATTTTTCGTAGTTTAGTTAATCTTGAGTTTTTCTTTCCTGCCTCTTGTTAGAATAAATACAATGTAAAAGTATATTGCTCGTCAGATTCAATTATTATGTGTATACAAAATCCCGTGAATGTTATGAACTTATTACCGACGCGGCGCATAACAATAATACCAAATCCAGGAGTACACCTTGCCCATAACTTTGGCTCAACGAAGCCAGTTAGCGAGATCGTCGCTATCCAGCCGATGCGCCCCAGTCCAAATCTCCGACTGCTCGCGAATATACGCGGACGACGCGCAATCGCAATAAATCGATTTTCACCTTCGAAGAGACTTTCCTAACGCGAATCGAACGGTATTAACTAAACTTGATATCGCATGCCGGGCAAAATAAATCTAATTGCAAAGTCTTCGCGTTGTATCCGCCGCGTCCAGGTTGAAGGAAGAGCAGAGATTAGGAGGTCGACCCGTGTAACACGTAAATTTCGTCATAAATACCTGTGTATTTGCTTATATGCCGGGATTTTCGCGGGATGTCCTCGAATTATTCACAAAACATTACAAGCTATACTTACATTTCTGCACAACTAAGTTGTGGAGTTGACCGATTCAAATGAATTCCGTCAAAGGTATTGGAATTTTTTCTTTCAGGAATCGATATTTTCATCTGTTAAGTTTTTTTTTACATGAAGAATCGAATGAAGGGATTGCCTTGGGATTAGCTAACTGCTTCTATCCAAATCCGCTACCATCAATCGTAGTTCGTAACACACGTCGGACCTGAACTAAGCGAGGAAAGTACGTCACGGATATAAATCAGCATATGACGTGAAAACAATTATTAATGATTTTTTTTCAAAATAATTACATATTTATAAATATTTAAAAAATTCTGCAAATTCATCTAATTCTTCAAAAATTAATAACTATTTCTTTTATAGTGAGGATCTGATTGGGAAAATATTTTTTCCAAACTGATCGATGATTTTTTCGATTCTCTTTGTGAATAATCGACTCTCAATAATTGAATTCAATAAAATAATCGATCTAACGTATCGATTCTTTTTTCTAGCCTTGGCCATCGCTTTATCTTCGCATTATTCCCCTTATTTATTATCTCTGCGCTCTTATAGACAATGGGATGCAAAAAGTACTCGTACACGTTCGGTGTCTATATTCATCGTTATGAGATTCAAGTGCATGAAAACGACTGAACTTTCACTTACTTCGGTTAGATTTAATTGTTTCAATATTAAGATGTCCCAAGGTCATATAAGCGGTCTGATATTTACTTGTTCTTCTTTTTTTTAATCATTAACCATATATTAGGCTTTATTCATGTTAATGTCCTAATACACAACGATCATTAACTAGAGCTAACAAAGGTGAACTATTTCGAATTTTTTTTTTCGAATTTCGAATAACAAAGGTGAAATATCGAATTTCAACCTGTAATGGTTATCATTACAGGTTGAAATTCGACAACCATTAATTAATCAGGCTGATCTCGGATTTCGTAACATTTCCACGGTCGACTTTTCCTTTGTCACATTTTTAAACGAGGATCGCGCAAAACACGATGACCGAATGAAATCCCCTGTTTATACGGGTGTTTCTGTTTTTTGTTCTTCCATTTTTCACCGTACACCGCCGAACGCGCTGGAATGCGCGTGCCTCGGCTGCGGTTTATATATATATATATATATATATAAACGACGTGTCGTCCGCAACGAACGGCTCATCCCTCGCGGTATTTCGCCGCGGGTCTCGATGCAATTTTAAAAATATGCGCGCAGAGCACCTGGCTCTTTACAAACACACTCTTTTTCTCTTTCTCTCTCGCTCTCTCTCTCTCTCTCTCTCTCTCTCTCTCTCTCTCTCTCTCTCTCTCTCTCTCTATCTCTCACTCTCTCTCATTTGTGAGTATTTTGATTCTTTTTTTGTTACTTTTTATTTTATGCTGCTTTAAGTACACACGGAGATTTTTAATGGTAGCACCCATCCCTCGCCGTAAGTACAAAGCAGAAAGCGCTCTTTTGTCCAAGTGTCCGTGAATCGCCTATAGTTTTTTATAGAATGCTTTCTAGTATATATATATATATATATGCCGCCTAGGTCCAGATCTGCGTATGTGATACATACAAAGCTATGGAAATTATATAATGTTAACGCTGTTTCTTTTACTTTGTCATTGACCTTCAGCGTCACCTTTAGTGTCATTTGAAGATCATGTTCATTCTTTAGAACTCAGTTAAAAAGAAATTTTATTTTTGACAGTTATTTAGAAACCAAATATTGATTCTTTCATTGGATAAAGGACAATGAGATAATATTTAATTATCATATGCTGGAATTTCTAATTTAGTTCGATAAACAATAATATATAAATTTGCATTAATAATCACCTTCACGTACTCGCATAAAATTTGTTCATTTCATGGGGAATATCATGCGTTTTGATAAGGATTTTATTTAATGAATGAACGGATCGCACCGTAATGAGCCTTAAAGCTCTAAAGAGTAATAAGCCAAGATTAGACCAAGACACCCTCTAAATTTATCTAACAATTCAAGAGTCTCTTTACAAAAGTGAAAACGCATTTAAAAGCATTGTTTGGTTCAAGCATTCAAAGATATGATTTGTTTACTTGTTTGGCATGTCAGAATTTCTTTCTTAAAATAACACTGCCAAAGATATTCGCTTTATAGAAACTAAAAATCCCAAAATAATTCTTATAAAAATCAAAAAAAAACAACAAATATTTATGGAAGTTTCGCGAGAAAGAGAGAGAGAGAATAATGGAAAGAGTTAATCGCGGTACTCTGTTAAAAAGAATTTATATTTATAGTATTACAATTTTCGCTGTACAACGAAATTTCTTCATATTTTATTTAAAATATTACATAATTTTGGCGTGAGATGTATATATTTACCAAGCATGACGAAGTACTGTACTAAAAAAGTACAATGTAAATATTCCAACTGAAATGGGTTACAGTTTTTTATTTTTGAAATATCAATCATTTCAGCAACAGTTTGTAAGCATCGCAAACGAACGGTATATATATATATATATATATATATATATATATATATATATATATATATAAATGTGATGCAAAGCCAGCGAATAGTTCATTCAGGCTATATATCCGAGCCATGGATCACTTGTGAAAGTAGCGTGTATATATATACATATATTGAGTAGGCATATATAGCGCATTCGAAAGACATGATTTAAAATCATCGATCTCGGCCTAATATAGCGCGTGCTCTTCGTGCCGTTTTCGCAAGAGCATTTTTATGATTTTATTTTTCTTTCAAATTCGCGCGCTCGGCTTTTCCGGCTACACACACACACACACACACACACACACACACACACACATTTATACGCACTCTCAACACCACCGTGCTATAATTAAAAATACTCGAAAGTAAGTTTTTACTTTTTGTTTATTTTGGTAACAACATATGTATGGATATAAAACTAAATAGGACAGCAACTTTTACCCAGTTCCATAGATAGAGACATATTCAAAATTTTAATTAACGAGACTTTTTCTATTGAATTAATTAACTTCCCGATTCAGTACTGAGAAAAAAACAACTTTTCTTTTGCGAATTCCAATAAAGTATTTTCTAAGAGAATCGAAATAAATATTTATTTAAATGTACTTTTTTTTCAGCCAATGATTGACTGACATTAAGCCGGCCGTTAAACTTCTTTTCCATGTCGCTAATTCTCGAGTAATCTCTGCCTTCCGGTTAACGCGTTAATTTTCAAAACAATATAGACGTATTGAAATGGTGTCGAATTGAAGATTTATCCTTGAAAATTTAACGTTTAAAAAATGTTCTAAAAAATGTAAAATATTAATTATTGGCCATCACCTTTTTTGTTTGGCTATCGTAAAAGCCCAAGCAATTTTCAGCCACGATTCCAACAATAAGTAAATGAGTATGTGTGTGTGCGTGTGTATTATATATATATATACTATATACGTATATGTGTGTATATATGTGTATACTATAGAAATTCATGCAACTTCATTTACAAACGGGTAAATGTAAAAAAAGACAAAGTATTCAGTATATAATTCCCAGTACCTCCTAAAGTTTAGAATAATTTAAAAGTTTGAAAAACCGACCCGAAGGCGGAACCAACTTTCACGGGCATCTGTAAAATTGAAGAGAGAAAAAAAAGAGTTACCGGAAAAACGGCGAGAGCCCGCGTTAAATGAGCGTATATATTACCAAACGCCGCTACATGGGTTATACGGACTTTCTCTTATCGATAATGTAATGAAAACCTGGAATACTCGCACGCGATAGTCGGAGAAAGAGATAGAGAGAAAGGGGTGGGGGTTTAGAGAATCAAAAAAAAAAAAAAAAAAAAAAGAATACTCCCAAGTCGGAAAAACGAGATACCGCCCGAAGCTGATAAAGCGGTTCGTATATATAACGTTCTTATCAGCGATTACGTTTTTCTCGCTTCGTCCGTTGCTGGACCATATTTACTCGATGAATTTCCTTAAGTAATTCTGCTTCCCGCTCGGCACCCCATACTGAGGCCATTCGCCGGCAATAACTCTACTTCATAGAATCGACTATATATAGAAAACGGCTGCTACCCCGAATTGCGTCACCCTTGCTGCGAGTAGAGAAGGGCAGGCAGCGATACGACCAAGTGAGACCGCATACGATGCGAAGACGCGTCATCGCTCGGTCGACGAGGGACAGATTTGCTTATCGCGCGTTAATGCGCCCGGTGCTACCGCGCGTTCGTGATTTATACTGGCAAGAGCTGGAATATATCTATATCTATATTATCTATCTATCTATCTATCTGTCTATCTAGCCATCTATCTATCTATCTATTTTATTTTTAGGGACTTTTAAACAGCTCAACAATAAGAGAACTGGTAAGATGGTTTAATGGAGACCTGCATTCATGATTATGTCAAATGTTTTACGATTCTAATTCTTGAATTATATAATTAACGTGCTTCGTTAATTGAGATATTCCTAACAGATTTCATTTATAATCAGGACAGACACGATGTATCAAAGAAATTCCTTTAGATTTGCCTTGAGTATTTCGTAATTGAGTGAAATATTTATTAAGTAATGCCAAATGTCAATCTTATGGTGCTAATCAGGATCCTTCCCAATTAGTAATATATGGAATATCATCACTGAGCTGGATGCTCGCACGATCTGACAATCACTTACTACGTTACAAATGCATCCAGATTATCCACTATTGAATGATATGATTGTAACCCTTACTATGGTCACAAATCCTGATGATAGATTTTATTTCTTCCATACCTAGCCTGGTGAGGCTTCATACCTATTCATGTTTCGTATCTTTTATTCCTTGTAATTTGAAGTTTTTCTATATTCACGGGAAAAGAGCTATTGCCAAGTCTGTCCTTTTTACATTCACGCTCACAGCTTGTGGATAAGTGATTTGAAAATCGTTCAATGAATTAGCAGCGGAATCCAAGTGTACACCAATGATCATTACTTGGACCGCTACGTTTTAGCCTTTTGTACGAGCGATCTACCGTTTAGTTTTCAATTTTTCGGGTGCCATCTTTATGCCGATGATTTCTTGAATTATAAGTAAAAATCTCTTCGTGAGTTTGAGCACGATATTTTCCAAAGATTATCTTAATTCTATTTTAAGACGAGTTAACGGTAATGGTGTAATAATTAATCTATTGAGAAGAAGCCACGTCCGCGGATAATCGTGTATATGTCAATAGACTTCACAATTTTAACCGCCCTCCTTTTGGGCTGATGGTTCAAAATATTTCGGACAATCAGGTTGAAATTACTCGATTTTGTATCAGATGGAACATTAACATTAACAGTATTAGCGACATTATCTGTAAATAAAATCAAACGCTGACACAATTGCTTTCCGTGAGAGATTAAGACTGTACTGATTAAAACCTTAGTATTGCGTTACTTAAATTAAAATTAATGATATCAATGAATATAAATATTCGATTTTTAAGCATCAAAAAAAGTTAGGAACACATTTCTACTGATTGTCGATTGTGTATATAGTATTATGGCCCTTTAAAATAGGATACACTTTCTACTGGTCTATTTATTCTTTGAAATTCTTAAACGTGTTTAACCCTCTTGGCTGGCCAATTGTCTTAGATTTCAGAATCGATCTAGTATCTCACGTGGGGTTCTACCGATCGCGCTACTAGATTTATGTGTAGACTACAATATTAAAACTATCACAGCAGAGTGCTAATTTGCCATTCTTAACCCGCGCTTATCTCCGCTCTCCGCACTTTTTCGCAATACTTGCATAAACTTTTAGTATTTCTAGTATTCATTTTGTTATTCCTCTAACTATATGGGATTCTCTGTATTTTAGCTTTATTTGTAATTTTAATTTTCGTTTTAATTTCAATGGTATAATTAATATGAATTTAAATTTAACTTTAATTTTATACTGATTAAGATTAGTCCATCTGTCATCGAACAGACGAAGCCAGCAAGGTGCTCAAGAAGAAAACGCAAAAAAATAATTGTTTCCTTTTCATTAAAATTTTGTCGCAATTTCCATTTTATCTTTAAAATAAAGTTTCCTCGCATACTTCCTATAAAATAAAATTTTGATATTTGACCTGAACGCCTGAATAATAATTGACAATGTTAAAACATTGTTTTGTGAAATCACCTTTTTTTTTAATTTGACTGATTATATGCTTAATTTTATTGCATTATGAGTATATCATAATTATTACACTTATAATGAGTTTTATGGCTACTATTATTGCGTATTTTTTCTACAATAACTATGGCTGGATAGGACCTTGAATCCTTGGACAAATATATTGAAATTCAATTCAATTCGATCCAATTCAATTCAAATCAATCTATCAAAATATATACATACATATTTATATATATATATATATATATATATATATATATATATATATATGTATGTATATATGCAAATACGTAAATATGTCTTTGGGCGAGCGAGGGAGGCCGCGAGTTCCGGCAAGTGGTCGTCGAAATGCGGTCTGAGCGATGCTTTTTACCGCCGCTCTAGATAACTTTGCTCGACTCGTTCTGTGCCTATCGCCCCCCCTCCCCCTCTTCTCTATCACTTTCCCTCTCAAGAATCCGCGTTGCGATAAATATTGACGCACATGTTGAGCAGCGCAGCGCGCGTCGCGCGCGTTGTTGATCGGATTTGTATAAAATATAAGTGTGACGAAACGCGGAGACCGCGGCGTAAGTAAGTTGCGCAAGCTCCGCGGCGTATACCGAATTTGTAACTATACGTATATGCCTATATTATTATGATTCAATTATTTGGATGCACCGCTGATGCACTCAATGATTCGTAAGGAATCGTGTATGTATATATATATATATATATATATATATATATACTTTAATCCTGAGTATAGTCGATCTCGTTTAAGACATTCATCCTGCCCCTGCCTCCCAGCATCAGGTTCGGATCTGCAGCGCTGCGTATAGAGACAAGTTCGATTAGCCGCGACGTCGTTCCGTTTTTCCCTTGCAGCTCTCGCTCTAATTCCACGATTAATGACAGGGCAGACGCAGTCGGTATCTAACAGATTTACGGGAACCTATTATACTTATTCAATTAGAATAAATTTTTCGAACTTTAATTGCGCGTATATAAAAGCCAATCCTTGACATTGGTTTTACGGTCGATAATACGCGGCTGCGTACTTTCACCGTGAAATCATTGTATATTTTTCGCGCTGGGATAGTTGTAAAGATAAAGGAGAGAAGAAATTGTTTTTTTTTTTTTTTTACTTTTTTACGCCAACGATTGTAAAGTAGAATTTTTAGGCGTTCCCAGTTGCGGAGTAAAATCCTACAAGAACTTTGTTTAAACTTTTCAAGTTTTCACGAGCGATTAATATAGATGAAGAAATGCAGCTTAACAATTCTAGATTTAAGGAGTATCGGAATGTTACTTGTGAAACATTGGTATTGAACACTGATCAAAATACGTCATTGGACTCCATAAAATCGAGAGCGGGGGGGGGGAGTGCAAAATTAAATTTTTACATCGACTGTCATAGAAATAAAAAAAATAGCGTACGCAACGTAGGCGTATCTTTTACATCCTTGTGTTTATTGAACCTAACGCTCGAGTCGGCTTCGCCCGACCTTCGGGCGGGGCCGTTGCATTTGCACGCGGGCGCAAATTTCTATTTTACGCCTATACGACGCACAATAAACGATTATCGCAGGCGCGAAGAATGTTTTTAAATTAAGCTCACGGCGATAAAACGGCTGCGGACGGAAAAGCTCATACGGGCTATAAACGATATGTACCAAGAGCGAATCCGTAGCAGGCGAATTTCTCAATCGTTCGCGGGTGGGTAAGTGAGCAATGTACGTTTGTATTTTATCATAAGCGCGATTAAAAGTTAGAAATTGCCCGGGGCATTCGTTGAAATTCAATCGACTCGCGATTGATCGAGCAATTTGTTCGCCGCTCTATTATAATTTGCCTTCAATTATCGGTACTTCATTAGCGTCTCGACTCTGCGCCCGATTCATGACTGACTTAACGAATGGCATTAATCACACACACGTGTGTGTGCGTGTGTGTGTGTGTGTGTGTGTGTGCGCGCGCGCGCGTGTATGTGCGTGTGTGTGCGTATATATATATACGAAATAACGACAACGAGGGAACGGCCGCAATACAGTTTTGCGCGCATTTTACGAATACCACAAGGAATGCATGTTGTGCGAGTCAACGCTCGAACGAGGAACATTACAACTGTTTTATTCGCGCACGCGCTAGCGAACGACGCGGACGTCCCTGAAATCACCGCGTACCCGTGAACGGGAGAGAGGAGAGACAGAGAGAGAGAGAGAGAGAGAGAGAGAGAGAGAGATAGAGACGGACGGCCAGAAACTTTCACTATAAGGCCGATTTGTATAGCCGGGGTATACAATGCTCGTTATATTTATATAGAGTCTATTAGAGCGTACGTATAGTGTCAGGTCGGTCGTGGGACTCTATTATAAATCCAGGCATCGACGCGACACCTCGCTCCGCGCACGAATATCTTGGAAGGGTGGAGTGGGGGAGGGGAGGGAGGGGTTAAATTCTTCAATTACAAAGTCGCTGGCGCGCGATAAATGCGCGCCCCCCTTGGAGCTTACCAATAATCGCGACGACGTCGACGAAAGGACAGGGGGGGGGGAGGCGAGCAGAGCTTCGACTGATGCATCGATTAATTGGTGTGGGGCGAAATCATTTGCCGTAAACATGTATATATAATATATATATATATATATATATATATATATATATATATATATATATATATAAGCGAACTCTTCGCTGCAACGCGAACACCAAATTCCTATCTATATTGAAGCGTATTTGTTCCTCCTTGAAGCTTTGGGCTGCGGAACGGGTTTAATTGAATGCACATCGTGAATAAATACATGTGTGTGTGTGTGTGTGTGCATGTATCTGTATCCTCATGCATGTTCTGCACGCGTATGCGCGCACATACGGTGCGGTCTTCCTCATTAGCATATTCTTGATGTACACGGTGCCGAGCGGAATCCGTATCTGATAGAAAGCTGAGGAAAAAAAAAAATAACGCGCGCGTTTCGCGTACGCTGCGCCGGTGTTTTTCGGTTTTTTGTTCTTTTTGCTTATAGCGATGCGCCGACGTACGAATTTTAAGCAAGAAAACATATTTTCCCTTTTCTTTTTTTAACATTGCCAAAACGATGTCCGTGAAAAAATTTGGACTATCGAAATCAAATATTCGAATGATATAAGTAAATAACAAAAAAAAAAAATACGAAGAAAAATATCGATGTACTTCTCGTATATATTTACGAAACTGTCCATTTGATTGTATAGAGAATAATGAAAATTGCAACGCAAAAGAAGTTCGTTTTACGAAACTTCATTGGTTTAGGCAATATATACTTACCGCAATTCCACAATGGTAATTGATAATTCGATTTCGATATTTTCTTCACCACAATTCCGTGTTAAATACATACTCGTGGTCTCTAAAGCATAAACGAAACGACCTGATTTTTTTTTTTTTTAATGCAAGGATTTGCAAATATATTGCGTGTTATTAGTGTTATTATGCTCCAATTCATTCATGTATTATAGTGCGCGCGCGCGTGTGTGTGTGTGTGCGTGTGTGTGTGTATTAATTAAATATCAACATACATCATCATTAGACAGAATTGAAAATTTATAATCGCGGCGCGACACATCCTTAAATTTAAAAAGATTTATTTACTTTCTAAAAAATGCCACGTATATATGTGTATATATAGAAACGATCGTTGGTCATTTTCAACTTGACTCGTCCGCTTTCTACATATGCGCCACGGTCTAAAGCTGGCGTTTACCTTTGAAAATCAATTATACGTACGTATACGTACGCGGACGCGTCCAGAAATCGCAATTTTTCACCGTCACGCGATACATCGCGCGCTCTCGCGACTCTCGCGCGCAGCGTGGCGCGGATGGCACCTTTACAAGATATTAACCGCGAGATATTAAAAAGATTACGGGAGTAGCGTGAACCCCATCGCGATTTGTCATCCCCTCGTTTCCCGTTCGAACTTTCAGCTCGCCGCGGTGGCGGTGCATTTTGCATACATAATCACGCGTACGTATATATAGGTTTATATCAAATTGATGAGGTATGCGACCTCAGATGCTTGAAATACGAACATATATATATATATATATATATATATATATATATATATATATATATATACATACATACAAGTTCGCAGAAGTCCAAGCGTAATGTAAACGGACAAGGTGTAGGGGTTTATATGCAAAATGACAAGTATACCTACACACAGACACACACCATACACACATACTTCGAGGATCTGTTTGAAGAAATCAAAATAAAAAGAAAAAGCAAGCAGCTCGTACCTATTTCTAACGTAACGCAATAAACTCGAGAGCCGCGTACGCGACGCGTCCAATAACCATAAAGTAAAAACGATTCCGGGTTTTATCCGGGGGAGCGAGGAGGGCTCCGCGATGACGTCCGGCGCGCCGCTCGATTCGCGAAAACGATCGCTCATCTATATATATATATATATATATATATATATATATATATATACATTGACGCACGTAGGATCTTCCTGTACAGGGTCAGCAGCATTTTTCCAGCCGGCCCCGCGAGTTTCTATATACATGTATAATCCCGTGCTCGCGCGCCGTTCTATGCCAGATGTATATATATATATATATATATATATATATATATATATATATATATATATATATATACATACGTGCGACCGACGCAGAGCCGCGTGCGCGCCTACCGTCGGCCCTTTCACTCGGCGACCCGCCGGAGAGAGCGCGCGCACCTCCGGCCCAATTAATAAATAACGTCCGTGCGAATTTTTTTGTCCGTTTCGTTTTTTTTTTCGTGTTTGGCCTCGGATCGAACTTTTCCTGAATCGCGGCGTCTGCCAGGCCTGGTAACGACGCGTCAGCGAAGTAACGTATTGACGCCGAAAAGACGCCCTCTCTGCCTCCCTCCTCTCTTAGATCTCCCGTCTATAATCTCCCGGATTTTATACACATATACATATATATATATATATATATATATATATATATATATATATATATATATATATAATCCGCGAAAACGCAATTAGCCGCTCGTAAATCGCGATCGGACGAGTGCTTCGAAGAAGGCGTCTCTTCGTCGAGGAGAGAAATCACGCATTCACGGGGCTCGTGTATGATCGGAGGAAGGCTAGACAGGGGGAGGGAGCTTACATATATATAAAGAACTCATCTCTCTGCCGAAGAGACACAGATCGCCTCCCCTCCCCCCATGGAATCACGTTAATCGTCCCGTAAATCAGTCCTGAGGTCTTCTATTGCCGCCCTCTTCCCCGCCTCCCGGCAGATACTAAGCCGATTTACCTGCAGGCGAGGTCGGATCAAAGAAATGGTGTGTTGGTGCAAATACGTGTGTATGTACTGTAAAACATAGGAAGTTAAAATATTTTTGATAAAGTAATTTTTCTTTAAATTTATTTAAGCTTACCTAGGCCCTATTTAGGAGAGCATCTTACACTTTTTCCCTATTGAAAGAGTGTCAAAATTCGACGTTTCTCTGGAGGGTGTTGTTTGACTCTCTCTGGAGAACAGGTCATCGTCAACCATTTCACGAGAGCCAATTGAGCGTCACGCCGAGTTTGATTGTTCAATTTTCAATTTTGTGCAGGAATGAAATGCTCCTCCATTCGAGCTTTCCTCGCGAGACCAATTCTGCCGAGAAACAAACACCTAACGATGCTTCACCACTTCCGATAAAAATAATAAATACATGGTAGTATATTAAAGTAATAATAATAAATTAATATATATATATATATATATATATATATATATATATATATATGATAAGTACTATCAGATTTATCTGAGTGGGCAAAAACAAATCGTTAAGTTAAAAACAGAGGAAGAGAGGAATAATTTCTTAACGTTAACTTAATAACTCTTGCCGACTATGACTATATAGTCTATTCTCACAGTGATAAAATTCCTAATATGGTACTATAAATTTATGATAAATAAAGACGAGGATGAGCTGTGCCGATAGAAGCGTCGATAATACGAGGGCGGCAATAATCGCGTTGGTAATAAAGCTCGCGTTGTCGCAGTATCGTGGCGAAGGTTCGTGTGCCAGTGACTTCATCACATTCCATCGGTTATCCGTCAGGTGGCAAGCGTTGCCAGATTTAGTCACGGCCGATTTAAGCCATCGTTTACGTCGGAGCGATATTTTTGGACCGTAGACACGGCCCAAAGACAAAGCCGAGCGAATCCGAATTTCACCAGTTCGAACTGTTGAGCTTTGGTCGTGAATTTTTTTTACGATCACTGACCATCCCTCAATCGTTTTAGGAATGTTCTATTATCGCGTCGATCGACTGTTTTAGTCCGCCAAGCAATCCCGTAGCTCCCCCTTTAATTTCACAACTCCGGCGCCGAAACGCTCGAATCCTCGACCATTAGAATTTTCATGAACGTTGGTAATATCTTTTGCTGCGTATACTCGTCAATCTAAGAAAATAATAGCTGGATAAAAAAGGTCGTTTCCTCGTGATACAAATGTCTGACAAATTGGAATCAGTAGCTAAAGATCGTTTCGGTAAAAACTGTTATTACTGTTGTGAATAAATTACAATGCGACACGTGAGCTTGCAGAAGCGATTAAACTAGATCATAATATATATCGGTTCGAGTCACAATTTAGTTAATTAGAGCTTAATTAATTAGATAATTATATTCATCAGTATTATGCCATTGCTAATTGCCTCATTACACCCGACTTATTTCCTACATATGCTCCCAGATACAGCTATTAAGAATTTCTTCTTCGATTTCACACCGGCATTAATCCCATCGTGAAACTAAAATAAGCCAAATTAAATGGAGTCCACAATCTCTCTATTTGTTTGCCCCCCCCCCTCCCGCCAATGCTTTAGAAAATGGGATCCGGCGACGATCGACGCGACCTGGTCGTCGCGTCTTTACGACGGAACGCCGACGCTCCGTGTTTTCGCAGTCGCGATGCGTGCGCTTAGTGCCGTTCGAATCCGGACGAATATGTAGATCTAATGGAGGGTGCCGATTGAACTATACCGAGAGAGAGAGAGAGAGAGAGAGAGAGAGAGAGAAAGACAGAGGAAAACGAAAGAAAGAAAAATCTTACGGCGACGAAACAACGCGCGAGCCGGAAGGGTAGAGAGGGGCGTGCGCCGGCTGGTTTTCCATGCCCGCGTCGGCGGCGCGGCTTTTCTTGACATTGATTTTACAAGAGGCCTGCCCAGGCCGCCGCGAACGTTCCTCGCGATCCCCCATTCATTCGGAGCCAGTTTCTCGCCCGTTGCACGTTGTGTTTTTCTTTTCTTGTCGCGCTTTTTATTCAATAAAGCAGGCGCTCTCTCATCGGTAATCCGCGCCCGCAAATTGAAATTGTTTTACTTGGAAATTTTGCGCGGACTTGAAAAATCGCGCGGAAAATCTTGGCGGTGTGTATAAAAGTAGTAGGGGGAGGGGGGGCTGTGTAGATAGTCAATATATATATATATATATATATATATATATATATATATATAAAAGTATATGTATAACGATAATTTGTGAATGTGTCATAATTTCAAAAAATATCTAATTTTCAAAAAATCTCACTCGAATTCAGTAAACAATGATTCTGGACAATAGTAAGGGAATATTAATTGAAATTGTGATAAATAATTTACTAACCTAATAAAAATATTAACAAAAATACAAAAAAATATTATTTTGACAACAAAACAGAATTATTTGCTTCTGCAAAACGGAAATTTAAAAATAAAATTTTTAAAATCATTTCAGTAATTACAAAAATATTTTTCTTTGTTTTAAGCGAGTTAATTAGAAAGCAATATAAATATTAACTTTTTTGATAATATAAGGGTTTTTTGAAGATTTTAAATAATAATAACTTGACTGCAGTTGTATTCTAAATTATTAATCAGTAATCCTGAGATCTGAAACCAATTCTATGTATAATGTTCTCGTATAATATTTAGTTTGAATACAATTGTATTAATCTATTTTTATCATGAACACAAGAGAGAGAGAGAGAGAGAGAGAGAGAGTTTAGGAGAAGAAGTCAAGCGTGCATGCTATATTACACGCTTGTTATCTTTTACTATGCTAGGTATTGATATATAGGTACCAATCAGCTCTACTGCTTCCTCTGAAACTATGAAACTTATATTCGCTTAAAAAATTTTCAATAACTGCTATTTGAATAATGAATCGGCGCCTTACAATTATAAAAAAAAAGGAGAAGAAAAAATACAAATCATAGACTTTCGTTGACGAGATAAATTTAAATTTCTAATTTCATTCGCAGTGTCCATTCCTCATTTTTCACATTATTATTATTATTTTTTTTTTTTTGTTGATTAATATAGAGAAATTAAACATCAATTAGCGTTAGCGCTACTTAATTTATCACAAATTCTTATTCGTATTCTAATGCAGGGGAAAAAAAACCACATTCGTATACGTAATTGCATGAAATTTCTTCATAAGCCTTTTATGATACCCCGCGGATTATATATGCGACCATTTTCTCCGCGGATAAATGTATTTAATTCAATACTACCGTACCATATATATTTGTATATATTTATAGGCCTGCAGAATTCTTTCGACCGGCTTGAATATCCAGTACCAGTATGCTATTATATCTTATCACACACGACCGCATTTAATTATATCGTGAAAAACGTTTTATAATAGAGAAGTTGTGTATACATATATGTGTATGTGTGCGTATGTATGTGTGTGCGCGCGCCTGCGCGCGTACGTGTACGTTAATAAATGTTCTCGCGTAGATTTCTTTAATCAGATGCTGACACGTGCGCGTAATCGTAGTTCATTAAATATGCACCTATAAAATTTTGATTTTAAGATTCGATCTTTAGAAAATTTATCAGGGATCGAAATCAAAACGTTTTTTTTTTATCTGTCCCACAATCGAGACTGCCTCGCGTTAATAATTCTTACGTGTCGCCTGACGAACGCGGCACAAAAGTTGCGTTCAGTAAACCGTACAGTTGGTGATGCGTCGTCACGCCGCTGCTGGCAATTCATCAGAAACATTCGGAAATTCGTATCGGCGAAATGCGCAATCGTGGCGTACGGACCGACGCTTTACGAAGAGAATACTCTGCGTCGCGCGATAATTACGTAGGAGTAAGGAGCTATCAAGGCCGAGTAAACGCGGGAATCTCCACACCCCCACCCTCCACCCTCCTCGCCCAAAAATCGCAGGAGGAGAACAAACGCGCACCAATTTCTCCTCCACCTGATGTCTCGGAATCGAAATCATTAACGCTCCTGTGGAAGCTTATCGCGAAAGAAACGAACGGGACGAAGGGAAATCCCGCGTATTAATAGTCGGCCGCGTGTCGCGGGCAACGATGCGACGCGCCGCGTCCGTTCGTCAAGCGCGCAAATGCCATGGAACGAAAAGAGGGCGAAACGTTTTAAGGATTCCGCGAAAGTGGCCCCTGCGTAAAGCTCGAAATTTTCCCTCTCCGTTGATAGCCGCGCCACTTTAATTGGCCACGCGAAGGAGAGAGCATCGTTATACAATGCAATTTATCAACGTCTCCTGTGTAACGTGTATATATATATATATATATATATATATATATATATATATATAACAATTTATTATGTATTATAAAAGGTCTTGGTCAAATTGACGTTTCATAACGTTTTTTTTTTTTTTTTTTGGAAAATTGAAGGATTATTTTAGGTCTTTACAACAGGCTGTTGGTAAAGAAATAAGATTTATTTTTTTCACGGAGCGAAGCGTGAATGGGAATGGAAAATAAACTAATGAAGCATAGGGAGGGGGATAATAAAATTGTTATACAGTGCTCGGATATTGGGGATTCGCGTGGTCGAGAAGAAAAAAGCTTACGTTATGGCAGAGACCGATTATCAAATTCATTAAATATAATTTTACCCGTTTCATTTGTTTCCTTGACTTGAGAAACGCTGAAAATTTCTTGTCACGTCGTCTCTCTCGTCTGGCCAAAGCCAATGCAATTTCTCTTCATTGCTCCCGGGTCTTCGAAGACCGCAGGGACGAAATTATCTGGAAAAGTCTCCCGAAATGTATCTCGCCGATGTATATATATATATATGTATATGTACATATAACCGAAACGAGACCCACTCTCGGATAATTCCCCGGAAGGCAGAAAGCATCAGCAGAAGCGGCGGCGGCGGTGACGGCGGCTCGAGGCGGAAGAGCCCCGGCCTGCTAATTGCAATTTAATGCTCGTGCAGTCAAAAGGCGGGCGCGGCAGCAGTGGCCCTCTCGATCGGCGATGGCAGAGAGAGAGAGAGAGAGAGAGAGAGAGAGAGATTCGCTCGCGGGCATATAACAACCCAAAACTTCGTCCTCTCGCTAATTGGCCAAGAGCGCTGCTGCGACCTCCCCCCTTCGCTCAACCCAACCCTCACTCAACTTACACAAGCTCCTCCTCATCGTTATAAACGCGCCGAGTGTATATATATGTATATAAACATAGGTATATACATATATAAATATATGTATGTATGCATGTATGTATGCATGTATGCCTGCATATATGTATAAAGAAAGAGTTATTTGAAACACACGCGCACGCCACCGGCGAGAACGCGCAAAGAGCTCGCAATTACCCCGCGGGTTCAATCCGTGATCGAGGGGAATCCTCCACTTGGATTTCTTTTCCCTCTCTCTCTCTCTCTCTCTCTCTCTCTCTCTCTCTCTCTCTGTCTGTCTATCTCTATCTCCCTCTGCGATTTCCGCACTGTCTGACGTGAGGTGGGGGAGGGGAGAATGGCGCGCAAATTAACGCAAGCCTCCGTCTTTGCCGGACTTTCGATTCCGCGCCAATAGTAGTGCGCGCGTCTGGGTAGGATAGGGGGAGGGGGCGCAATAAATTTTCAAACGATATGTATACACATGTATAACCATATACCAGCGACGCACGTGTGCGTCCTGCACTTTTATTTCGAGAAAGTTTTTATAGCGGGCGCACGCTGGATACCCGTGCAACGGATATATATATATATATATATATATATATATATATATATATATGTGGGTGTGTGTGTGTGTTTGTGTGTTTCTGTGTACCTTCTTTCTTCAATACCTTTTTCTTCCTATTTTCCGGCAATACGCGTAACTTCACCAGTATGTAAGTATGTATGTATAAAGGCATGCATCGAAAACTTTCTTTCGTCGCGCGGGGTAAAATTTATTCTCGAGCTTCGAACAGCTTCGAAAGTGGTTCTCCTCGAAATTCGTCTCCTATATATATATATATATACATAAACACACAGATTTTTCATCTGAAAAAATTGGGGAAATTTACCTATGTACACGTATCCTATTGCGCAATCGACGAGCGCTACAAATCCGCGATCGTTCGATTGTAATCTATACACTACTATGCTCTCAGTTGTACTTTACGCTCGCGAGAGCGCCGATATTGCGCTCGTTAGCCAAGACGTACATTACAATATTCCACCTACATATACACAGATCCATAAGAGGCTGGCTCGCGCGCGCGCGCGCGCCAATGTAAAAATAAAAATCGAGGTTCGCCAGTCGCGAAGTAATTTCACATCTAAAAGCAAATAAGCCGCGCGATCATCGCGCCCTCGTCTCCGGTGGGAAATAAAAATAAAAAAGAAAAATGAAAGAAACGATCTTGACTTTTTGTCTCTCGAAGCTACGGCGGCGTCTGGGGCAATAACGAAACTAACGTACGACCCGCGCACCGTTCTCTTTCCGCTTCGCTCTCTCTCTCTCTCTCTCTCTCTCTCTCTCTCTTTCTCTGACTCTCTCAGACACACATAAACTCTCGCTCTCTCTCTCTCTTACCCGCGTAGGGGAAGGGGGATGTCGGAGCATCTAACGGGCCCGCATACCAAAATTAATAAGCAATTTGCTTTAAATAAAGCGTCCGCGCACGCGGGCGCGCGCGTAACGTCGGTATAATATTGGCGAAAGCGAACGAAATTTCCCCCCCCCGTCTGTTTTTAAAACACTTTTCGATGTATTAGCCATTGTTACGGCCGTTAATTAATGCACATATTTTTCTTTGCATAATCGTATATTTGTGCGTTTGTGTATGTATATATATACATATATATATATATATATATATATATATATATATACATATATACATATATATATATATATATATATATATATATACACGCCGGGAGAACGACGAGCAAAAAGCGGGTACGATCAAAACATTGCACGGTCTTGAGTAGTAATGACTGTGTCATATTTATGCATATAAACTTTCGCGGCAAATTTATTGATCAATGAATTTATTATGAGAAATTCAGTAATATATACGAAAACACTTCGAGCAATACGTCTACTGCTTTTAGTTATAATACAAACAGTTCATAACAAGCGTATATTGCGCAATTATCGTTTTAAACAATGCCAATTAATGTTTAACATTTGTCAAATTTTAATTAAAATAAAACTTATTCGCCTACGTCGGTCCAGCATATGTATTATTCGTATCGAACATGACGAAGGAGTTTTTTGTTTTTGTTTATGAAAGAAGTTTCTCAGGCATGGAATAAGGGAAAATACGTAGTGCTCGGACATTTTTTGAAACACAATGTTTTTTCTGTCTTGTTTTTTTTTTTTAAGAATTGTACTATTTTTAACGTAATCTTTAGATATTTTTACTTAAACAAAAAATATCGTCGTCGTTATACTTGCACAGGCTTGCACAGGCTTTTCAATTTACCTCTATTTTCGAATGTATTAGATTCCATATTCGGATCGAATTTTTATACACCTAATATTGATTATCTATCCTGAATTAAAAGATACCGTGATCCGAACTTAAAAAATAAATCTTCATAATTAAAGTAAATAAATAAATAGGTAATTAATTAAAATGAAAAAATATAAAATATTTCTTTTAATATAATTTTATTAAACCAATTCATTACACAGCCACAAGAAATGAGAAAACTTATATTTACAAACGTCGCATTTATATGTCGGTGTAGGGAGCGTCCGTGCGAATTAAAGGTATTTCCACTCTTACAAAAAGGGGTAAACTCGTCCAAATATCCATGCAACGATTACAAAAGTAGAACCCGCAACCGAACATCTAATTTTCAACTAACTAACGATTGCGATCGTTAAAAAATAATGGATTTTATTGATTCTGATGGATTATTATTTATATACACTTGATTTTCTTTATTGTCATTAACCTCGTAAGGTCGTGCCGAATTGCGCGGCGAGTGAAAACGACGCGGCTTCGTTTGCGTCTGCTGTTATTGTGTCCCGCGACTAGGATAGCGCACCGCCATAGTTGACGTAATTTTAAGATGAAACGCAACTGTTTCGCATCACCGTACGTGTGCAATCGATCATCCGTGTAAATAATATTTCTCGTTACTTTTGTTATTTACTTAGGACCTTATTAGGACCCAAAATATCAGGCATTAGATCGATTAAAACAACAAAATTATAAACAATCCTATCGCTGTCTATCTACTTCTACCATTCGTCTGTTCCAAATGCTAATAGGTTCTTCGTCATTCTATGGCACAGGCCGCGCAGAATTAGTTCCCCCATCCAAGCAATTTCGTGGATAATAAAAAGCACTTATGACTATTGATTTCGAAATAATGTCGGCCAAAAGCGTAACTGCGAAATTCGCCAAACATCCCGGTATTTGATCCAGATGGATCGGACGAGGTTAGAAGATTGAAAATATGTTTCCACGGCAATTTCTGTACCAATTTTTTGGCTACAAACTCTCGGCCCCTATGGACTACATCAGATTTAATTTTGCAACCACCGCGATTGACGTGCGTATAATAATAATAATAAAATTAATAGAGTATGCCCAATTCTTAATCGTCTGCTTCTTTAAATTCCTATGAATCGAGACATTTTCGAATGATATTCACTTGCAGCAAACGTACTACGAATAATTGTCCTCTATCTCGACGCAGTCTCCTTCGTATTCCATATAAATTTACCGAGTATCGAGCAGTGTCGTTCGTGAAAATTTTTGCTTCGTCGTCGACGTGCTCGCGGGCCTCGATTAATCCTCAAAATCGGGAATATCCTTGAAAACGCAAAATTTTGCGTACGCGCTCGCCTTGAAACGCGAGGCGGTAAAATTATTGATTATTTATCAAATTAAATCGAACGGTAAAATTTGCGGGCCATCGTCGTTACGCGAATATAAGTATGCGGAAAGTCACCGCTGCCGAAATGCATAAACGGAAATTTCGCTTATCGCGCTCTTCGTGCGCACGGGGCTTCTGACATTGTATATATATATATAGACGTACACACTTATTTTGCATACCCGCATACTCCTTGGCACGGGTTATCGGCGTACTTCTACGTATAAATTAAATTTACAATCAAACGAGTTTGATTTCTCGAATTGATTGCGCCGAAAGGCGAAGGAAAAACAGACGGAGCGTTTATTTTTCGATCCTTGTTTTCGCAGAGCATCACAAACAGCTTGAATTATAAATCCCGCACGAAATCGCAACGGGCTACCGCGCTGTATGCCTAAAACAACGAGGCTTGGCACGCACGAGGTGTTCTTATGTATGTGTGTGAGTGAGTGAAAGAGAGAGAGAGAGAGAGAGAGAGAGAGAGAGGGAGAGTTTGTGTGTATTTACAGTGGTGCATTCCTGTTTGCGATCGCGGGCGCGCGCGCCTCGCAAGTCCCCGCATTTGTTCGCGAGTTACAAAAAAAACAGCGCGAAGCTAAAAGCACTGAGGATAAAGATAAGTAGAAACTTAAAGCCCATGGAAAATGTGTCGCTAATCCGAAGTCACTGTTCCAGCATAGAGCTGCCGTAATCTAAATACATATATATATATATATATATATATATATATATATATATATATATATAAATAAGCCACCTGTATGCCGTGGGTTATGACTGTCAATTCGGGGTAGCGACAGTGTTTTAATCGGCTTTCCGCTATCTTCGTTGCCCAAAAAATAGGTCGTTACGGCCGCGTGCTCCTTGTTCTGCATATAGGGAGTCAAGCATCGTCATATCTTATGGGCAACATTTCAACATTTATAATAAAAAAGGAAATTTATACAATTCCAACAAAGATATCGATTCTTTTAGCGTAAAATTTAATATCTTTGTAGAAGATACAAAACATCGAGATAAAAATGTTTAAATTCTGTTTTCTCCTTATTATAATTGCTTCATTATAATCAGTTCGCTTCTGTTATATTTATAAATGATAATAATAAAAGATTTTCAAATTCGCACAGTCAACACTAAATTAGAACAAGTGAATTCAACTTATTCAAGAGATTACACCACTGTGATACACTATAGAAGAGTTATTCCGAGCAATTTTGATATATATAATTTTTTGTATATGAGGAAAGTAAATAACAAGACAGTTTTCGAATATATTAATGTACCGCTACTTATAAAAAAAAAATTAAAAATGTTTTGGTTGTTAATTTAGAATCGTAATGCAAAAAACAAAAAGTGGTGAAAAGTAATTACTAAAAAACTAGCATTCGTAAGGAAAAATTCGAGTGGGATACTCGAGAATAAGATAGTAATGGATTTAGTTTGACAGTAGTACCGTTATAATCTCATACTACGCGATATACGATGTACTCGCATTGCTTGGAAAAATTTGACGCGCGTCATAAAATTCATCTACGTATTATAGAGAAATTCAATTGTTTTGCTTGGTTTCCTTTTAGAATCCGCATTAATAGCGTGGCTAGACATTGAAGAAAATCATTAATACACATGGGAAAAATTTCCTTTACGATATTCGTAATCGACGAGTCCGCGTGGCCTCGCAGAAACTCTTGAACAAAATTAACCTGAACGGGGTCTTCTCGTCTCCGCATACTAGCGTTTAAGAATGACTTATAAATAAACATCTCTGCCGGTACATTGGGTGATTGATAAACATATATCACGTGAATCCGCTCAATAAGCTTAAATTTCACTCATTCGACCGACCGTCCATGGAATTTTCTCCGCGGCTATATCACGCCAAAAGGGCCAGTTACCCATTATCTTTGATCACATTACAAGGAGCGTCATTTACGTGTACAGCATTACTTGCTGCTTCGGGCGAAGGAAATCCCCTACTTTACAATGCGCTGCCTCTGAAATAATAATAATAATAATCATCATCATCATCATCATAATCATAATCATAATAATAAGACAAATCACACTCGAGAAATTGCCGAGTTTAATTTCACGTAAAATTCCGCATGATTAATGCGACCCTCTTACCTTCCCGCAAAATGTCAAAGCAAATACGCATCTTCTTTCTCCTTCGCCCGACGCGTTTCGCGTTACGCCGATTTATTGAATAGCCATTATTTTATCGAAAAATAAATATCCAGAGGAAGATGGGTCGCGGAGAGGCGGGAGGGGGGGGAGGAGTGGAGACGCTTTCTGCTATACTTGAGCGACAGATATATTCATTCCTTTAGCGAAACGCTTAATGTGATAATTTATAAACTTCGCGTAATGCCTGACTTTTATACAGTAATATAATACTCGATTTCATCAAACCTGTTTTGACGCTTTCCTAACCGATGCGGTGCATCGAAGGCTCGCTGCATATATATATATATATATATATATATATATATATATATATATATGCACACGCGCGCTCGCGCTCACGCTCGAGAATACACGCTTACAAACTTATATAAAACTGCAAAAATTAGATGAATCTCAAAGTATGCACTGAAAGGAATTTAATATTAAAATTATTATTTTTCTTGAAAATTAAAGGACAAACTCCATCAATTGACGATCAGTAACTTACTGTTTATTGAAGAAATCTTTAGTTTATATTGTAACATTCGCTATTTCGTAGCTTTTGTATGTTTTACGATAGAAGATAATAATTAGTAAGCTTTAAAATGAATAATTCGACTGTTTTAATCAGGCGAGACAGGTCCAAAAATAGCAGAAAAAAATTAATAAATTTTCATGTGAATTTCTCTCGGTGCGCCTGATACTGATAAGTGTAGGTTTCTTAATCGTGTGCATTTGCTAGCGCTGAAGCAGAGATTAGAACTTTCACGTGGGTCTTGATAATGCGTACTGATTGATACATATTACAATCGTTGAAAATCCTGCACATAAATATACGAAAATTTTTATATAAAATTGTTTAAAGAAAAATTTAATTAATTCCTGATCGACATAAATTCTCTTTAAAAATATTTTATATTAATTTAATTTAGACGAATGGCGAGGCACATAAATTTTAGCAATGAAAAATTTTTTTTTTTGGGGATAAATTTCTAGAGGGCGTGTATTAAATGTGAAATTTACGAAACTCTATACCGTTGTCCGGTCCTAAACGATAACGAATTCCTTTCGTTGCCTCGCAAAATATCATTGATTTAATTTCATATTAATACCGATCTTTCGAGATTATTTTATAGGAGATTGTTTCGCGTACGATAAAATTTCAAATTTACCTGCCGCGCAGGCGTGCATTTCGGTATTCGCTCAATAAGATACGTATACTTAATCTTTATCGTCAAAAAATCGACCGATTGTTCGTTGAAGGACAAAACAAGAATGAAGTATGAAGCTTTTGAAATGCATTATTTATATATATATATATTCGGTGAAAGGACGGCGGGCTCGTTTTCTTTCAGCTAGCGGGATTATTTTTTTCACGATTATTTTTTGCGCTTACGATGTGTATACGCGGCGGAATATATCGGCGATTAAAATCGACGAAATAATACAAAGTGCGCGTGTCGAACAATATATATATATATATATATATATATATATTTATATATTCGGCATCGACCAAGCGTGACTTTTGCATTATACTTCCGATGCTAATTCTAATGTTCTTCGCGTAATATTTAAGTCGCATAAAACGATCTAACGCTCTGGACAATTCGTTTTAGATATATACACATACGCGCGCGGACACACACACACACACACATACACACACACACGCGCACAGACACACACAGACACAGACAGACACACACACATAAGTAAATTATTAAATGAAGATATTAAATCCATTCCGACACACGCGTTACTTTCATTTTCGATTGGCTATAAATGAACGATATGCGAATGGAATTGTTAAAAAAATCTATACGACAACTTAGTTGGTTATGTACTGCTCGTGGGTCTTTAAACATAAATTATGAATATTGCAGATTACTATTTCAAATGGTTATTTCTTTGGAACTGTTAAAATGTCAAATTTATTTATTAATTTTCATATATTGTTGTGAATATCGACTGGCATAATTGTAACTTTTAAATCAAATATGTTATGCCCTGAATACATTTGAAAATCAATATATATATATATATATATATATATATATATATATAATTTAAATTTTTCTCGCTTTTTACGTTTATCGGACGTGTCTTATATTTTTATGAAGCGATCAATCAGCGGAGTTCTGAAAGTAAGTGCAGCTAATGGCACAAACGCTTTTTTCTCCACTATCAATCTTTGCGATATATATATATATATATATATATATATATATATATATATACGAAACAGTGAAAATTACACATTTATTAGAAGGAGGGGCGATTCATACGGTATACAGGTACAAATTTTCGAACGCACGCAAACTTACTTGTTGAGTTGCCAGCTATATAATATATAAACGCTTGCGCTCTTTACATAAGCGCGATTAGTAATCGACCGGGTAAAAGGTGTCGCGTCACCAACTTACCAGTCTCCCCCCCTCTCTCTCTCTCACGCTCTCTCTCTCTCTCTCAAATACAAAGTAAATCATATGAAACCTAAAGTCTTATGGCCGAACGAGCGTTTGACGTAATCGCGCGCGATGCCTCCCGTCGCCACTGGCCGCATTTAAAGCTCCCGCCGGAGGAGGTCTTACCTCGCGCCGGGGATGGGGGGGGGGGTAGGACATCAGAACACCCGCGGTCATTGCGTTAATGTACCGCGCGTCGGATCATCTCGTTGTATAATGATATAAGTGCATATGTCTGTCAATAGATGGAAAGATAGGCGTGCGAATTTTTCAAACTGCGTACACGCGTAAACGGTCGCGCAAGACGCCGTGGCTCCGGGCGATTTTCGGATCCCCCCCCCCCGGTCCTCTTACACTGCAGGCCCACACAGCCCATTTGCATTTTTTCTTCAACGCTCAATCGGAGCGCCTCTCGTTTATAAACTCGTTTATTTTACATATATACACAGATGTATTTATGCGCGCGTATATATATATATATATATATATATATATATATATATATACACATATGCCGGTGGAGCGAGGCCGCGTCCGTTGTCGCGGGGGGTAACTTTCTCCCGATCACACTCCATCATAATCAGCTTGAACGCTATATATAGCTCGGACTCTCGCGCGCACATACTGTTTCTCGAGTATGCGACTTGTTAAAGGCGGGGTTAAAGTTTTTTTACCCCCCCCCCCTCCCTTCCCCAACCGCCACGCCTCACCCTCGTTCACAATGCCGCGCGGCGCGTACGCGCCGCATACGTGTGCGTGCGTCCGTGCGTGCTCTTTAAGCCCGTGTTAGTTACCGCGAGTCCTTTTCCTTTTCTTTTTTTTTTTTTCCTTTTATCCTCCTCCCGGGGCAATTTTTGGCGTAAAATTTAATTGCACGTCCGTTTAGCCGAGAAAGCTGCGCCGGGAGAATGTTTCGGGGATAAATGATCGCAACTTTTTTTCCTGCGGCCGCATTAACCCTAATTGAGTCGGAAACAAAGGATGCGCCATCGCGCTCCACCTACCGGTCCGCGCGTTTACGTTGATAAATCGTAATTTTCTATTATTGTTATTGTTATTATTATTGTTATTATTATTATTATTATTATTAATATTATTAAATGGTTCGTGACGATATCATGTGCCAGCCTCAAAAGTGCCGTTGATTTCTGGGTGTAAAGTTTTTTAATTGAAAAATTCGCGTAAATAGCCCATAGCACTCGGTTTTACCAATGCATTGCAATAATTCCTCTCTAATAATGTATGAATCTCTAATTTTGCTCTAATAATTCTGTATCTTCTCCAATAATGCATAGAACAATTTCTTTGAATCTAGTTATATCTCTTTCTCTAAGTCTTGATCGTGAATATGTATTTTAGTTGAATCATTCGATGTAGTTAAGATAATAGTTGCCGAAAGGTGGATTGAATGTTGAATTAGACTCATCTTTGAAAAATATTTCTCAAAACTTCGTCCCTTTACAATGATTGAATTCGAACTAACGACGTATACCACTGACTAGAATATTCTTACTGCCATCTATGATAAATACGGTCAAATTGTCATTATTCAATTTTTCCATTGCAATACGATCGGTTGAAGTCGAAAGAGGTTTCATCAAAAATTCTTCCTTCGTCGCCCTACACCGCAACTACTTTTATTAGTGCAAGTCGAGTTTATAGAAAAAGGTCAATTATCTCGTTTTCTTTGCACAACATATTTCTAGCTGTGTCTATACTCGATCGAATTTCCCACTGGCTAATAAGACGCGAGCGAGGCGATTCGGATCGTCAAACTCGAAATTCAAGATGTCGAGTGAGGTCTAAAATTCCAGGCGGTGTGCAGCGGCACGTTATAGGCACGGAAAAAAAATGTTGTTTTTTTTTTATACACGGCGAGACATTATTTCGTCCGATGATGCGCCCAAATACGTACAAGGTTGCATGCGCTGCGTATCCTTTACAAGAAAGTCGTCCATGAGAGGATCAATATAATTTTGTTTATAATTCCATTACTACTATTTCATCAGATTCACATTTTCGGAATCGTCACCGTTTTCTGTTCAATTTTCTATGTCCTATACAGGACAGTCTTGAAAATCCTTGAAAAGTCCGCGCCCCGAATCGGACAGCGTAATTTTCAAACTTGAATTGCATTCGTTGTTTGGGCGCGAAATACCCGGCCCCCGCGAACAGTTTGAGGAAATCGATCTTTTCTGTGCATTAATGCACAATGGAAGCGGAGAGAGTGGGGGGGGATGAGGGCAGTCATTGCGCAACGTCGCCGTCGGCGCTCCCGTTCCATCCCGACTGGCAATTCATCGCGGCCTTCGTTGCGCGCGCCGCGCCGGGCGAGACTTCGCACCGGAGTGCGCGGCGGCTCGCTTCGCCCGGTAGATTCTTACGCTGTCGGGCGTGCCGCGCGCGCACGCAAAGACGCCAAAACGAGCCACCCCGCGTCCAATACGCGCCGGGGCGCGCGCGCACAGAGATCGCCGGCCAATGCGTCACGGGTTGGCTCGCCGCCGCGCCGTCTGACGTAAGGCGGCGAAACCGCGCGGGCGCGCGCAAGAAAAATCGGCACGTATCGAGCTTCGAAGTGGTAGGTGAAATTCTGAAAAAATGCTGGCATATTTATACAAGGATATATGTATATATATATATATATATATATATATATATATATATATATATTTCTTAGATTTTAGGATATAATACACGTACGGGGCGTAATGAGCTTTATAAATTATGCTAATAGTATCGGGCGGTTTTATGCCGCGTCCGATTTTAATGTACGCAGAGCGCTCGTGTGTGTATTTATCCCAGATCGAATGTATTATATATACATATGTATATATGTATATATTTGCACAGAGTTTCTTTTTCGTACGATTATCGATAAAATTTATACATGGAATCTGGTATATATAGTTGTGCAACTTGCAGGTGATCTAATATACACGATTCGCCAGTTGGTATACTACATATATATATATATATATATATATATATATATATATATATCACAAGTACAACCTATATGTACATTTGTATATATTATAATCATTACAAATATATTTCTTATATTTAATAGTATACAGGATATTTTATATACTGGTTATGTTGGGCATTAATTAAATTATACAATTTTTACATTTTCATTCGGTTTATCGCGCAATTACACGCGCGTTCGTTTATTCGAATTCTTCTAAAACTCGAATATTATGGACATTTGCATTTTATATGGCCTTCCATTATACCGGACCATTTGTATATACGAGAGGTAAATATTACTTTTCATAGCACCAACACGAACACGAATGTGCATATAGTGTGTATCGCCTTATTTTCATTATTTGTTAAATGAACGTCAAGGCGCTAACTAATTTTATTCTCCTATCAAGTTTTACAGAAATATATACATAGTAAAATAGAGATCATATTTATCCATTGAATTCAGAAAGTTTGTTAATAATTGTAATTATAATAGACATATTTAGTATTCTTTTTGTTCTTCTTCTTCTTCTTATTATTATTATTATTATTATTAATACTATTATTATTTAATTAGAAGTTAAATTAAAGAATAATAATAAATTACTTTAAAAGTTGAATATATCAACAGTTCGTTTCGGTTGAACGTGATGGCCGCGCAAATTGTATTAACTCAAAAATTATATTGCAACTTCGTCAAAGAAGATAAATACGAGAAATTTCACGCTCGCTCGCGACTCCATAAATCTGATCCGGGGAACTCGAAGGATATTCGACTCGGATGACTGTTACGGATATTGCTCGGCTGTTTTAATTATATAATAATTGCTAATAAATTCATTAGTTCTGGATGGAATAATTTACCCCGGGGTGATGGGGATCCGATAATTTTTAACAATACTTTCGTTTTCGACCAGTATCGGACGGTTAATTTTTAATCTCGCAAAATCGAATACAGATAATATTATCAGAGTTAATGTCCCGCGGGGTTTGTATAATTAAGTTCATCGAGCATAGATCTGCAGATAATTATGTTACGAAACTTTAATTAAATTTTCATGAAAATGAAATGACTCGTGTGATAAATCAACTGATATTATTAATGATATTTCCGATGCTTTTAAGGTATGCTAATCTAATTGTCTTACAGAATTTATTATGGAAATTATAATGCCTGACGACCCTTGACACAAATATAGAAAATTAGGAATTTCCGAAGATATTTTGTTCTGTATTTCTTTAGATACCTATTTAAACAAATGGATAAATACTCGATACCATCCTTTTCATTCTAAATCTACTTTCTGTTCCTTTTCATAGCGTTTGCTCTACCATACACATTTTGCCCTTATGTAAATTTATTAGATGGTCTGCAATATATATGTACACTTATTGTATGAAGTAAATCCATGTAATTTTATTAATAATCAAAAAAAGGATTTTCATCAAATTATATTTGAAACAGTCGAAAACACCCGATGCACTCTAACGAATTTTCGAAATTCGAATCTTTCTATTCGCGTTCTTTAGAGGACACCGAACCCGTGTATATATATATATATATATATATATATATATATATGTATGTATGTATATATAAAGACGATTATCGAATTTCTGCGCTCGCTCTCCCGGTCTTATCCCGCGCGCGGCTCCGGTGAGAGCCGGTTTTGGCTTCTCGCATCAGCCACGTCTCGGAGACTGCATTGCGGGAGCACTTATACTATGTGTATGTGTATATACATGTATATATATATATATATATATATATATATATATATATATATATATATAATTACACATTAAGAAGGAAGCACGAACGATACAGCTTTTCAAAAATATATTTCTCAGGCGTACATCCAAAATGCTGTACTTAGAGGCAAGGATATTCGTATATATACGGTTCCGTCAAATTGAGTTTGGTACTTTCAGCAGTAATTTTTTTTCCTTTTCTGATTGGTTCTATGTCTCGTTTTTTTTTGCGACGGCCATCGGATGATTAGAAACCACTAGAATTCAAAACAATCATTCGCGCTCTACCATACCGATCGCTGAAATACAGAAATATATACGCAGTAAAATATGTTAGCGTTGGCCTCGCGTTATTAAACTATATATATATATATATATATATATATATATATATATATATATATATATATATGTATATATATTTAAAGATATTGCTTTACATTAAATTTAACGATTTCTTAATGCGTATGTATGTATATATATACACATAAATGCGAGTTACATTTGCCGCGGTGAAAAGCCACACCGCCGATGGATTATACTCCTCGTTTTACAGGTTGCCAACCCGCGCGCCCAACTGGTAACAGAGTAAGGTATAAATATATATATATATATATATATATGCCTGGGCCGAAGCACTTTGTAAATCGGACGCGTATTGGGCCACAGCGGGTTAGGGGGGAAATCTAATATTTTGCCGGTCGCATAAAATCCGGCCGATCGAATTGAAATATACGTTGTTGAATTTAATTTCCGACAATGACGCCTGGTGTATTGTGCATAATTGTACGCGTTACGCGCACGTATCTCGCAGTGCGCGATATGTCGATGAAATTGAGCGTCTAACTTTGGTTAAAAAGAGGTCTTTGGTACGACGTTGTCCCGTCATTAATAACGACTTAATCGAGCATTAGACGCAATTGCGAATGCACAATATTTTTCCCGACCGTCTCGCCGGTGTCTCTCGAATCTGGATTAAAATAATTTCGCGCCCTCGCGCTTCGTTCGATTTTTGCGTAATGTGTATAAGGCCGGCGCGCGAGGATTATTGCTCCCAAAGCATGCGCGCGATTTCGCGCGCGAAATAATGGTTATTGCGCGCGATTAAGCGCTTTTTCAATATTTTCCCGACAGTTAAAGTTAAAAGTTCGTTAAAATAGGCTGCGCATATATATATATATATATATATATATATATATATATATATATATATACGCGGTCTAGTGATAAATACCGACAATATTCTTGGCTTTAATTAGGATTGCTGCATAATGCTCCTAATTAAATTTGGATTATTAGCTCGCGTGACCCGCTTGAACGAATTCAGAATTTTCAAAAATTCTTTGCGCAATATGTCTCATTCCGTAACAGGATTCACTTTCACCCATCCGTTATAGCTTAATGCGCGTGAAAGAGATACGTCAAACTGTTTTTATTCCAAACTAACAGGATTGCCAAAAGTAATTCTCGAAATTACACAAAGAGAATTTTTACCTTGTAAAGTTAATTAATAGTCAGTTTCATAGAGAGCATTCATTTTATTTCGATTCCTGTCCTTTATTTGCTGCTTTCATCGCTAAACAGGCGGAAAATCTATATGTACATGTTACATATATATATATATATATATATATATATATATATATATATATATATATATATATATATGTATATAGATCAATTCGCTTTTACACAAGAGAATGCAATCTATCGAACATCTTTCCCGTAACATCAAACGCTGATCCTCTTTCCCTCTTGCACGCGCCGTTCGTCCTGCCCCCATCCTCCTCCTCCGCCACCTCATTGATCAATGTAGGAAGTAGAGCGCAATTCTGAAACTCGCGGCTCTGCCGGGGAACTTAGCGTTCGTAGGCGCCCGATCGCTGTGCCCGATTCAAATTCAGCGCCTCCGATTTCGCCATTCAAAAACGTCGACTGTATGCAAATACATTGAATAATGCGCTCGAACGCGCGTTGCACCATTTTCGCGAAAACGCCGAAGTTCGAGCTGTATACTTATAGTCTCCTCTGTCTGTCTCTCTCTCTCTCTCTCTCTCTCTCTCTCTCTCTCTCGATCTCCCTCTTCAGTCGCTCTTCTTATAGCAGCCGCATCTCACTTATCTATATATATATATATATATATATATATATATATATATATATATATATATATATATAAATGTATGTATGTATTTAAGATTGCATAGCATTAAGCAAATCTTCCTTTGTGAGGGGCGCAGCATGGCGGCTGCGCGAGAATACGTTGCGTCATAGACTCGCTTCGGATCGAGTTTGCGCAATACACACACACACACACACACACACACATAATACATCACCGGTGAAGTCATTCAAATTCGACTTATGTATGTATACCCGCACGGAAAGGGTTCCGCTCTTCGCGAAGTATAGATCGTGTATGGATTCAAGTTGAATTTCATATGTAAGTAGAGATATTGGTACATGTGCATGTTAACGAGCACGCGGAAATCTTTTATAATCAAAAGCTCAAAAGCTTTTTCTCTTACGAGCCAATCGCATCCCACCTACCATCCGTGCTTTCTGTCGCGTGCCGAGTAACGAGCCTTGCGCTCGTTCGAGCGCGATTTCAACGTCGCTGCGCGGTTATAATGATGCGCAAACGCGTCGCCGCGACTTTGTAACAAAAGTGCCCGTGTACGCGCGAATCCGGGACGATCTTTGGACGGCCGCGCGTCCCTCGGGCCTGCCCTTGGATTCCGTAGGGATTCGAGAACGATTTATAAGTGGGAATGAGCGAAATGCTCGAACGCTCGTTGCAGTCGCGAGGCTTTGTAAAAGTTCATAATGATCATTCTTTGTTTCATCGTATCGTTGTCGCTTTTACGCTCGCGAGGGAATTCGTCGAGCGTTCGACAGGCGCACTCGTTCGCTTCTCCAGCGATTTTCGGGCGTAATTTTTCAACGTCACGTCGTTGATGGTTTTAATAAAATTATCCGTTATTCATAATGAGCGTTTCTGCATTAGCAGAAGCGAAATTTAATTCTAGAATAATTAATCGTCGAATTGTAAAAATATTTTGCTTTAAGGTCTGTTAAGTGCAAATCTCATAATACTGCCGGGCACTCATTATTTGTTTTTTTTTCTATTTCATAATAAATGTGCCCTAATTTAGAATGCACTATAGATATATAGTATACCTAATTTCATTAATTATTTTATCCAAAAAAAAAAGAAAATTCATACATAAAATTAGTTTGCGATATTATAAAAATTCTTACGAATGATAATAATAAAATTGTAATAAACATTCAGCTGCCGATTGTTAGTCGCTTAATGAGCGCAATAAAATGATATTATTAAACTTTGGGATGTGCAATAGAAGAAAATGAAAAAAGATTGGGACAGATACAGCAACACTATGATGAATAAGTAGTAAAAGGTCGAGCCTATACTGACTGTATCCTAATATAATGCAGTTAAAATCATGCATTAGAATTCAAAGTGTTAGAAGTAACGTTTAAATTTGCTAATAGAACTGTTTAATTAAACTAGTTATTTTATTATGTGACCTAATTATATATATATATATAGATATGTGTGTGTGTGGTGCGGGGAGTATATATGTTGTTTAATTTTAATTATAAATTTTATTTCAGTTCATTCTACATATATTGACTTACAGTTCTTTTAATTGATGGTATAAATAACGTTTTTCGTTCTAAATTTGCCAGATTTATCATCGACAAAAGTAATCCGTGCTCAATTTATTAGTTGCTTCGTTGACGAAAAGCATTCATCTATTGACGTTATTTAGCGTTTGGCCATGGTCTTTCGTGAATGAAATAATTGCACATAATCTTTCTTTGTACGTGCTTAATCGAACGCACCTTTGTATAATTATTTTTTAGAAAGCATTACTTAAGGAAAATCAAATTATTATTATGAAAAATTTTAATGGACAGCGAAATACATTCGATTAGCATATAAATTATACCGATCTTTATATGGACTGTATGGCGATAAAAATCATTTCAAATTCATCTACCAAATGCACCTAAGCTGCGTCAGTCTAGATTTATTTTATTCTCATTAATAATCCACTAATAATGAAATTAACTTTCGAATAATTTAAGAACTGCAAATGCAACATTATCGTATCCTGTATATCGCGAGTCTGTCCATAGTCGGTATTTTACTACTGGTTTTTACGATATATTTGGGATAGTGTTCTATAATGGCACCCTACCCCGTTCATTTTACTATACCTCATCATTATAGATTTTATAATACCATCTGCTAGAGTTCATTGCGCATTTATAATCGATTCCTGAATATTTGTTAATTAATATTCATAATAGTATTTAAATAGTTAATTATAAAGCTAATCTTAAATGTTCTGGAAAAAAATTATATAAAATCGAATAATTGTATGCTTATTATTTAATAAGATATCGAACAGGAGAATCATAAGATTTCCATTTGTATTACTCTTTTTATATTACTCTTGCAAAAAATAAGTTGGAATTACATAAATACAAAAGTAATCCTATATGTTTTTTTTCTTACAATAATCGAAGAAAATCATATAAATGTTGAACGATGCAAAATCAAAATCAATAAATCTTAATTAATAAACATTGTAACTGAAAAATCATGTCAAAATTTTTAATGAAAAATTATCGTAGAAAACCGATAATTCATTTGGGCATTATCGTTGATCAGTTTAAAAATACTTGGCAAAGCATTCGAAATAATAAAAATAACGAATTTTGAAATAATCGACCAATGCCCTTTTTTGTTCGCTAAATGGACTATTAAATTTTATCATTAGCCGGCGCAGGGTGAATAATAATAATACGCAATCGCAATAATAAAAATAAGCCAAGAATGTAGGACAATGTAGTTTGAGAACATTTATACGACCCGGCATTGTTCGCCCATTGTCCTCCTTGAACATTCTATCATTCATTTTTACCTGTAGTTTCTTGCGTGGCCGTTTCTGAAACTTTCTCAATGGAATTCTCTTATATTATTCCTGCTCCCTCCTCCCATTCCACTGTCTTCCACCGCCGCGTTAAAATCTGTAAACGCGGTTTAAATGCATTCTCGTATAGAAGTGTCGAAAGCAATATAATGGAAGTATTTGATTTTCCAATACAACGAGAAAAGGCACTAGCCGTTTTATATATATATATATATATATATATATATATATATATATATATATATATTTTATCGGCTTTCTCATCCCGATCTAACAATTTTTTTATACTTTTTTTCTACTTGAAGTTAGTGTTGCGCTTAAACATCGTACAGACTAAAACTATGTAACCTCGCATAGTTTTAGTTTGTCATCGTAATAGTTTTAGTTTGTACGGTGTTTCAGTATGTATATATTTATATATATATATATATATATATATATATATATATATATATATCCAGGTGGGCTATTTTTGCGGCAACAAATTATTCTGCACTCGATTTGCAAATCTGCTTCATTATACACGAGGAGGCCGTAAAATTTACTTTCTCACTGCATGATAATAGAGGCTCGCATGCCGGTCCCTCGAACCGTACGTTCCGAAATTCCCGCGCTCTCCCCCGTATGCCTCTGTTATAAACTACTCTCACCAACGCCAGAACACAAAATCCATTCGTCCGATCGCACACGCATACGGCGCTTTTTGCTCAACACCATTATAGATTTATAATGTGCAACGCTCCCGCCGCCCCCGTGCGTATGTTTAATGCCTCCCGCGCGCAGCGTACTACTGGATACATAAACGCGCGCGTGTGTATGTGTGTGTGTGTGTGTGTGTGTGTGTGTTAAAACCCCCACGCGACGCGCGCGCGCATGTCCGCGATTTATACACGCGTTCGTCGAAAGAGCGCGCGGCCAGATCGGATCGGCGATCGACGCGCCGATCCCGGAAGGGGGATTCTCGGAAAGGCTCTCGGACGCGCTGTTACTGCAGATGCGCTCGGGGCATCTCGAGCGAGGCATTGAATCGGTAGAAAGCGCGTCGGTTTCCCGTGTGCGGTTTTTCTCTCCCGCACGGCTACACGAACACAGACACAGACACACGCACACACAGTTAGATCTGGGATTCCATTGACTGACTGACTGACTGACTGACTGACTGGCTGACTGATTCGCTGGGTATGGTCGCCGTCTTTCGCAAGGGCCGGAGTGTAATATCACCAGGCCCTGGACCGTTTGTAGGCTCGACATCTCTTGCTGGAAGTCGTTTCTCTCCCACTTGAAGAGTACATATATGAAAGAGAATAAAGGACACCGTTTTTACATATTTTTTTCAAGCTTAACTGTTATGACCAGCTTTTAAAGTATTTTTTAAATTAGTACCATAAAATTTAAATAAATAACTTGTTCCTATAATTTAATTCTACAAATTTTTTGACCGAGTTGCTAAAATATTACGTCCCGAAAAATCATTTTCGATAGCCTACGTTACTAAAAGAAATATTCAGGTATCTATCTTAGTTGGCTGGTACTTCTTTGTTCTTTTTAATATTTGCAATATTTTCAAAAAGAGTAATAATATAAGAATAAACAATTCAGTTCACAACTTTTGGAGATAAATGATGATATTGTTAAATTTATTTACTTTTATTACGAAAACATGCTTCGTAATCTGATTCCGATACCAGAGATAATTGATCATACTCATGAAACAGTGGAAAGTCGAAACCTTTGTAATAAGATTCAATAAGGCTTTTCACACTCGATCTTAATGTATTGCTGAATATCATTAACATGTTGCAAACAAGTAACTCAGCTATACGTATTGTTTCCTTTTATCAATTCCAAATTTTGATCTATCCATCGCATAATTTTTGAATTTTCTCTTTTTTTTATCATATTTCTGTTCAATTACTACAAACATGCTACCCAAAGTTATAGCTCCTTATAGTCTACATATATATATATATATATATATATATATATATATATATATATATATATTCATTTTACATTGAGGCCTATATATAGACCTTGCGTGTTAGCGCACAAACTTCATATATATATTCGATCGTTGACAGCGTGAAATTTTGAGCCACGATCGTTGCAATAATCGGTGTCTCCTCCCACTCCACCCCTCTTTTCTCTTGATGAATAATCGGTTTAAACTTCGTGTTACGCAAGCGAAACAGCGAGAGGGATAAAAGTATCTCTCTCTCTCTCTCTCTCTTTCTCTCTCGCGGACGAGAGTATCAGGTGCGCGCACAGCCGAGAAACATGTAAATGTATATCCCGGGCACAAAACTGGTTTTATATATATATATATATATATATATATATATATATATATATATACATATATACAAAAATACATACATGCGTACATACGTAATTACGAAATTCAGCCGTGTGTATTAATAATGCTTGGAAAATGCGGCGTTACTA
Source organism: Sycobia sp. Sy_11 (assembly GCA_018907035.1). Classification (NCBI taxonomy): domain Eukaryota; kingdom Metazoa; phylum Arthropoda; class Insecta; order Hymenoptera; family Epichrysomallidae; genus Sycobia; species Sycobia sp. Sy_11. The sequence continues at coordinate 1,511,984 of JACCIC010000131.1, forward strand.
TTTATTGTTATCACCGTATTTTTTTTACAAAAGAAGCGATATCCATATTAGGAAACCTACAATAATTCGAATTCCGCACTCTCTACATTATAACTTTCCTCTAGATGCACTTTCAGGCTAAATCAAACTATATACGCGCTTATATATATAGAATGCATCATACACCATCGTTTCCAGCTCTCATTTTCCTTTTTCCTGACATTGTGCAGCACCGATGGAAATGGAGCCTTTAACGACAACCCATCAAAGGCGCCCGATGAATTTGCATTGTAAACCCGCCCCGTTATGTACGCGCCGCGTGGAAACCGAACGATACGGGGGAGGTGGGGGCTGTGGAGTCTTGCACGCATAGATCGGCGAACACGATTTCCTTGCCCGTGCGCTCTATACACTTTCTTTCGCGTATATATATATATATATATATATATATATATATATATATATATATGTATGTATGTATATGCGAGCAGTCGAGCCGTAGTAACTATATAGCAGGGCAAATCGGCCGAAGAAATTATCGAAATCGATCAGCGCGAGAAATCCTGCTCGCCCCCCCTCGATGTGTATCGTACGCGGTGCTGCAGCCGCGCGTCGACCGATCTCGGCTCGATTACAAAATTTATAAATGTAACTCTTCCTCCATGGGCTATTAGGCGCGCTCTGTCTCTCTCTCTCTTTCTCTCTCTCTCTCTCTCTCTCTCTCTCTCTCTCTCTCTCTCTCTCTCTCTCTCCTTCCCTCTATGGAAGCGCATGTACGTGTGTGCGCGGCGCATCCGTCGCCCATGGACGTCCGGATTCCGCGACGGGAAAACCCGTCCGGTAGCTCCGGTTTATAATCTGAAGCTATATATATATATATATATATATATATATATATATATATATATATATACACGTATGCGAGCTTTATCATCCTCCGTGGTTTCTATAGACTAGATGGGACGCGTTATTACCGATGGGGCTGTAGCGATATAACGGCGAGAAAATCCATGCGATACTGGCTCCTCTCGGTACCGATATAAGCCTGGGATCGGTTGGATCATTACAAAACGAAGATTATTATGTTCGATAAACGCGGACTCGACTTAGATAGAAATCGTTTCGGAAAAATTGATAAACCAATTAAAAGCAATCGATAGTTGAAGCTCGCACCTTTATATATATATATATATATATATATATATATATATATATATATGTATATATATATATATGTATGTAATATTTGTGGAAAAAAACAAAATCATTTTAGTAAAATAAAAATTATTGTTTGTTGGAGGCACGAGAACTGGCCGATAATCGGAGCTTACGTAAGTGCAGACTATCGATTCTTCGAAAAATTTTGAAAATAAACGGAGAAACTACTACAATAGTCGCGTGGATAAATAAAGAAAATGATCAGTTTCAAAGGAAATTCCTATACGCCCTCTATTCTTGCGTATTTTATGATACTGTAACTGGTTTGAGGATAATGAAAGTATCATTACCGTTCTTTTATGAAATTTTAACATACTTCTTCTAATCTAAATCCTTTCAAACAATATCGCACATGTTTCGAAAATAATATTTCATCGCTTATGTAATGTTGTAATTACTGTTGTCATAATTCATGCTGAATAATATTAAATTTATTATTTATTCGTAAATTTACTGCATCGTTTTTTATCCATGACGTTCTCTATAATGTTCTGTACGGAAAAAGCAAAAAGAGTGACTTTATTCAACGAGATCAAACCTAAATAATACTTTTAAAAAACTAATGCAGTGCAATGTTTTTTTGAAAATTTTCAGCATTTACCCGTAACGTATCGGACCTCGACACGCTGCTGGGATTAAGAGGTTTGACTCGCCTGTATATTCTCCTACTTGCATCGGGTCAAGCTCAGGCTAGATTTCTGCTGAAATATTCAGTCTGGAGATTTTTCATAAATCCCGGCGCTCGAAATTTTACACATTCTGATTAATTAAGCGTGACTTTTTTTTCATACTTTCCTCATCGCTTCGAGTTTCAAGCTATTTCTAGAAACTTCTGTCAAGCGCACTCTTCAATTTCCCGCAAGTCAAATTAGATGTTTGATTTTTCCTTTAGCGCATTAATTTTCCCCGACTGAATTGCTTCATTTCTTCGCCCGGGACACGCGGATAATTGTGAACGCGCGTGAAAAAGTTACAACGCAAACAGTGTGAAGCTTAAATATAAATAACAAGCTACGGACAGGCCTTTCTTATTTCAATATTATTAATGGTGCATTCGCGTATTAGTATAAATCATGCTCAACTAAAACTACTGCAATAATTAATTTTAATGTCGAAAATAAATGAAAAGCGACGTTTAAAATTATTATATTTTATCGTTTTTCTAAATTAGCATAATAGCATCTTTGAGATTAAAATTGTTCATATATAATCATATAATACATAAATAACCTCTTTCCGAGAGTTTCATTTACAAAACAAAAAAAAAAATCACATTAACGAGGTATTAATGAAGACTTAATTATATTACTGTACTATATTTTCCAGTGACATCGAATCTTCAAGTATACGTTACTTTCCTCATATATATATATATATATATATATATATATATATATATATATATACCTCCCGCGCATGGACGTAAGTAGCATTCGTATATACGTATGGCAACCGGTAGGCATCGGTATGCGAGAAAAACGAGAGCGCGGAGGAACCGTTGGCAAAGCACGACCGTAATTTGGCACAGCTTCCTCCCCTCCAACCCCTCCCCCTCACTGCAAGCGCAAACTATCCAGGTAGGCTTTGTTCTTCGGACCTTGTGACGCCGCATCTGACAAATCGTGCAATTCCACGCGCAACGTTACATTACGCGTTCACGTAACTGGCCAGGGCAATCCGGATTTCACGCGGGAGATAAGAATCAGATTCTTCCTCCCAACGATGTTTATAACACGCCCGCTTCTGCTCCCATTGCTCTGTAGACGTAATGATTTTTTTTGAAAGATCGCGGAAAAATCCTCAAACCATCTGCCTCAATGTGAAAATTAATCGGCGTCGACGCTTATGAAGTCAATGGCGCGCGGCGCCGATCTCGTGTAATCTCCTAGATGCACCCCGTCCTTCGTCCCCACGTCGATTTGACTCCTTCCCGCTCTCTCTCTCTCTCTCTCTCTCTCTCTCTCTCTCTCTCTCCGTGCATCGGCCCGCGTCGCCGTCAAAACAGAGTATAATTTAAGATCTATCAACGACGACTGCCGCTAAGACGCTCGACAAAATTAAAAAACTACTTTCTTCCTTCTGCGCGTGGTGTATATATATATATAGCCATACCACCTGAATTTCGCCCACGGGATAGTTTTGTACGGCACGGCGGACGCGGCTTCGCGCTGGAAAGACGAGATATCTCGTTGAATCTCTGCGCCCCCCCTTCCGCCGCCCCCTTCCGCTGGGCCCCGCGTTAGAATTGGCTAAATTCATTTTCGCCGATGATGGCATGACTTTGGCGCTGATTGAAACCAAAAAAAAAAAAACAAGAAAAAAGAAACACGGTTATATAAATAAAAGGATTGATTTATTACCCGAGGCGAGAGGAGAGGAGAGGAATTCCGCGGACTGAAGCGCGAGCGGCCCGAATTGCGGTCGCTCTGAGTTCGCTTCTCTCTCTCTCTCTCTCTCTCTCTCTCTCTCTCTCTCTCTTCGTTTCTACTCGTTTTCGTGTATTTCCGGTGTGATTCTCCGCTGCGAGTTTATTTATTATTTTATTTAAAATAATAATAATAATAATAATAATAATAAAATTAAAGAAAAGAAAAGAAATGCAAGAGGGAGCATAGAAAGTCCTTCGTAGCTTCGGGAGCGATTGAAATTACATAGCAATGTAAAATTGCCGCAGAACCGTGACGAAGCGTCCTAATATAATTGCGCGGAAAATGTTGAAACTTTCGTAACGTTGCGCGATTATTCTGTGCCTTAATTATTTCTTTCTTTTTTTTTTTTAATAAATCAGCGAATCGAGCGCCTGTAGATCGTTCGTGCGCTTTCGGACGATTACGATGAGAATTTGTTCACTTGTTCCCCGCCCAAATCTTGCGTGAAATTCGGCTACTGTATGCAGTGTAGAAAATATTTTAGAAATCACATTACCAATTTCAAAGTACACATTGTTGTATGAGAAGTATTAATGTCTAAAATGTATATTTATCCATCCAAAATGAAAGTCTAAAAATACCTTTTGAGATGATAAACAGAATTTGTCCTACTGCCTAGAAAAAAAATATTAAAAATACATTCTTATTCTTTGTTAGAATATTTATTTAGATTAAATTAATTTGGATAATAGTTGAAAAATCGAAATATTTCTTAAACCTGAAACAGCTAAAATTTATTTGATCAAATGCCGAGCAATATTAAAGACTGCAGCAAAATAATGATAATTAAATACGATAAGAAAAGAGTCATTTACCAACGATATGTTTCTAAACGAAATACACGCATTAGAAATATATGTTCTATTTAAAAAATATATTTATTTAAGTTCTCTTTTTATTGCTCCGTATGTTTAATGAAAATGTAAAAAACAATTAGATGACATTTAATCTGTTTCTTTAATATGCTATTAGATTATAAAATACAATCCAAGACTTAAATAACTCTTTCGAGTATTAATCTCTTTTTACATAAAAGTAAAAAACTTCACCAGTTCTTCCCCATTTAAATATTGTACAATCTATATACTTATGGGTGCTTTTTCTGAGTTCACTCAGTGGCGCCCCCAGTCCGCGCGTTGGACGTCTTCTCATAATATTGGTTAGATCTTTCAGTCTTATAAAAATAGTAGTAAGTTTATTAGTCAATTTGTCGAATTTTTTCATTAAATATTTTCCATTCGGTCGCAAAGACTCGTTAGTATTCAATATCCTTATACACGATGGCTCCAGAATCATCAATTTGTAACTCGATTATTATAAAAATAGAAGGCTGTGTTCTTACAGAAATTAGACACGAGAAATTGATCTCACATTCATTGTTGCTCGGACGTAGATTTTATGAAAGTATAAGCGTCTCTCTTTCCCTCACTCTCTCTCTCTCTCTCTCTCTCTCTCTCTCTCTCTCTCTCTCTCTCGCTCAATTTCTCTACTCGAAAAATGATAAAAATAGAAGGATCTTCGGCTCGTCGGTAATGAAAAAAAAACTTCATTAGCTGCACCAATACTCGTTCAGATCCTCTCTACTGTATCCTGACCTAAATATCGGCGGCGAGAGGTCATAGCGCGCGTTCGGCACGTGATTCATCAATCATGTACATCTATATATATATATATATATATATATATATATATATATATATATATATATATACACTGAGCCGTCCAGGTTCCGTGTCCGCCTCGGGATTCGCCGCAGCGCACGCAGTCCTCGAGGCTGTGCTCTCCTCTGCTTTCCATTTCGTCAAATTTTGTCGATTGTAGCCAGCGATTGCGCTTCTAAATACAAATTATATCCTCGTTTCCTCCTTTCGACCGAACAATATATAAAAAATATATATATATGTGTGTGTGTGTGTGTGTGTGCATTATACATGTGTACGTGTATGTATATATTATACAACCCAACTCGAATTCTCGAGACGCGCTTTTCCCGAAGCTCTCGAGTGTGAGCGTAAGCATTAAAAAAAAAAAGATGAAAGAAAGAAAGAACGAAAGAAAGAAAGAAGGAATATAAAAACCGGTGTGGCACGAGGAAACGCTCGCGGCATTATAGCACGACAGCCGGATAACAATGATTTCTCGGGCCCCGTTGTTTATCCGATGGACAAAATGGCTCGGCGTACACGGCCGCGGCAAGTTTATGCCGAACTCCCGGCTAAATCGACAACCCATTACAATGTAATTTTTATCGCTGCAGGACGGATTGTTTGTGGTTTTCTACATATGTATATAACATATGCGCGAGACAATGGGAAAGAGAGGCGACGGAAGCGAGAGGCGTTTAGTGTCTATATACACATGCATGTATACGTGTTGCTATAAAATGTCGCGAATGGAATAATTATAATCAACTCCTTATGTAAATATATATATATATATATATATATATATATATATATATATATATATATACAAATGTATGATGATACGAGTGCTGAGTTAGATTGTTTCCCCGTTCCTTTCGCCGAACGAGAATCATGAATTACGACAATATTTGAATCGCGTGTTTATCAATTACAAGAAACACGTATAATAATATTTGTGCACTTCGAAACGCCACGATAACCCGTGACTTTTAGACATTTCCTCGTTTATATTTTCATGAATTCCGGCAATGTTGCCAACGCGTTCGCAGCTATATCTATTTGAATATCGTTACAAAAGCGGATAATGCCATTGATGCCCGTGACGAGATAGGTGAAAAGTTCAAAAAAAAATTTCGTCTTAATAGGGCACTGGTATTTCGATGAATGCACCGAGCACTTGGCCCTCGACGTACATTTTAGCCCGCGCTGCCAATCGCTCGAATTTTCCGAAGGCCGCTTTTCCATGATCGTTCTGTTCAAATGCGCCGAACCGATCTCGATGCACGGTTTCGTCGCGCGCAATCACGGCTTTTTCCAATTGTCGCCGGGCAAGCGCGAGCGGCGAAGTGCTTAGCGTTCGTCCGCGTTCGAATGCCGTTCGGCAGTCGGATTTGAAGCGCAGCTGTGCGCGAATCCATCGAAGGTTGGCGCGGTGCATGGTCGTTGCGACACCTCGGCGACGCGTCGCTCGCGACGTCGTTTTCGGGGGAATTTAATTCGCGCGGGCGTTGTACGGGCCGCATTCCACGATGAATTAAAAATAAGATTTGAATTTTCGCGAAAGGACTCTCGTTGGAATCTTGGATTGAAATTGACGACGGCGATAAATAATGCGGAAACGCGCGACGTACGGCGCAAACACATTTATCGAATATTCTTGATGCGATCGCGACGATTGATCTTAAAGCGTAAAGTCGATTTAATAACGTTCTCTGTTCGTGCGCAACATTTAGGGGCATGTGTACTTCTTCGTAGCCACCGATGGCGAGGCCCCGAGTACTTTCCTTCGATTCCGCTTCATTTTTGAAATTCTACAACTTGGACCTTAGTCTCTAAAGCATCTTCCGAGAGACGATTGTAATTTGTATTATACGAAAGGTACTAAACGTACGAGCAGTGTAATTAATTAAATAACGAATTCGTTTGCGCGTGACATAATGCAATTTATCTCCCGGCACAAGTGTACGATAAAAATATACGGAATAAGATGAAAATTTTAAAAACAAATTTAATTTATTTTCATCGTAATAATAAACAGATATTTTATTTCGTCCTTGCGCGAATTTATACGCACGATATTCCCGATCAGGTTCGATATCATTTCTATGCGCGTACTGCGCCAAAGTATAATTCACGAACGCTATCGAACTACGTTGAAACGGGTCTGGGTTTCGAATTAATCCGTGACTTTTTTCCGCAATTACTTGCGGCCTAATAGGGCGTGGAGGCCGCGAAAGCGACTGTAGTTTTCACATAGAGTAAAAATAATCAAAAATTATCACTTCGTCGGAGCGCTTATTGGCAATTGCCGTGCGAGAGCCGCGACCGAATGAATGAAGAAGAAGAAGAAGAAGAAGAAGAAGAAGAAGAAGAAGAAAAAAAGAATGAAAAGCAAGCGAGATATATATTGAAAACGGATAGAATCGCCGTCGAACCGCGCGACTGCCCGATCGACTTCGTAAATCTGCCATCCGCATTAACCCATAACTACGCGTGTCTCTCGGGCCGATACGAGAATGTGCGCGCGTGTATATTAATGTAATCATAGATTCGCGCGCGCGCGCGCGCTATAGAAGCCGATCTAAAGCCAAGCCGTTATCTAAGTCGCCATTCGGACGGACCTCGACCGCTCTCTTTATACGCTTATATTTCCTACCCCGCTGTAATCGGGACTGTATAATAGCTGTAGACACGCGTGCACGCAAACACACACATACATATATATATATATATAGAGAGAGAGAGAGAGAGAGAGAGAGAGAGAGAGAAGTGAAAACTGCGCAGGAAGCCATATTTAACGTATCAAAATAAAGAGTCCTCGGGGCTAGAAAAAAAATTGGCTTCCCGTCGGCCGCAAAGTAAAATAGCCGGTGTCTTTCGCACTGTATGTGTGTGTGTGTGTGTGCGCGCGTGTTTGAGCTGGAACGAAAATAAAAAGAGAAAAGAATAACGCACAACGCGCCACCGTATTATACCCTCGTAAATCGCTCCGACAAATTTCTCCCTATGCCCACGTACGTGTATGTGTATATATATATATATACTCAATACGTACCGCTGCGCGGGGCTGTGATTTTTTTTTTAACCCACTCTCCCCTCCAGCCGCCCCGTCTATCCCGCAGTTGGTAAACTCTCGCGATTCGCGCTAGCGATGTCTTGAACTCCTATATAAATCGCGCTCGATCGTATTATTAGCGCTCGTCAATTTTATGCCTGCCGGTTTGCCCCCCCCCTCTCTCTCTCTCTCTCTCTCGCTCTCTCACCCTCCTCGCTGTGTACGCGTCGATCGGTAGTTGAGGGAGTAGGGGTATTAATCGAGGCACCACGATTCTCGCATCAATCGCAATTTTCCCATTCGATAGGAGATTATTAAGAGTTCGTCTATGTAAAAGAAGGATTTTACCCAGCTCCTAGGCGCGCTGAATTTTTCGCTTATGATCTGCGTTGCGGTCGAGCGAGGTCGAAATCAGACAGCGGGACAAGGCAATGGTTTGCGTTACAAGACTAGGCAAATAAATTTCGGGTGCTCGTCCGAAGATATATATGTATGTATTTATTGGTACATACCTATAACGAATAAATTTGAACGCAATTAAAACTTCAGGTATTATAGAAATTGTTTTCACAATCAGTAATGACTTTGGGAGATGTCTTAGGAATCATACATATATACTTGAACAGTTAAATGTACACTCAAATGTTTAAGAGAAAACTATGAAACTGGAGATGTAAAAGAAAGCTATATACTTTATTTAATTGAAAATAAAGCCTTACTTTAATGGTTAAATAAAATATTCATGCAACGTTTATATATATATATATATATATATATATATATATATATATATATATACACCAGAGTTATTCATAAATTTAAATTTGTCGAACGAAAAGCGACCCTTCCAATATCGTTAACTTTACAACCAAACTTATTCTCTCGCACAGACTGAATTCTCTCATTGGGGCACACACATATTCGCGTGTGGTCATTATGCAAAGCATGTGTAAAAGAAATGAGAGTGAAACGCGCCACCTAACACCTGATGGAAGAAAATTTATCGACACACAGGCGCGTATGTCAGAAATGAAATCAGTAGCGGAGCCATTCCGCACGCGATGAAATTCAGAAAAAAACTAATAGTGTCGCTCCTTTCTATAGAGTGCGAAATTCGAACGGTATATACATATATATATATATATATATATATATATATATATATATATATACATATACATATACTATATGTATATGTAAATGTACATACATACATACTCAACAACACACACACCCACACACACACACACACACACACACACACACACACACACACAACATAGCTATAGCTAAATCGTTATAAAGTAGCAGAGACAGACTAGCTCTCGCCGCGGTCAGTCAAAGAGATAAGAATACAATACATTGTAAGCATTCAGTCTCCCTCCTTCCCTCTCTCTCTCTCTCTCTCTCTCTCTCTCTCTCTATATATATATATATATATATATATATATATATATATATATATCTTTAGTGCGCAAGGCTGTTGCGCGGGGTATATTTCGATGGCAATCGTTAAATTCGGCCTTGCGCGTATATCTATATATACGCGAATAAGGATAAATATAAACAGACAGACGTAATTTACGACAATGCACGGGTGCGCGCGCGCGCGCGAAATTTCTCCGCGCGGCATACGATGTAATGTGTGCGCGCTCGGGGAGAACGCGAAACGTAGGTATATACACACATTACACGTCCTGCAGAGCTGGCGTACGGCTGACTCTGTAGTGTATACAGAGTATATATATATATATATATATATATATATATATATATATATATATTCGCTCTAATTAATAGCACACGGGTTTTGCTCTATAATACCCTGGTCGTATATGTTTATATGTGTGCAACATATATATATATATATATATATATATATATATATATATATATATTATCTTGGAATAAAAGAAATTCCACTTGTGTTTAATATATAGGAATCGAGCTGTGGGTCCGACGCTACACCGCTCTGATGCAACGAGGGAGGGCGACGGGGCGGCAGGAGGTATAACGGGGTATGAGAGACGCGATCAATCTTACGCGCGCGGGTACATATACACATGATATAATAATCGCGGCGCGCATTGTCACCGCGGAGCGTGCAGCGGGGCGCGGCTCTTTGATTCGAATCCCAAGAAAAGGCCGAGCGCTATATTTACGAAATTCGCCAGCCATCGTCGTATGCCTATGTACGTATATGTTATAACATATATATATATATATATATATATATATATATATATATATATTTGTGCGCGTCCGCTCGCGGGATTAATCGTCCGGTCTCTCGGCCGTGTGGGCTTTAAAAGGTATTAATTAAGCGGCCGAGTGTGTGAGAAAGAGAGAGAGAGAGAGAGAGAGAGAGAGAGAGAGAGAGAGAGAGACGGAGAGACTTTTTGCCCGTCGCGCCGCGGGAAAGATTCCAGCGCGCGGTCGAGTGCGCCTGTCCACTTTTGGAAGCTGAGCGCGACCGGCCGTCTGGCACGGCTTGTGACGTCCTATATATATATATATTCCGCGTACTATGTGCAACCCCTCCGAGAAATCTAGGCCGATGCGTCTGCGATCCGTACGTTGGGACGCGCTGATGAGACGCGATGCAGTGAAAATTTCTCGCTTTCCCTTTCGTCTACTTCGCGAATCTCGTGTTTTTCGTTTTGCCTGTGTATTACATTGAAAAAAATGTGATTAAAATTTCTATAAGTTTGAAATGCTTGCTTCGGGACGCAGGTCTTAATTTTTTCGTAAATGCTCTTTCATGTCAAGCGAAATGATAATCAATATACCGTAACATATTATATACGAGGTTTTTCTCAAAATTCTATAGTGTATGAAACATTTGATTGGCGTTGATAAAAAATTATTCTCACGCATTGATTGTACATGACAGCATTTATATGAACTTATGGACATTTGTAAGTTGACCCACAACTACATCACTCTGTAGAGTAACTCTTGAATGATTATTTAAAAATCTCGTCTCTCTCGCAAATGGGAATACAGTATGAAGAATCCAAGCATTGAATATTTCTAAACATTTTAAAAAACTTGTTCAATGCACTCTCGGCCAATTTGGGTTTCCACTACACTGAGACTTCAGTGTGGATTATTAGATTGCACTGTTTCAAAATTTGCAGATAGATTTCTGAAATTTATTTATCAGCAGCCAAAATGACAAAAAATTCACTGAATTTTCTAAAAATTGTAGAAGAAACTTTTAATCTACGTATATTCTAAAGCAATTTTAGGAAACTTTGTAAGATTTCTTCAGACTTCGTAGTGACACAATAGCTGCAATATAATACTATCTACATTACAATACTATCCGTAATCCCGAGATCCCGTTCTGTGTACCTTTTTTATATAATTTATAGAAAAAAACAATACGGTTACTCCGAGAATTCCGCAGTCTCCCCCGTAACTCTATTCTAAGCTACTCTCACCTCCCACAGCGGCAAAATCCATTCATCGAGTGTAGAAAGCTACGCAGCGTCTGAGTATACGTGAAAGGAAAAAATGTCAGCCCGCCGAATTTTTGATCGCACACGCGTACGGCGCTTGTTTTGGGCGACACCATTACAGATTTAGAATTTGCAACGCACCCGCCGTTCACGTGCGTATGTTTAGTGCCTCGCGCGTGCCCTCGCACGACTGGATACACACGTGTGTGTGTGTGCGTGTGTGGAACCCCCCCCCCACGCGTCGCGCGCGCGCATGTCCGCGATTTATACACGCGTTCGTCGAAAGAGCGCGCGGCCAGATCGGATCGGCGATCGACGCGCCGATCCCGGAAGGGGGATTCTCGGAAAGGCTCTCGGACGCGCTGTTACTGCAGATGCGCTCGGGGCATCTCGAGCGAGGCATTGAATCGGTAGAAAGCGCGTCGGTTTCCCGTGTGCGGTTTTTCTCTCCCGCACGGCTACACGAACACAGACACAGACACACGCACACACAGTTAGATCTGGGATTCCATTGACTGACTGACTGACTGACTGACTGACTGGCTGACTGATTCGCTGGGTATGGTCGCCGTCTTTCGCAAGGGCCGGAGTGTAATATCACCAGGCCCTGGACCGTTTGTAGGCTCGACATCTCTTGCTGGAAGTCGTTTCTCTCCCACCTGAAGAGTACATATATGAAAGAGAATAAAGGACACCGTTTTTACATATTTTTTTCAAGCTTAACTGTTATGACCAGCTTTTAAAGTATTTTTGATATTAGTACCATAAAATTTAAATAAATAACTTGTTCCTATAATTTAATTCTACAAATTATTTGACGACCCGAAAAATCCTGGCCGATCACCAAGGTCACTAAAAGAAATATTCATATGTATATCGTAGTTATCTGATACTTGTTCATTACTCTTTAAAATAGACAACAATGAATTTTTTTAATTCACAAATTGTAACTAAAATTTTGAAAAATAATAAAATATATTCAGGAATATTTCGGAAATGATTAATCAAATCAAAATCGTTTTCATTTATTACGAAAACATATTTTGGGATATCATTGCAATACATACATATCCAATACATCCTGAAAAGATTTCGAAGAAGTAACTGAGTTACCTCATTTAGTTTTATCAATTCTGCCCCCACTTCATTTGTCAAGTTTCACACAAAAGGCTTTCATCCATAATTAATCGGTCTCTTTTCAATTTCAATATTTTATCTATCTATTGCTTAGCTTTTCAATTTTTCTCTCATTTGTTAAAAAACCTATATTTCTAATTAACATCTTCGACGACGTGATCCGGGGCTATAGCTCCCCTTAGTCCATCTCCCTTGATGCGGACCTGATCTATCATGAATTTGTCAATAAGACAAATAAATCGTTCGATAACTATGTGGCGATTATTCTATCCTATTTATAATTTTATAAATGACAGCACAACATATTGGGGGCATTGAATTCCAATTCATGATGAAATATGTTTTGCGTTTTGCGATTGAGTAGAGAAATGTTCTCGAAGGTTACTGGATCAAATTCCAAACTGGATCTGTGCGAATATATGTATATATATATATATATATATATATATATATATATATATATATATTCATATGAAATTTAACGTATTGCAAATCGACTTTATATAGTGCTGTAGAATAAAAATATGTAAAATTCATAAGCATCGTTAAAATGAATAAAATCAAGTAAATACTTTTTACTAAAAAAAGAATATTAAAATATACTGAATTTTGATTTTATTTATTTACATCTAAAGCATATTTTTCTTAAATACAATTGAAGCATACTAATTTTAAATGACTTCCAATACATTAGCCGCTCAGGTGATAAAATTTAAAGCTATTTTATTGAACGACTTGGAAGCGTATGATTGGCCACAGACGTCACGTACTTCACGCATTTGTGTAAATATTATTTAGCGTTATACTCTCTTAGCCGGCGTAATATCAAAATTAATAACCGCGCCACGATCATTAGTATTCATCGACATATTATTTTCATTCCGACTAATTAACTCCGTATGTTTGCTCAATTTCAGGGTGAATTATTGATAGTAATCTAAATTTAACGCCCCCCGAAGGAAAGGAAACAGACTTCCTAAAGCTGAAAATTACATTGTATTTATAACTTCGTCAAAAAAAAAAAAAAAAAAAACACGATATTCATAAACTCAAAAATTGGGACAATTAAGCGTTTAGAGGCGCCAATTAAAATAATAATAATAATAATCAATACACATATTATTGAAAATAATTCAATAGCGTTATGAATAAAACATCTAATTGAGGCACTGGCATGCAAAGTATGTCGCATTAAATTAATATATTTAGAACAACTTTCAGCAAGGTGTCGCGCAAGCTATTTTCTAGATAAATATTATTATTTTTAATGCATGAAAAATAGGTTAACCTTGATTCAAGCCTTCAGATTAAATATACAAATTATCTTAATTTAATACACTTTATAAGAAGCTTTAATTTTCAATTTTATTGGGGTACGTGTGTGCGTGTATGTGTCTGTATTTATTGATCAAGAACCAAACAAACAGTTACGTGAATAAAATGCTCCGAAATGCATTCCAGATCTGGGCTTTCCTTAATCTCTTCATTCGTTCGCTCATTACCTTCGACGCGTTCATCTTAAAACAAAAACAAAACGCCACACGGAAATGTTCGCTGCTTTTACATTCGTCTCCCAGGTCTCCCCCCCCCCTTAACCAGCAGCGCTCGGGAATGGAAAATGGAAATGCGCCGGCCGCCGATCGCCTCGACGCCGCCGCCTCGCACCGCGCGATCGCGCGGAGCCCGGGAAAAGTTATCGAAGGTCACTGGATCAAATTCCGAACTCGGAAACTAATTCTGCACGGTCTGTCTGAAATTGGATCGGCCGGCAGAGAGCTCCCACACCGCGGACCGCGGCGCATGGACTTTCACAAGGCGATTTCGCGCCGGGGCAAAAGAACGGCCGGGCAGCCCAGAGATCGAGGATGGAATAAAGTCGGCGGTGGGGGGAGGGGGGTGGTAGGGGGAAAAAAGGGAAACATAATTCGAGCGAGTCAATGACGGAGTAAAAAGAGCTAACGGGACGATTTCGTCGCTTGGGAGCCCCTTTATTACAGGCCTGGCTATCCTTCAGCTCTACTTTCCGTGATTTTTGCGCGGGATTATCGTATGTACGTATATATAAAGCCATAGAAACCCGGCAATTTTTAGCCGTTAGAGAGGGCAGAAATTAATTTCTCCGCTATAAGTATAGATTCGAGGAAATTATCGTGATAAAATGCAATTCTCGAATGGATCGAGAATGACATGTAACGAGGATCTGCGCAAAGTGCAATGTTTCACATTAGTACATTCTTACGTTGGTGGTAACGAATTATCTATATGTATATATAACGTATAAGTAAAATCATACCCACGGCCGATTAGTCCTCGCTTTTACTACTGCGACGTTTCGCGCGCGCCAGGGAGACAATTCGATTCCGTACTTGTCCGGTGGGTTTTTCATGCGGCAGATAACTTTTACTATTTTCCGAAGGGCGTTTGACAATCAAAATTCAAATGTAGTCGAGGTATATTGTTGCAGGAGAGGATCGAGATTCGAGATCGACTGAAAGTGCGAGGGAGCCGGGTGAAAATAACGTGTACGCTGGCTCGCAGCTTGATAATCGACGAAACAAAAAAAAATAAGAAAAGCATGGCGTACTCTTAACTATTGTAACCAATAAAATGTGCTGACTAATGCAGACGTAGACTCTAATTGTTTTTGTTTTTTATTAATGTTTTTTTTTTTTGCTATGCGAATCACCGGCTAAAGCGGGCCGGTATAGGAAACGAGACCAACAACAACAACAACAACAGCAACAACAGCAACAACAACAAAAAACACGATCCAAAGATAATTGAAAGAAAATAATACGCGATATATTTTGTCCCACTCCTTTTTCTCTTTTTCTTTATACAAATACGAAAAGTCAAGATTAGATAAGAATTTAGTCGCGTGCGCGATAAGCGACCTTCTCATCGGTGCTAAACTATACGCCAGTATCCAAAATACAGTTTGTGTATTTGTCATCCCGTTGTATCGTTTTATGGTGAGTAAAAAATTGTTTTATCAATCGAAGCGCTATACACGATTGGAGCTAAATGAAATGAAAATAATTTCGTATGCGTAATTAAAGAATGTATGTGTGTATCTATATATATATATATATATATATATATATATATACAAACACAGAATGGCAAGAAATTTTCTGCCTTCCATATAATATCTTTTTTGTCATTCAATTTCCTAAATTTTCCAATCGTCTCACCGTGACAATGCCTCGAGCTAAAATAATACATTAGCCCCTTCTCCGTGCAAACAAATGCCGTCTTTCTTCCCTACGCGCCACCAGCTGATCATCCGTAGCCGTAGATGGCAAAAATCGAGATAAAAAATAAATTCGCCGAGCGTTATAGGATTTTCCGAATAACATAATCAATGGAATGATATGTAAGATTTTCAGAGGTACAATGCGTCTTTGCTTTTAGCAAAAGGGGTCGAGTGCCTGACGTAAGAGACGAACGATATATTTCAAATTTTTTTGTATATTAATATTAAAGTCAAATTCGACCTCAAGTTTCATTATTTTGTACACTTCCATGTTGATACTTTCATCTCCTACAGTGCGAACCGTCATGGTTATTATTTTATTTCATGACTATTATTTCATTTCACGAGGAAAGACGTGGACTGACGATCTGAACTGATTTAGTTTTGAAAACGTGCAAGCAGATGTTTAATGATGGGAGGTTGGCTCGTAAATAAAGGAAAGGTCATTAAATCCATTCGCGATTTAACATTATTATATTATTATCGATGTAGATAAAAAGACATTCTAATAAGTAATATATATATATATATATATATATATATATATATATATATATATGCCAACAAAATAATTTGGAACAGGTTGGTTAATAGATATTTACATTGTGAAACTTCATAATGATATACGAAGTTGATTTAGAAAACGATTTTTTTCCATGGACACGAAGTATACTGTCCTTAAAAAACATCACTCTAGTTTGCATTCGCAATCACATAGTATATATTATAGTTTAGCTACTCAAGTCGAGCACAAAGAGTCTGACAGCCCGCACTTCCTTTCTACTTTATCTCTGGTATGGATCGCTCTGTTCTCCCTTTCTCTATCGCTCTGCCTCTCTCCGTCATTTGTCAAAATTTCCAAAACAAGGCCAGAGAATAAGAGTGCGCGATCCCCCCCTTCACCCGACCCCTCTCTTCTTCTCTCAATTCTCCTTTCTCCCTCTCGCAACGGTGGAGCTAGAGACTAAAGCGGACTACGCGGGTCGATCCAAAGCGAGAAACTCTTCCCAGTTTCGTCCATTACATGTAGAAACCGCGAGTCTACGCAGTTCTGTATATATATATATATATATATATATATATATATATATATATATATATATATATATATAAACAACGTAAAGGCGCGCGAACGTACGCAAACTTACACCCGTCTGTCCATGTAGACGGAGAGGCCGGGCGCGCGCGCGCATACCTCGCGCACCGGCGGGAGAGCCAACGCCCAGCGAGCTCTCGCAGCGCTGCGCTACGATGAGAAGAGAATTTCTCTACGGGGCGCGCGGCTGCAGCAGTTCCGCCAAGAACAAAGAAGTCGAAGATCTATTATCTATTCGTTTATCCATATCTGTATCTCGGAGGTGAAAAGCTCGCTGAGAGAGGGAGAGAAAGAGAGAGAGAGAGAGAGAGAGAGAGAGAGAGTGAGAGAGAAGTTCGTCATAGATAAGCAGCACAGACTCCTGCGATGCCGCCATCGGTCGGTGCTCCTTTTATATATATCATCGCTTTATGTATATAAGTCCGAGCGATCGCGCTGCTAGATCATCGTGTATATGTTATATATATATATATATATATATATATATATATATATACGGCCGCGCGTTCAATTTGCCGGGGCGCGATCGACCGCGGCGAAAGCCGAGCGCCCCGTGCGCGCGCGAAAAGCTAAATTATTTCGTTATCGCGATTGTATATGGCGGCCGATGCCCCCACCCTCTTCGCCGTTATTTAGCTGCCATGTTTCATCGGCCAAAGGAGTTATAGGCTATATATATATATATGTATATATACCATAGACCATCGGAACGACGACCGGAGAGTCACGAAGGAAATATTCTGCGCCTGCGCTTTCTTTGCTCAGGGGAGAATTAAATATCGCCGCCGCTGCCGCCTTCTCGCCTTGGCACCCCATTTTCTTTATTTGAACTTAGCCGACGCTCTGATGGGATTGAATAGGACGTATATATCTGTAAAGAGAAAAACGGAGAAATCTGAGTTTGGAAAGTAATATATCCCTCGATTATAAACCGTTAACCTTCAAAATGTTAAATTTTAACCTTCATACCTTTCGAGTACAGGAAGTTCGTTCGTAATAGGATCGGGAAGTTTACGTAATCGACGTTTTTTCCGTATTACATTTTTGAGATTTTTGTTTTTGGGGGGGGGGCACAAATCCAATTCTTAGAACGGTTGAGAAATGTAAGATGGTAATTGCTTAAGAATTTGCACCGGAACACGGCATACGTATGATTTTTTGTAAATGTAAAGATTTTCTCAGTACGGATAAGTAATTTTTTTTTTACAATAAACTCGTTCCGTCGTTATAATCCAATTTTGGCTCGACATCACATGGACTAGATTGAATCTAATAAGCGTGAGGAAAGGAAAATCTTCATTAACGAGGAGAGAAAACGATTCGCTGTTACAATAGCTCAATACATTTACATTAAAAATCAATTATTTGCCAATTGATGAAATTAAATCTACGATTGCCGCGCGTATTCGTTCATGCATGCCAACAGATTGCCTTTTGCTCGGTGCTCGGTGCTCGGCGCTGAAACGATCGTCGCTCTTCTGCCGCTGGCTCCGCATTGGTACTCGCATGCCTCCACTTCTACGGATGGGCTTCGACCAAAGGTCTGCAATGCATCGGATAAAGCGGCGGTATATAAGTAATATTTGTATACGATATTTACGAAAGAATCTTACAATAAATAAAATTTTCATCAGGATTATAGAATAAAGTTGTACAAAATGATCCTTTCGTTCGAAATTAGAGAGAAACTTGTTTTACGTTTTGTTTCCCGGACATACGTAAGTTTTTACCTTCATCTAAGCAATCTGAGCATAAGGAAACGAAAAGTGACGTTATCGTTGTGGTATATCTCGATTTACAAACTTAATCGTATTGTAAATAAGATATTAATTAATATATAACAATAACGTCATTGACGAATTATTTTGAATTACTTAACATTATACACGCGCGTGATTAAAATTATTAATTATTTAATTATTGAAAATAATTAATAATTTCTCGTGCACGAGAAACGGTTTACCATTAGCACAAAATCATCGCCTATATAATAGCTCAAAGTACGTTCTGTAAAAACTACGTACCTATCAAATTTTACAAAAAGAAAAAACAAATTAACCTCTTTAATAAGAATTCATCCTTCATAATCTTACTTTAATAAATAATTAAAAAGCTGCTCAATCGTTGTATATCCATCCCTTCGATCGGGCCATGACTAGACTATACAGGATGCACAATGAAGAGAAAACATACCTCTCGTTGCGCCGATGAATATTCTTTTCTCACAATAACAATCAGTGATAATGAAGCTGCGTTTATCTCTTTGCCGCCTCGGCAGCGTGTATATATATATATATATATATATATATATATATATATATATATATATATAGTACACAAAGGCGATATAAAGCGAATATAATAAAGAAAACTGATGGTAAGGCCGATAAAGTATGTACCGAAGTTCTTCATCCATAATCGCGCTATTGGATCATTTAATGCACTCGATGAAGTTTTCTGCTTCTCTTTTTTTTGTTGTTTGGTTTTCATGCTCGCCCGCCACAATTCCATTATGTCAACGCTGTCAACGATAAGTGTAAGTAAGTCGAAGTTTTATCCCTGGCCGTATGTCAATACACGGACGAGCAGCTCCACGTAGCTTAGTTCGAGATAATGGATTGGCGCGGGACTGCCGTTACTCGCCGTTAATAGACCGCAAGTGATTTGACAATGATCGCTTCCGATCTGTAAAAAGCACACGCGCGCGCGCGCGCGCACGCACACACGCATGTAACTTGGTATATCGCACAATCAGCTCTCTTCTTTCTCCCGATTAAATAGCCCGACGCAAGGCCGCGTGCGCGTCATTTATCGCTAAAGAAGCGAAGGCGAAGAAGAAGAGGAAGAAGGAGAAGAAGAAAAAAACGACGATAAGCAACAGTCAAAGAGAAAGATGAAGGAGAGAATTGGCAAGCCCGAGGGGATTGTAAACGTACTGTGGGAAAGGAGCAAAAAGAAAAGAGCCCTGAGTGGAATTACGCGACAAGTCGAGAAAAGGATAATCAAGAAGAGAGAGAGAGAGAGAGGGAGAGGGAGATAGAGAGGTAGGTCGAGGAAACCCGCAAGAAAGTGCAGCGAGTACATACAAAAAGGCCAGAGCGGGGACAAAGTATCAAAAGAGAGTATAAGCGACGGTCGGGCAGGCGAGCAAAAGTCGGAGTCGAGAAAGAAATCGCTATAAAGAGAGGAGGAGGGGGGGAGTTATAGAGGGAGAGGGAGACAGGGAGCGTGATTGAGACGATGGTCCCGCCCGCGCCCCGGGCGCAATTTCACTCCGAGCCAATTCAGGTCGCGAGCTGTTCGACCAGTGCATATATATATACATATATATATATATATATATATATATATATATATATATATATATATGTATATATATATGCATGTATATATGTATATACGGAAAGGAGGTGATCCACTACGCCTTGGTAAGAAGGGAGAAAAACAGGATGAAGGGGTGGGACGAGGGGGAAATAAGAGCGGCAAAGCGAACGCGAACGTAGAAGGCGCAGGGGATGCGGAAAGGGGGGAGGGGCAAGCGCCTCTTATATTACCTCGCCGAGCAAGAGTGCCCGCGTGTTCTTATATATATATATATATATGGTGCGTAACTCTCTTCGTGCATCTCTATTTCGCAAACTCGTGCACCGATATATATATATATATATATATATATATATATATATATATATATATAGATATTGCCATGCGCTTGTACAGCGATGCGGAGTAGAAAAGCGATACGTTACATAGAACGTCGGTCGTTTTGGCCGAGTGGAGAAATTGTCATTGTATATCGATCTGGGTAAATTTCAATTTTGGATAATTCGAAATCGAGGCGTCCTTTCTTTACGCGCAGGCATTTCATTATAAATATTTTGAGCTATCTAGCCACACAAAAGTACATTGATTTCGTCACCGAGCACTCTGCCCAACTCCAGACTTCTGAAATGTGCACGTGTCCGTGAAATAGTACGGGTGACCGGTAAATTATTGCAAAGATTAACTATGAGCACGCTCCTTACTTATGTGTATTTCATGGTTCGAAGAGATTTGTCAAATGATGCGGGAAAGTAGAACGTTTTGAAAATCTCATATCCGCATCTCGTACGTCGTATTCAAAACGTTCTACTTTCCCGTACCATTTGGCAAATAATCTGGATTATACAATATACAAGTTATACACCAACGTAAGAGACGTAAACAAATCTCACGATTAACAATAATTTACATTAATTTAATGCTCGCATAAAGGCCGTATTATGCTAAAATAAATGTTTCTTTTGCTCCATGGATAAAGGCTTTATTTCGAGATCCCCTTAAGACAGGATTCAATCTAATTCGAATTTTAACTCATGATTTCTAATTCACTGCAATATTAACTACGAATATTTTTAAATAAAACTATAATCACAGCCTTTGGTGTATAATGAATGAAATTCGAAACGACACGGTTTCTACGAAATTCCCCTTTAATTTATATTTGTATGTATATATATATATATATATATATATATATATATATATATATATATATGTACATAGCTGCATGGAACTATCGGCACACAATACAAACTTTCCCTAAAAGTATATACGGAACTATTGTTTTTCCGAATCGAAATCGGAGCCGCGAGAAATCTCTTCTCCCCTCCCCGCCGCCCCTCCCGCCCGTACGGCCGATCCGCACATGAACGAAAGCAAAATAAAAGGTGAACGAAAACCGTGACTTTCTTTTCGAGACAATAGGTTAAGGATAATCGGCGATTCTTTGCTCCAAATGTGCGCGGCGCGGTGTATTGCGGCAAATGAGGAAAAAAATAATAGAAAGAATTAAAAAAAAAAAAAAAAAAAAAAAAATAGCCAAAGGAAGACATTTCAAAGTACTCTTCTCCAATCACCGTCGCCGCACGTCAAATTGATAATACGCCGCGCGCGAGAGCGCGCACGCGCACGTCAAAGTTCCGCGAACGTGCGCCCAAAAGCTCGCTTTCAATTAGGCCCGGCCATTTACCAACCGATGTACCTGCGCAGCGGATGCAGTTGTACGCGTCCGCGCGCTATTCGGCCAAGAAAGGGAGGGAGAGAGAAACGGGGAACGCCAGTCAGATCCCGCGGACTTGCGTCTCATCGTATAATGAACGTGCACCTCCTCGTTCCTCGCTCGCTCTCTCTCTCTCTCTCTCTCTCTCTCTCTCTCTCTCTCTCTCTCTCTCTCTCTCTCTCTCTGTCTCTCCCTCAATCTCCCTCTCTTTCTCTCTCGCTCTCCATCATCCTCCATTACTGGCCGAATAAAAGGCTTTAATGTACAGCCGTTCGGTAATGAACGCTCCTCGTCTCCTCTCGCTCGCGAAGGGACTGCGGGGATAATCCGTTCGGCGCTGAAAAATATCGCGTTCGACAGATATTACGGATCAGGGCCGTCTTACCGCGGTGCAAGAACCAGGACCGCGCTGTGCAGCATTTGAAGCGTATAGTTTTTCATGAATTTCAATTTGATACGCATATTATCACACTATCGGTCAAAGCTTTAAAATAAAATGAACAGCCAAACGTATTATCTAAACTCTATTATTGGCTAACATAGAGACATTGAAAAGAAGAAAGCGGAAGGTTAAGGCTAGTTTGTCGCTCACTTTTCATCCGTCGCATTATCATGCTGACAATTAATTTAGCAATATAGATAAATGTAATAATCGTCTGCACATAATTGCCTTATCAGTCGCGCACGATTACCTTGTTTTCGTATATGGCGAGCATCTATTTTAATAATTATTGCATCTGTTTACTCAAGTATCGGAGAAAAATAAAGTGAGCTTTTTCAGTGTAGTGTGCTCCATTGGCATGCTTCCAAGTTGAACCAATGAAAATAAGATGGTTCATCGTTGAATTCGTCAGTATTCGCTTTATTTACGCGCAGTACTTTTTCACTAGTAAATTATAGCTAATACTCGCTGGTGTAACAGTTATCCGACCTGATTTTTACTATTTCAAATTTAGAAAGTTAAATTTATTGCCATTTCTTGCGCTTCTCACATTCTTACGAAATTAAAGTGATCAGAAATAGAGCCGATTCCTTATGAGGATAATATAATCGTTGACGTAGGGCACCAGAATTTTCAAATACAGCCCTGCTCACGATCGATCATTTTGTCCGAGCGATTTTTATGACTCTCAATTTGTACGTTGGTATATATATATATATATATATATATATATATATATATATATATATATATAAATGGATTGGCTCAGCGTTGCGCCTCGCTCTCCACAATTTCCGTATTTTTCTCGCTTATTTTAACGACGGATATATTTCGCAAGCGCGCCAAATGGATTCGTTCGAGAGCGAATCTTTATTTGATAAATCATTATATGGCGAACTTCGTTGTTTTCCTTTTTATTCTCTATTAATCAACGGATTATATATATATATATATATATATATATATATATATATATATATATATATATATATTGGAGAGCGATGCAGCATTGAATTATTTCACAGTTGTTCGAGCCGAAAATCTTATTCGGCTGAATACGTGCGATAACAGCACCGTATACTCAAGAAACTGACAACGAGCTTGTACACCATTTATCTAACAAGCAAATGCTTGCGTTATTTTCGTTATCTCTGTCTCTCTCTCTCTCTCTCTCTCTCTCTCTCTCTCCGATTGCGTAATTTATACTATACATACTGACCGAACGAAAGCCACGAGGTGGCGGCGGCTTGAATTGCTTTTCGTTGTATGCAAAATTGTCCGAAGACAATCCGAATGTAGATCTTAAAAAAATTGAATCTCTTTAGGCGAAACCCAACTGTCGGGATAAGCGCGAGATATCGCCGGGCACAATAATGCAAGGATTTCCATGATAATCTCGCTTGGGCACCTTGCGCTTTATTCCCGGCCGCTTGTGCGCAAGCAATCAATTAGCATTTATCAACTGAGAAATTCGGCTTTAGACGATATCTCGATACATTAAGCTAAATAGCTGTGGACACATTTAAAAAAAAAAAAAATCCAAAATTGCGATCCAAATTGCAATTCATAATTTAGCGTCGTTATATTTGATATTTTTAATAATGATCAACTTAAATGAGAAAGAATTCGGTGCCTCGGCTTTCTCCCCGATAAAGCCCCTCCCTCCGATGCATTAAAATATTCCCAAACGCGCTGCCCCCTAATGTCCCGTAATCTAATAAGTAAATTTGATAAAAAAAAAATATTAAGAAATTTATCGACTTTCCGGTCAACATTATTAAAAAGTATGCAAGTGCCGCGGAGAACCAAACGAACAGAGAGAGAGAGAGCGAGAGAGACAGTTTGCACGTGTCTGAGAGGGAGGGGACGAGAGTGACGTGAGAAACGAATCAGCTACGGATAAGACAAAAACCAGATATATCCCCGAGGAAACGTCCAAAATATAATTACCAAAAAATAATAATATTTATCGTTCTTTTTCTTCTTTTCTCTGCAACTCGCCCACTTAACGGGTTGTACGCTTTCAAGGCGGACTACTTTTATATATACACGCGCAAACATTGTATGGGCCAAAGTGGCGAGCGCTCGGCTAATTTTATGCGAAATCGGGCAAGGCAGCAAGAAGGAGCGCTTGAGAGGCGAAAAAGAATATAATGCGTGTGTATGTACGTATGTATGTATGCATGCATATATATATATATATATATATATATATATATATATATATATATATATATAGAAAACAGCGAATCATTATACAGCGCCGTGGCACGATTCACGCCATCTCATCAGCCGGCGCGAAGAAAGACGTCGAAGTAGCTCTCTCTCTCTCTCTCTCTCTCTCTCTCTCTCTCTCTCTCGTTCTCTCTCTCGCGTGGATCGGCCACGAACTCATTTCCAACAGGTGCAATTTTGATAATTCGCCCCTCTACCCCCGCCCTCCTCCTACGTCCACCCGGCGGTTGCCGTTATTGCTGTTGTTGTTGCTGTTGTTGTTGCTGCTATTGTTGCTGTCGTTATTGTTGCCGTTACTGCTGTTATATGCATCTCGCGTCGGCGTTATACCGGCATCCCGATCCAGGGCGCGGCTCGCGAAAATTATCGGGCCGCGCGCATTATATCGTCCGCGCCGGGTGAAATTTCGCTCTCGCGGGGCGCGCGTCGCGTACGAGGAAAAATTTCTCATCGCGGGGCCTCCCGTCGCGCTTGGCAATTCCTTCGGTGGGCCTCGCCTCTTAGTGCGTATATATATATATATATATATATATATATATATAGGCCCACTTACACGCATGCACGCACGCATACACACAACACACACACACGCGCGCCGCGTATATATGTAATAAAAGCGGAGCAAACGACGCGACGGTTCCATTAAAATTGCGCGGGAATGATTGCGCGCGCGCGCTCGCGCTCCTCCCGTGCAAAATAAATACATCAAAGGACGCGCCTTTTTTGATGCGCGAAGGCCTCAATTGCCACGGATATATATATATACACACACACATATATATTATGCGGATCCGAGGAAAGACTCTCGTATATATAATTCGTTGGGCCGCCGTGGCGCGCGAGTTGTTACGAAGCGGTCTGGTGATTGAGGGGCGGGTGGGGGTGAGGGCTATCTCTTCTTCCGAAAATACGGCACGAGGCGGAACGGTCGGACGAGACTGGGAAAGGATGGAGCGCCGAGTAATACGACAGTACGAAATTCATTTCTGATCCTTTTGATAATGTACGGCTAATGAAAATTGGTTTTATAATGTTTCTTCTTTATCGGGATTCGGGTGGGGGGGGGGAGGAGATGCCAAATTACACACGGTGTATACTTATATTCATAATGACTTATTTATGTTAATATAATTATCGGTATGTAATTTTGAAAATTCAATCGTGTATAACCCGCGAGCGGTAAACAACTTATACATAGTCTAATGTTTCCTACAAATATAGCTGCTAATGATTTCAATCGTGATTTTAGGAAAAAATTTGCTGACTTTGGCTTTGTTCACGGAACTATGGTTTATTAACTCCCGCCCTAATACGTATCGAGACAACAGGATTAACTTGAATATTCTCGTACTGCACTCGATGTAAAACTGTAAACACGTTTTTTCCGTCTCCCACTAGTGTGAGCACATAAGTTCATATCACGAATACAATGCTAAAAACCGGTTTATCACTGTGAGCGCAAGATTAGGTCACCTGTCGGTTTAAAACGATGAATCCAGCAGGTGACGGGGGGAAAAAGCATTATTTGATGCCTTAAATATCTGCTTTAAATTTTCTTTCATTGTTCTTTTGGAACGCCGATTTTGGGTGAAGAGCAGGATCATTAGATTTTATTTTTTTCGCAGTAATCAACAAGTAATTAAATGGAATTTCAGAACTAAAAAAGAAAGATTAATACATTATTTTAATGAACACAAATTTTTTAAAATATTTATATTCTTAAAAAACACTGTTTAATTTTAGACATTAATAAATAATTAATAATTCTTTATTAATGTGAACAAATAATAAATAATTAATAAATATTTCAATTCTTCTAATATAATGCAAAACATATTTATTTTAGTTCTTGAATAATTTTAACACCTTATCGTTAAATTCGTTTCGTAATAATTATTATTATTGTATTAAATTTTTTCAGTAATGAAATATTTATACAATTTATAATTAATATTATTTTATTTACATTTTGTCAGTTAATCAAATTTTTTCCATAATAAAATACACCTCTCACAATAGTAAGTAAATATACATTTAAAATCAAATAAACATTCATCAGTCATTTGTTTACTTTCAATTTACAGTACTGTACACGTCATTGCATATTGTAACCAACCTGTATTTGTATACAAGGACGGACAAAATAATAATATTAATGGACTCAAAATTTCTTTCATAATTAAACAAAGTATTTTATGAATAATAATTCTGATTGCGCTTTATAAATGAAAAAAAGAATCTGATAAAAACTTGTTTTTAGATTGATTCATGAGCAGTTAAATCTGTTAATTTTGAATGTTAAATCTGATAGATTATACATAATCTCGTTAATAAATTCAAGTATAAATATAATGCATAATAATTAATCAGCATTCAATGGAAATGGCTTTGATTATTAAGTATTCAACAACAAAAAAGTCGTATTGTAATTCGCTCTATAGTAAAAGTTCTATATGTGTGTATATATATATATATATATATATATATATATATATAATACATATAATAGGATTTAAGAATCTAATACTACTCTGTTATCTGATTATTGAATCGAAGCGAGGAGAAGTTTTTATGATTAGGAATGCAGGCAAAAAATTCCGCATAAAAAGCGAAATTTATTGTTCGCGAGATTTAGAGATCACAACCGGATGCTACTCGACGCGGCGACGGGTCATCGGGTATTTAGTTGTCCGATATAAAATAACGTCGACAAACACATTTTTCTTTGTTTCTCTTTTTTTCTTTTTTTTTTAACCAACGAAGCGTCCATATCATAGAAAAAGCTGAAAAACCTCGAATGGATTTGAAATGAAAAATTCTAGCACTAAAATTTCTAGATGTGTGGGGCGGGAGCGCAGTGCCGGCATATAATCGTAACAGTAACAATTACTCGACCGGGAGAAAAGAAAACTCGCGAATTCTTTGTAAACCAGTGGAAATCATGAGAAATATAAGACGAACGCGAATCCCGCCTGATACTCCAAGTACGGTGTCGCTTCTGGATCATCAGATTATGCTAATCGGTGCCAATGGGTAAAAGCGAAAAATTTGTCCGCGCTACATAAAAAAGAAGAGCGTAAAAAAAAAAAAAATTCTCCCTACTGGACTTGGCACAAATAAGTCAATCATATACTCGAAAAACCCGCGATGGAGCGCTCGCTCGCTCTTAATGTTAGCACATCTAAACTGGATTGAACTCGCGATATAGCGTATAGCCTATGAATACATGTATATATTCACGTACACACATGATGTCATCTCTCACTTTCGACTTTATTTCAACACATCATCTATATACGTATATGTATATATGGCCAAAAAGATCGGCAAGTATGCCCTGCCTCGTACACCGTTCTCGGGTCCCTTTTCTCTCTCTCTCTCTCTCTCTCTCTCTCTCTCTCTCTCTCTCTCTCTCTCTCTCTCTCTCTATCTCTCTTCCTTGCCGATCTACACCCCCCCCGCCGCTCCACCCAACCACTCGCCACACCCCGACTTCCCCGGGCTCCTCGTCTTTTTATCCCCCTCCCCCCACTGTCTTCTCCTCCGCCGACCGTCCTCTGCGAGCGCGCGTCGTCGCCGCCGTCGTCCCACGAATCTTGCCCGGCGCTTTCACGAGGTCAGAACCGGATCGGCGCGGCGCGCACACGGCGAGGGCCCGAATAATCGATACCGTGCAGTTTACGAGGGGCGAGGCGAGGCGCGGTCGTCGAGATTCCGTCTCCTTCCTGGCCTCCTTCTCCTTCTCCCCCCTGCTCCCTCATTCTCACTCTCACACACTCTCTCCCTCTCTCTGTCTCTCTCTGTCTCTCTCTCTCTCTCTCCACTCTCTCAAACAACGCAATCAGGCAGAGAGAGAGAGAGAAAACAGAGACAAGGAAGAAGAAGGAGAAATTGCAGTTCCAAACGAAAAATATCTGATTCTGTACAGGAGAGAGGGAAGCTGCCTTGGTAAAATTTTGGATCTTGAGCTACTTTCTTCGAGCGTTTAACTCAGAGAAGTTTACCATAGATTGCATAGTTTCGGCGACATGCGCCTCCTTACCGCGTGCAATAACGCAATTGTACAAGCACGAGCATCCGGCACGCATTCGCTGAAATTTTCGTATTGAAATTTATGCGCGTATCCGACATTTCTCTTGCTGCGCTCGAGAAGCAATTTTTTAATCTGTTCCGCCTGCAGAGAGAGACCTTTTAATTTTACATTTCACATTTTTATTCCGATCTACTTAATATTTCCCCAAGCAGTTATATAGTTTTCGCGTACCAAATTGTATATGTATATATACCTGGTATTATCCGCAAAATTAGTCTTGCCGAAATATTTTTAAATATATATATATAGATATATATATATATATATATATATATATATATATATATATATATTGTGAGAGAGAGAGAGAAAGAGGGATATCTGAAAACAATTCCTCGAGACATTCGATTAATTTTAATGGCGAGCTGATTTATTTATATATAAAAATACGTAATATGATAAATTGGTTAATGAAAAGCTAGCTCGTAATGTAAACGATCGATTGCAGGATTAATGTGCATTAAAATTATCATTATATATATATTTATATATATATATATATCTTATAAAAATCGATGATAGAAATGAAGGCATCGACAACGTTTTTATAGTAATTAAGATCATCTCCGCGGAAATCTCTTACAGTCGGCGTAACGATATATCGGTCGCGAGTCCGCGTCCATATCGTCGTCGGTAATTAAACCCGTAAAATTATAGTAATTCACGTAGCAACATCTGTCCACCCACCCCCGTCCCTTTTATTCTCTCGTTGGGCAATTTGTACAACTGTTGATAAAGTCACTTAATTGCCGCGCGCGCGCGCGCGCAAAGCAAACGCTTTGCGAACCTGAAAATGCATTTTTAGCCAAAGCCACAAGTCCGTGTACATATCGCGGTGCTACCGTTATCGCCTTCCTTTTTACGTGGAGCGCATAAATAAGCGTAATAAATATTATAATATAGTAGTATATATATATATATATATATATATATATATATATATATATATATATATAAAGATTTTAATTGCTGTCTTCAATTTGATAATAAGTTACCGCTCGTAAGCACGATCTTATACTGTTACGTTTTCTCCATCTTTATGCACCTTAATCACTCATCTGCTAAACCTAGATCAACCCATATTATATATATATATATATATATATATATATATATATATATATATATGTATATGTATGCGCCTACATATTCAATAAAAAAAATCTATATTATTACGCGAGGCGCAACGATGGAAAAAAAAAAAATTTTAACTCCGCGCACGATACGTCCATAAAATTTTCCGCGCGACGTGTAAGCGTATTCTGGACGAGAAAAAAATCTCGGTCTTTAATTATGTAAAAATGACATCTGTCTTTAAAAGTTATGCTGCCCAAGAAATTTCCACGGTTTTTAAAATAACCGTAGACTTTGCATGCTCTAAAAATATCTCCCCCTGAATAACTTAAGTGTATAGGTACTAAAAAGACGTTTGGCATACTTTCCAAAGGAAAAAGCCTGTATAATTAATTTGCGCAACATTTAATGTCGCCTACTATTTTCTTCCTTCTTTCGGTTTTCTTTTCTTCTCTTTTTTATTTTTTGTTTTGCTTTTGATAGCTGTCAGAAGTCGCATAAGCCGTAGATGGCTCATTAATAATGAAAAAAATAACACCCGTTACGCAAAAAAAAAATTAACACCTGTTACAATGAGCACCGTTACCAGCGAATAAAAAGTTCGGCATCGTTTACGAGAGAAACCCCCTTTGTTTGGACATAAAGCACGTTATGTACCTTAAGGGAACACGCCACCGTTAAATTACGCGATAAAAAAAATTGGAAGCATGTTATATGTATTATATATAAAATTTATATTTTTATGAAATAAGTAGACATTATTATACATAATTAGAAGAGTTCGAGACCTATTTAAATACACATGATATGAAGTTAGGATGAAAGGCACGCTCTCAATCCGAATTTACTGAACGTAGGATACCAATGTAATCACAGGATCAATTTAGCTCAAATCCGAGGATATTATTGTTAAATACATTTGTTTTCGAAAGAGAAGAGGGAATTCGGATTTTGACCTTCAGAAGAAATTTTATAATTATATTGCCGGTTTTTTAGCGAAATATTCATTGGTTTTCAGAGATGTATATATATTTGACTTTTTTCACTTATTACCACCAAAGAAAATGCATCGCATAACAATTTTCAGCTCATTTAATCGACTGATTTCTTTGAAATCAATGAAATTTAATTTCGGTCACATTGTAGCTTCAAATCATA
The DNA here is from genome assembly GCA_018907035.1 of Sycobia sp. Sy_11. NCBI lineage: Eukaryota > Metazoa > Arthropoda > Insecta > Hymenoptera > Epichrysomallidae > Sycobia > Sycobia sp. Sy_11. The sequence continues at coordinate 1,543,307 of JACCIC010000131.1, forward strand.
TGGATTTAAATAGATTTTGAACTTTTTAAATTATAACTAATAATGTTTACTCATTATAATGAAAGTAAATGTTAGAAGTAATATCTATCAAGTATTACAAATGCTGTGTTTTTTATCATTTGGTAATTTAAATTTAAAGGTAACCTGTCCCTTTCTGAGTGTCGAAAGGACAAGTCGAAAAGTATATAATGGAGGATGAAACAAAGAGAATTAAAGGGATACTGAACACGAAGCTTGACTTTATTCTCTCTGCTCCCTCTTCACTTTCTTCATTACTTCATCGCAGACGCCTGCACCCCGCTGTTCTAGGATCTCGGATTTTCGACCTGTCCCCGCGCGCTTCGCAGAGCGTCCATGTAGACGGATTCTTGCGTGGAGCCCGAAGCTAACGAGGCGAATAAAAGGGATAAACAGACCAGAGAGTCCCCCCCCCCTTCCTACCATATTATGCGCGCGTGCGCGCACCTGCGATCCTTCGCCATCTCTCTCTCTCTCTCTCTCTCTCTCTCCAACTCTTCCGCTGCGCACGCGCACCCCTGTATATTTACAGTCCGGGGCGCGCCTCCGTTGCCCGGGGTCGGTGACCGCGGTCGTTTTCGGGCCGGTAACCCGCGCGCTCGCATTATGTACGTATGGGACGCCCGAGCCCGAGCCCGAGCCTGCTTCCCCGCCGCTCCCCCCCCCCAATTCCACCGGAGTATATACAACATTGGGCCCCGTGGTTGATGACCCTCCTCGCGATGCACGAGCGCGCGCCTGCGCTGTAAGGCCGAGGAACGAGGGATCGCGGGGCTTGAATATGCTCTGACTCTCGGCTCTCTCTGCTCGCGACCTTTATCGGGAATTTATTGGGTCGGGGCGGCGACGGTGGCCGCGGCCTCACGACGCGAGGACAGGTGCGGCCGTTTCTTCGCGGTACGATTTAGAGAAGCGGTATTGTTCTGGTTATGATTGATTTTTTTTCTCCTTTCTTTGTTTGCTCGTCCGTCTTAAGGATTTCGGGTACGAGAACGAGGCGAATTGGCGCAACTTAGCAAATTCGAGGATTACGAGGATAATACGCCGGGAGTTCATCCGTCACGATACCATTATAAAGATCTTATAAGTCCTCGGGATGTGATTGAATTCGAAAGTCGAGCGTTTGCGAGCGTAATTGCGGGATACGCACGGCGGGGATTGGCGTCCGAATGAATGGACTGATGGGCCGACGAATGGACAAATGACGTACGAATTGTGCTTCGGCGCGGATCAATTGCTACTCGAAATGTATTGTATTCTGGAAACGATATTAGACATTGGGAATGATGATCTTTCTTTTTTTGAAGCTCGCGGCAACATTATAACGCGTCTGATACGAAACAATGAGTTTTAATCAAAGCATTGTTCGACCTATGTTTCAAAAATTTGCACTTTTATGCGATGATTATAAAATTTGATCATTCAAAGGAACATTCGTTGTCTTAATCGTCGCTGGATCTATAAAACCATAATCCACTGTGCGTTTCACTTTCGGTCATCGGTCGGACTCGACAATGGGTGACGACGACGCAGGTGAGGAAGAGGTAAAAAAAATCCCAGACGTAATTCAATCATCGATTTTAAAGTTTTTCTCGGAAAGCATTATATCTCATAAGGAGATGTCTCGGTAAAACCTGATCATCCTGATGACGTATGGCATTACCGAATATCTGACGAAGATGTAGCAATAGAATCTTTGGTAAATTTGATGTACAAAAAATGTATATATATATATATATATATATATATATATATATATATATATATAGTATTAATTCGATGTTATAGATGATAATATATATATATTTAAAATAATCCCCTTCTATCCCTATGAATCTTGTCATTCATGTCAACTGCAATGAAATTGTACCTAATAATTCAAAATAAAGATATCGTAAATTTTTTTTAACTACATCGCTCAAAATACTTTGTTTTTTTATCGGAAATTGATGAATTATTATACGAATTGTAAAAAATAATGTCTCACATAATTTAGACTCATTGTAAATGTGATGATTTTCTCACAAATCTATGATAAACATACAATTGTTTTACAGGCCGAGGCGAATGATAAGACAACGATGTGTTGATATTGTCAAGTGAATCTTCCTTCAGCAGTCGGTAATGAACGCTATTGTTATTTCCACTTAAGTAGACCAAATCTAGCTTCACTGAATTGTATTGGATCTTGTACTGGATTTGAAGAACTTGGAATTGAAGCTGTCTTTCGAAGTCCTTGAAAGGCGCCTTTGTCAGCAGCAATTTTAGCACCCCGAATGCGCAGCAATGTCGAGCATCGGAGCCCCGAGGCATCCTCGCGAATTAATAACACGTTAATTACCTCAAATGTATATTCGTTTAGAGAAATGCAAGGGGATCTCCTGTATATGCATACATTTGTAAAGTAAATGCAACAGATAACTCGCGTCCTATAATAGATGCTTCGCGATTCCTTTAGCTCCCATATATATTACGCGCGACAGCCCATAATACAAGATGCGCAATCTGTCCGGGCGTGCCGGACACCCGCGAGCGGAAATATAAAAGACGCGATGTGCCGTTGGTCACCGGCAGCAACGGCAGCAGGCAGACAGGTAGGCAGGCATCGAACTCTTTTCGGTACCCAACACGTCCACATACGTAGGCTCCAGCGTTTTTGCTCCTCCAAGCATGTATATATATATATATATATATATATATATATATATATATATATATATTATACCTCTACTAGATGCCTCGATGTAGGGATCGGCCTTATTAGCGCCGCAACAGGTACACAGGTACACCTACAGATTGTCCCAAGCTTATACCGGGAAATGGAATCGCTTATAAAGCATCCGGGGTACCTGTATGTGTGCGGGTGTGTGTGTGCGTATGTTTGTGTGTGTGTGTGTGTGTGGCCTTTATCGGCGCGCCACCGGTCTGATGCACCGTTAAGCGCGCGCCAGATAAGGCATGGTTTAGTTGCCTCGACCGGCTATATACCATTTACATATATATACACGTTTAAACACTGTTGCAAGATTTATAATATACAATTTTAACTTTTAACCTTTTATCCTCGTTCTTATCCACATGTAGGATTTTTTACCCATGCGTTTCTGTATATATATATATATATATATATATAGTGGAGCCCCAATCAAATCGTTAAATCTTAATATCGCGTGATTTATATCGTTTTCGCGTGTATTTGCCTTTTCTTTCTCGTAGCGAACGGCCGGCATTATGCGCGGTCACCGCGTACGTGCAACCATACCGAGGTACCCGACGAGCGCCCGCCGACCGCGACAACGATCTCCGAAAAATCGCGGAATTTATAACGGGCGCGTGCGCCCCGACGCGCCGGGGCCCGTAAGAGCGGCGTTCGAACGAGCAAATTGTACACGGCTGACTCTCTGTCTCTCTCTCTCTCTCTCTCTCTCTCTCTCTGGTCGGCTCTCCGAACCAGCTCCTCTTAAAGAGCGATCGGTTGCCGCGCATCGTGGATAAATTTTTCGGCGCTGGCGCTCATGAGTCCGTATCGCCGAGCGATGCATAGTTGTAATTTAAGCATCGGATAAATTCCACATAGCCACTATCTGTACAGTATACGTTTACGAAAAAGAAATAAACCTCTTTAAATCCCGTACGATCTTATTACATTTTCAATTACACTTTCCCGCTCTTCTATGTGCCATACATGTGGCATTGTACCAATACACTAACCTATACATCCTTCCTGTGCACGGCATATCTGCCGATCCCATACAAAAGCGACGCGAAATAAATCGAGCTCTTATTATTATCATCGCTCCGTTCACTATCACCGGAATGACGTTTACTCGATTTAATTTAAGGATTTAACGCGATAGCTCGCGCTAACCCGCTGCCCCAATACGAGAACGCGCCGCGGGGAGACGGCTTCGCGCATCAATACACAACTTTTTGCCGCTTCATTGCAAATTACGTATGGATAGCTTACATATATAAATTTTAATATATATATGTGTGTGCATGCGTGTGTGTGTGTGTATGTGTGTGTATATAATATGGCAAAAAGATAATAATTGCCGTTCCCGAGCGTGGTAAAAGAATCCCATAATAAAGATTTCGAACCAACGGTAAGAGTATAGATATATTTATTTATCCGTCAAATATTAATGGTCTGCCTTTGAGCCGTGCGTGGTTGCTTTGGCTCCCACCCCTCCCCCTCGACCGCCGTAATGATTCTGGCTCAATCTTTCAATATCTGAAACGATCGCTCTATATATATATATATAGATAGATAGATAGATAAATAGATGGATAGATAGATACAGATATTGACGTATACTACGAGCACGAGAACGATCTAATTTAACGCGTTCGCGTACGCATTAATTTCTCTCCTCTTTCATTTCGTTCAATTTTTAATAAAAAAAAAAAAAAAAAAAAAAAAAAATACACGTACGTACGTACATAGCGAAGTTGCGCTATGCTGGAGAAAAGTCGTCGGTTACTTTACCTCGTAACGATCGCTTCGGCATCATAATAACGTAAGTAACCGATGCTCTTAAGACACGGCCCGTCGAGGAGGGCTGCTCTTACGCGCGCGGAGTTTCACAACGCCTGCGCAATTCCAATGGATGAACTTTTGCTATTAATACCGCGCCTCGCGCGCGCGCGCGCGCGTCCTATGAAGAATTGTGAACTGTTTGTCCAGGTTGGTGATTTTATTCGGTTCGTTAATTACGATTCGCCATTGTTAATTCTATTCGTTGTCGTTGGATTTCAATGGAATCTCATATTTTATACGCAGGTCGGGCTTAACAGGGTTACATGCATGTATTATTATACATATACTATATACATATATTATTTTCTATCTTTACACGGCATTCCAGTTATTTCTTATTAAATTGGATTGAATTCTATAACTATTATATATCATATTCTATATATTATCATGCAAAATCGTTCCGTACAAGCATTGTAATTATTTGCCCTACTTTACCGCCTTCAAATACTTGTTAATCATCTATTTAATGATTACTTCGTGTTTATATCGTAATCTCTTTTATATAAATTCTATTCTATGCATTGAAAAAAGGCAAATAAACATCGTCATTCTTATTAGCTGTTATAACATTTTAGAGCAATTGAATAAGATGACTTTAAGGGTCTACGAAACATTGCATAAATAAAACATCAAAAATAAAGAAAAACTTTTTAGTGTCTGCATTGATTCGGCATACACATATATATAAACCCCTCGAGTATATCTCCCCCGAGTAATTGTAATTTATCATTCCGAAGGAATTGAAATACATTCTATAACAAATATATATATATATATATATATATATATATATATATATATATATATATAATTCAACTAAATTCCAATCAATCTCCACTGTAAGCGAAAAAGCCATAAGAATGCTAAAAAAAAAAGAAATGAAACAAAGAGCTTCAATTACACACTCGGCTGAAATCCCCTCAGAATTATCGTCGCCGGCACAAGACATCATTTATTATCTAGTTTTCGTGTTTACGCCGTGTTTGTTGTTTAGAGAGAAAGCAGCATGAATTACAATAAAACTGCGCGGATATATATATATCCTTCGTCTGCACGCGTGCGCGCGTAAATGAAGGTGTTGGCCACGCTGGTGCGCGTAGAAGTCGCTTGGCTAAACCTCAACTTATTCCCTCGTGTATACATACACAAATACATCGCTGTAGTTCACCGCGTAAACCTGGTCGGACGACATTCGAAGCGCAAAAAATTATACGGTAGTCGAAGGGGGTTGAGAGAATAGGAGGCAGCAGTATAGCAGTATATGTATATATATATATATATATATATATATATATATATATATATATTGCGCGGCTGCCCTCGTATTCACCTAGGATATCTTTTCATAATGTTTCAATTTGGATGAATCGAGAGCCTTAGTACATAAGTAAACACGCTGCAATATTCGTTACGTCCAGCTTCTGCGTAGAGCTATGCATGAGACGTATGAATGGATAAATATCTATATAAATATAAAAATATACACACACGGCGTGTCTACATTTAACTCTGAAATATAAATTTATAAAAAAAAAGCATCAGTCTTGGAGCGCGCATGAATTTTTCATTTCTGATCGCGATTCGCTATAATTCCGATATGTAACTACGGCAACACCGTGTATGTATGTATGTGTGTATATATATATATACATATCAGTCTATGTTCGCGATGCTTGAATTTCGCAAGACTTTTCTGTGGGAAAAACTTGGCCTTTATTCGCCGGATTACGCGTGCGAAATTTTTTTAGCAAAACTTTTCATATATATATATATATATATATATATATATATATATATATATATATATATATGGCTTACAAACATTGTCCGCGCCGTCGGTAATTTTTTTTTTACTTTTGAAAATACAGCCACGCGCGTATATAATCTGTTCGTTCATCGAAGAACCAATTCCGAGAAGCTGATAACAGTGTAGAAATAAACTTTAAAGTCCATGCGTATAGAAACGACCAAAAACGGAAAATTATATATTTTTTCCACATATACTTTGCGCGGCATTGAAATGACTACTGGCGAGCAATAAAAAATAAAAAATAAAAGACGGCCAATAGAAAGGGGCTAATTAATAAATGAAAAAACATTGGGGATCTGAATTTTTTTTAACGGAAAACTCGCATCGTTCTGCGCAATTTCCCAAATTGGCACGAGTGCAATTATTCGCGTTTCTGTGAAAAGCGATATATATGTGTATATATATATATATATATATATATATATATATATATCGCTTATATATCGCTATATGTACATACATATATGTATATATATATATATATATATATATATATATGTATGCATATACACACATATAGGCGTAGGCAGAAATGAATCGCCCGAGCGAAATATACATGGCCAGTCTCGGAGTCCGGCACGGCAAAGGAGCCGAGAAGAGAGCAATGTCCAGTTGAGAATGAAAAATAAAAAAAAAATGAAAAAAAGAAACAGATAGCTCTCGACGCGCTCTGCGGCGGTGCCACGCAGGGGGCGATGGCTGGCGGTGAAGGCGGGGAGGGGGGGGGGAGAGAACGAGAAACCGATCGAGCGAAAAGTATCTGCTATAAGTACATATATATAAGGTATCGGCTCGCGTTGATATCGGCATTCTAATCGAGCTCCCCCGGCCACATATGCATACACGCGCACGCACACGCACATGCGCGCATTCGCACACATGCGCTCACCACCCCCTCCCACCCCACCCTCTGGGGCCCCAGGAGCGAGACGGGCACTATAGTAGTTCGCGCTGGCGAGCGAGCGCGCTCGGATTTTCCAAAACCGGAACACGAACGGCCTTGCCGAGGAGAGAAACCGGCCACCGGTTTTGTGATGCTGAGTTGCGCGCGAACTGCCGGCCTCATACGCTATATAACTCGCGTATATACCACCACGCCCTCCTCTGGCATTCTGTGTATATATATATATATATATATATATATATATATATATATATATATATATATATACATGGATGTACGTGTATCGGTGTACATGTGTGTGTATAGATACACTAGCCGGTGAGGAGCAACCGAGAGTCGTCGAGCGCCAAGTCTCGTATGAGTAGGATGTGTGTGTGTGTGTGTGTGTGTGTGTGTGTACGAGAGCGATGTATGCGCAAGTAGCTCGGCTAGAGTGGGTGGAGGAGCAGCCAGAGGGGGCGGGCTCCTGGGGTTATCGACTTTGCCTCTCGCTCCATAAGGATTCGGCATAAGGCAGGAATTTTAACACGGATTTCGCGTTACACGTGCAGAGCGCGTCGATGGAATCTGGGGTCTAAATCAGATAAAGTTGAGCGAAAAATCGATCTTTCGTAAATTGATACCGTGGTGTATTTATTCTACTGGTTTCATCGAGGGTAATTTTATATTTGATTTTGGAGCATTCGTTTCTCGGCATCCCGCAGGTATATATATATATATATATATATATATATATATATATATATATACAACTACATATCTATATATATATATATATATATATATATATATATATATATATATATAATATAAATACACTGAATATGGCATTCGATTCTCGTAATCATTACCAATGTAACGATCCTGTAACGATTTATTTGTATTCAATCGGTCTGAGTTATAGATGCTAAAGTAAAGTTTAATACAGATATATGCCAGCGTGATTCGGCGGAGAAGGAAAGTGCTGGAAAATGGGCAACGGAGAGGAGGAGGCACGCGCGCACGTAAAGTACATATACACGTGTCGAAAGAGAGAAAAATAGACGACGAATCGCGAGGGCAGGGCAGCGCATGAGCTAGCGCGCGCGTTTTTCTCCCCACACGTGACCGGATTGCGAATCTCGCACACGTGTGTCGAGTACGCGCGGTCGAGTTCACAGCCAGTCGTTTCGCTCCTTCTCTCTCTCTCTCTCTCTCTCTCTCTCTCTATATATATATATATATATATATATATATATATATATATATATATATATACACCTAATAAGCGCTGGAGGCTCCTATTATTTTTCCCTCCTTGGCCTGGGAAGCTCGGGAAAATAGAAACTACAGATATGTGGATAGGAAAAATAACGAAAAAAAGTACTCTTGTGCACCTGAAGTTTCTTCGACTGTAATCGGATTTTTCGAGCAAGCGCTTCCGACCAGTTCGTCTATATATATATATATATATATATATATATATATATATATATATATATATATATATATATATGACATTGTTTACCATACAGCAATAATCCTCTTTTGAAATGAGGGCAGGTTAAATATTTGCTCGTCGAAGTAAAGCAAAATATAAAAAAAGGAGAGAAACAAGAACGGATGATAGGTATATATATATATATATATATATATATATATATATATATATATATATATACGTACAATGAGTCGCACAGCTTCTTCCTTATAACCCGACAACAACATTACGCCGGCGATTCTCAAATTCCCGATGTTCACAGTCGATAATCTCTAAAATATAATTGTAGTATGCAGATCGGGCAATTTTCGTGGCCGGCCGAGTAACGCGGGAGAGAGTTGTATAACTGTGAAATTATCGCGATAGCATATAAAGATTGTCTGATAAAACTGTTAGTCCTGTTCGTTACTTATATATATACGCATGGAGGCGTATATATCGTGGCGCGTTACGCGCATAAAGCTTATATATGTGTGTGTGTGTGTGTGTGTGTGTGTGTGTGTGTGTGTGTGTGTGTGTGTGTGTGTGTGTGTGTGTGTATGTGTATATAGCTTACATAAAACAGGCATTAAAATCGATATTATGATTTTTACTTGCTGAGTTTAATTTTAAACTAATTTACGAGAAGCGACTGAGCCCCCCTATCGACAGTAGGTTACATACCATATATATATATATATATATATATATATATATATATATATATATGGTGAACCGATTTCTGTGGATATTTCATAAAAAAATTGGTAATGCTGCTGATTCAGCAGATTAGAATATCTAAATTGCATAAATAGCGCGCGATAAAGCTTGCGGTGTGCGGTGGTAGCGGACCGGTTGGTCCGGCAAAAGTCGAGCCGTAAGCATTTTTGGATTTCCTCCATTACAATTTGAAACTGGTCGCCGGGAGGGGCAAAAATACCTCATCTTGTAAAGAAAATAACGACGGCAACAAAAATAATCGCTCGAATCCGCCGTACTGGCGCGTTCCGAAACGTACTCGATCCTTGCCTTGGCTTAAAAGTTAAGAACCGGATTGGAATAATAACGGAGAAAACCATAAGCTGCTGGAAGGAATTGAAATTTTGAACATTATAATATGTGAAATTGAGGAAAAGAATGAGCTGAACGTGTAATGTACCGCAAAATCAGCCAAATTATAATAATGTCGAAGTTTTTCTGATTATTCATATGTTTGTATTCATTTTAATTTAATTATATCGTAAGTGTACCTATATATAATATTTTATTTTACAAAAAAATGTTATTTTTTATACAAAATTATAATGTGATTTAATTTATTTGTTGTGTCTGAAAAGGGTACTATAAATCGGACCGAGACGTCGCTAAAATAAAATAAGTTTAGACAGCAGTGACCATCAGTTTCATTCTATTAATTATGTTTAGAAGTAAAAAGCTGTGAATATTATCACACAAGCACGTTAATTATAAATTTAATAGTCAAATTTTATGGTACGCACGAAATCTATGAAGAAAATGCATTTGATAATGTTATATGGATTCTGATGGAAATTAATTGTTCACGGCGACAAACTCCTTCATAAAAATATAATTGATTGTAAAAAATAATCGAAGGTCGTAGTACTTTTAATCTAAATGGTTTACCCGACAAACGTGAAAGAAGACCAAAATATAAATGACTTTTTCGTCCATAAATTGTTTTTCTTGCTTTTTACTAGGGAAAGCAATTAATATTCACGAGTTCCCTATATTGTTTAAAAATTTAAAAGTGTATCCCAATCAGAGGCCACTCAAAAGCATCTTACGCCGAAGCCACTTTTAATTATAATTTCGCAACTGTCCTTCCATACAAGTTCATCGGAGTTTTTGCAGATATATAATAATCGATATTATCATAATATACGACTAATTAACATATAAAGAGATACATGTTTATGCATAAATACGTAATTGCGCAATAAACTACATCGACAGCACCTAAGCGAAAATTGTTTCAAACTTACCTGGCATTCGATGACAAGAGTTCCATTACCGTATGAATATTGAAACGAGCGTCAGCCCAGCCGAAGCTAGCTTTCTAATCGCGACTTTGCTGCATTATGAAAAATAATATATAGGGATTAAATTATGATTAGAAATTTTCATCGACTGACACTTTTAAGGCTTAAAAGTGCTGAAAATTGCGCGCAACGCATCGATTTGAAGTTTTCCCGAGAACTTCGTTTTTGAAAGTAGCTGCAATTAGGCATATAATATCATAAATGTCTGCCCGGAGATACGGGACGATACGCGGAAAAATCATCCGCATCATGCATAATTTGTACTTATAGGTTATCTAACGCACTTTAATTTACGATTTTATTGGATTTCTCTGAGACTTAGAACATCGTGGCTTATCGTCTTCACCTACTTAAGACCTCAAAGCTTTTAAATATATGGCGAATCAAATTTATTTCATGATTTTTCCCGTTATTTAATGCTCGCAGGTAGATTCCTATATTTTGGGACTAACGAAGGGGCAATTAAATGCAATGGAAAATTAATACATTTCCCTTTTTGCTTCAATGAGCCGTTCATCTATTTATTTTCCTATAAAAATGGCTTACATTAAATTTTCTTCGCTGTTTCCATCTCTTCAGAACTTCCAGCATATTTTTTTTATTATATAAGCATACCCTTCTCTAGATCTTGCTTCATTAAATTCATCTGTAGGTTCAATTTTGCACTAACAAACTTACATTATTCTTATTAGCTGACAAATTGATCATATAGATTTATATAAATGTAGACAGAATTCTTTGATAGTATATATAAATTAAAATCTTTTATAGTTGTATCAACAAAATGAAAGTTTTAAAAGTGCTTCTATAAATAAATGTGAAAAATCTGGTTGTTATCGTTTTTGCTAAAAATGCTAGTTATTAAGATTCCTAGCACCTCTTCTTTATTAATAAACTAGAATTTATATTATTTTAATAAATATTTTTATCGGTCTTACAGTTTTTTCACGTAATATATTATACTAAAATTTCACTGTAATATATTATACTAAAATAGTGACAGTCAGACTGTCCGTGTATATGATCACCCCCGAAGAATCAGAAATGGAACTTACTACTAAAAATAAATTTTGTTAAAAAAAATATAATTTGTTTAAAAATTAAAAATAATAAAAAAATAAAAAATAAAAATAAAAATAATAAAATTAATAAAAATATGTTATATTATTTTTCAGTTTTGTCCTTGAAGATGAACCATACGGGTTGGAAACGTCGGACGGCAAAGGAAAATTTAAATTTAAGGTAGTGGGAGCAGTCAGATTGTACTTTGTCAACATAGAATATTTTTTTATATTTTATTTAATTATTATTTTATTTTTATTAATTTTAATTTCTAATCTAATTTATTTTTATAATTTAAGTTCTACTGCAGATTCTCCGGGGGTGATCATAAACAAGGGCCATCTGACTGTCATTATTTTAGTATAATATATTGTAGTATAAAGACTTTAAGACCTATAAGAAGATTTATTTATTGAATGCCAAAATAGTCAACATAAGTACAATTTGTAATTTTTAGAATTTATATCGATATCTACTACTCTACCTCTATATGCCTAAAAACTGTCCACAAATTAAAAAAAAAAAACAAATAAGAGCTCGGAATACCTCCGTAATAAGGTGAAAACCTAAAAATATACTATATATAAACAATTGTCATGTATTTTGTAAGTGTAATAGAACCTAGAATTTCATTTCATAAAACAAGATTTAAAAAATGGAACAATTTTTCAGCAGCGAAGAAAGTTTGGCACAAAAAGTAAGGTATTAATTTTTATTAATTACATTTCATCTATTTTGTCAAGCTCCAAAAAATTGATTCTTAGATTATTGTTACCTCTACTTTCGATTGAGCTTCCATAAGGTTATTTTCTTCATCCTTTGCTACTCCACATTAATAAATCAGAATTTTATGAGCGGTCCTTCTTTAATACATAAATCAAATTATTCCAAAATTTATGCAAACAATCTTTAAAATAATTTAATTGTACTTTTGTCGACTGCTTATATACAAATTAATAAATATTTTTTCATTGGTCTTACAGTCCAATCAAATCAATCGAAAACAATACGTAACAATATCAATACATATCTATATTAACATTAATACATCAATACACAAAAATAATAAAAATAAAAATAAAAATTAAATTAAAAATTATAATAACAGTCAGAGTGTCCTTGTTTACAGTCACCCCCGTAGACTAATCTGAAAATAAAATATTAGCTGAAAAAATAAAGTGTAGTCTGACTGTCCCCAACACCCTTACCTAATTGAAGATCCAGTCCAACGTTTGACTGTTCCAACGTTTTGTTCCAACAGTCTGACTGTCATTATAACTTTTTATTTTAATTTTTATTTTTATTATTTTTATGTATTGATGTATTAATGTTAATGTAGATATATATTGATATTGTTACGTATTGTTTTCGATTGATTTGATTGGACTGTAAGACAATGAAAGAATATTTATTAATTAATCTTTATAATATGCTTACCATAAAAATCGCTTGATATATGCTATTCTATTATTATTATACAGAAATGCAGAAGTTTGATTATTAAAACAGTCGATCAGAGGTATAGGTAACTTTTTGAGATTCGACAACAATCGCCTCAAAAAGATTTCGAGGTGCAGGACACAAGATTTTCCACATCCAGAAATAGAGTACCTAAATGAATTCGCCTGTTATGCTAGTTAACGAGCCAGTATCGAAGAATTCTTTCAAAGCTTTCATCCTCAGTCGAGCCGACTCTGCAGAGATGGTCTGCAAATGATGTAGTCCAATACATATGTAATCGCATTTGGCCATAGCCAGTAATAGTCTTGGTGATTAACTTTAAATTATTTCTAGAAAAACTAAAGGTTGCATCAGGATTAATATTTATCCTTGAAATGATAGCTTTTCACTTATCTGTAATTCGTCTCTGTGTTTCATTACTAGTTTCTTTACTCAACAATGAACATACCATTTCTCTCTCCACCTTCATAAGTAAGTTTCAGTGATCTAATATCTGTATGGAGTCTATAAAAGAATTAATAGTTTCTAAATTATATAAGTTGTCTACAATTACGTTTTCTTTTTTTCTGCAATAATCTAGAATTCATACAATTATTACTTTGGTATTATTTATCAATCTACTAACCGCATTATATAAATTCCACGCCTGTTTATTCCATTGTGAATCTCTCTAGCACTCAAAGACATTTCTTGACTATTTTAAAATACAAAATTTTAATCATAAAACAGTCATCTTATCAGTATTCTAGTCTTCTTTAGAAGCAATACTTACTTTGAATTTTTGTCAAAAAAGCACCCCTGCTATGAGATTCGCGTTCATTAGCAACATTTTCTTTTTCCCAAAATCTATCCTTACATTTATACATAAAACCACATCTTACATAACTTTAAGTAATTGCTTATCCTTCCTAACCATGTTCGCTTATTTTAACCCTGCTTGCTCTCAAATAGTACAACTGTGGCAATATTCATTCCAAATATGTGTTTATACTCTATTATTTGCAACAAGGGAAAAATTACTTTGTGTGGAATTCAGATCAGATGTGCCTATACTTTCTGTAGATGTTCACGCCATAACTTCATGCTATATGATTATGAATTATGCAACGACAATTCAGCCTGTTTAACCAGAGATGACGTCTTACGCATGAGTTTTAATATTACCCTAAAAACAGATGGAGTCATAAATCCAAAAGGTGTATTACGATTCAGTCAACTAACTCTTTTAAGTATTATACCCAGTTGCCACCAAAATGTTTAAGCTAAAAAACACAGTTGATTCTCTTTTCCTCGTGGAGCTTCTTATTCTTAACTAGTTGAACAATGGCTGTAATCGATGAGGAGGTGAAGAACGAATTCACCATTGCTCATGCACCATTCAACCACATTTTGCGTTCACCTAGCAAATACGATGATGAACGTTTACGGTCGAGCGTCTAACTGTATTGCCGACTTTAACTTGCATCTAGAAATGCGTTACAAACAAGTTCAAAACAAATCAATGTCATCAGATTCCACCGATACTGACATTGCAACGGCTGTATACAGTTACCAATAATTGCCTTTGATACAATAGATTATACCTTGGTATTAAGGGCTGGATAAAGACTATTGTTTCTTCTCAAAAAAAAGGTTAGTAATTATTTTTATTATTTGGTAGTACTCACGCGGACCTCCCATCGACATTCCAATTCTCAGATAATTTTCCTATATTTAAATATTTGTGTGAAATATTATGTCTCATTTGTCATATTGAATCATTATCAGTATTCTAAATATTTTTTTTACACTTGCAATAAAAATTCAGAATTATCCTTAGAAACCTTTGAATTTCTTCATTTTGTCACCAGAATCAATTAAACCGTTAAATTTTGACAAATCCATTAATAAAAATTCAGCATTACATGAATACAATGCTATATATATATATATGTATAGGTAATATTTAATTGATACATGACAATGTACAGGACCTTTCAATCGTTTTAAAAAATTCTCATATCCTTCTTCATAGGACTCATCCAACTGCGTACTGCTACGCATTCAATTTTAATGTCATATTCGACATCTATTGCCCTTTCAATAGATATGAAATATCGCTGGATTACGCTCCAGCAAGCTTAAAAACTCTACCGGCTTTTCAAGATTACAAACTTATTTCTGCCCAACTCATGTTGATTAATTTTTTATACGCATTAATAGCAACCATACTTTCAACTTTTTAGACTTAATAATTTATTAATCATTGCCTCCGATTCAATTATGTATTATTGCTTATGTCGGTAAAATTGATCACGTACGCATCGTGACTTTATACGAAAACATAATAATAAAACAATTAGCTGCTCTGAAAATTAAACCGATACATTATGAATTCTTTATATTCATATTTAATTGTAATATAATATGAGGAATCTTCATTGATCTCTTAGTAAGTCTTATATTCAATTCAATTAGAGAATGTAAATCTATATTAAAATATACTAAAATTATGAATAGATACTTATAATTTCAACTTTATAGTAAACAACGCCTGAAATAATTATAAAACAATCGGAAGATAAATTTCCCGTATAGTTTCTTATTATTTTCCATTTTTGCCTAAAAAATCTCGCCATATTAGGTAATGCAATTGAGTATAAATTTATAAGATTAATATTCTGTTTGCCTTGTTGAGAATAAAGAAAAATAAGAAAGAATGTTATTATCACATTATAAAATAAAATACCTCGCTAAATCCAGCATGATTATATGCCTCTCTTCGCGGCCATCAGAAAAATTATACGATAATAATGCGCGCCCATTACAATATACGTTAAATTGCTTCAAAAAAAAAAAAAATTTCAATTGAGCGAAAAAAAAGAGATTACTCGGAAGAGATATAAAGGAGGTAGTTCTTTTTATTATTATTTTTTTTTTTTAGCAAAATCTCGAGCACGGTAAAAAGATCGCGCACTTTCACTTCGGTTTATTAGGTCATTGTAACCGCTAAGACCGTATTGAGCGTCTTCAAACCGGACATTTTTTTAATAGCGGGCATTTCAAGTAAAAGGAATTAAGTGCCCCCGTAAAGTTTCACTTATAAAATTCCAAAATAATCATTGGGTTCTAAAAAAAAAAGAAATTAATTATTTCAACATTTATTAAATATTTGGATAATTTCACAATGTAATTCTATATAATTGTATATAATTACAAAACTAAATATTTTTACTCGTTTTACTCAGCAAATATTTTTATAATTATCTTTGACCAAGTACGTAGAGTCTTCAAGAAAAGAAATCCTCCTCCTTATATTTTTATATTCTTCTGTAAAGACTTCACCTAGCCTAAAAAAGAGAATCACAATTAAAACGACGAGGAATGATTTTTTAAATTAAATTGATACAGAATAAAAATATAAAACTTTAAATAATAGTACACTTAGATAAATATAAAAAATATTAAATATTGTACTACAAAAAAAAAGTCCGAACCGTCTATAATTAAGACGCATTCCAAGATATTTAAAAGAGTGTTCTGGTAAAAGACATATAATTAAGTATTACAGTCACAGTTATTAATAATTTTCTCATCAACTCATTATATAATATTCTACTCAATGGCAAGAATAAAATGTTCGCCTAGTTAAAGTAAATTTCGTACCGATCAAAATAAAGCGTACTCAAAAAATAAATATAAACATCTAATAAGTTTTTACCGACGTTCCATCTGTATCATACGAATAATGGGGCCCCAAAAACGGACTGCCTAATTTAAGAACGAAACTAGATGTGGTTCTAATTCAATTATCTGGAATTGCCGTATCGAAGAGAGAAGTGAAAGTGGTATAAATGAGAATGAACCGAGGATCATGTTAAATTCGTGCATTAGACAAACCAGTAGACTGATCTCGCTGTTTATCCCTCTCTCTCTCTCTCTCTCTCTCTCTCTCTCTTCTCTCTCTCTCTCTCTCTCTCTCTCTCTCTCTCTCTCTCTCCTCTCCTCTCTCTCTCCTATCTCTCTATTGGCTCTCTCTCTCTCTCTCTCTCTCTCTCTCTCTCTCTCTCTCTCTCTATCTATCTATCTATCTACCTACTCTATCTATCTATCTCTGTGCGCGTGTGCATGTACGTACGCTTGCGCGCCTTTAAAGCTTCCAGCGCGCGCAAGCACTTTCGCGCATCGCACTCTCTTTCCTCATATCGGCGACTCCCCGCGCGATAAGAGCGCGACGGGGGGCTATTGTGCGAGCCGAAAGGGCGCGTGAGCGCGAGACGCGCGAACGAGAAGCGAACTCTCCGTGGCGCTCGAGCGAGAAGGTTCCCAAGGTCCTTGACCTGAATTATAAAACGCACGTGCTCGGGGCACGCATCTCGGCTCGTGCTGCCAACCCCCTACCACCCCCCACCCCCGTCAACGAACGACCGCTCACCGTAATTCGCTACCGATGCCTTGGTACCGGAGGACTTTTTCCCATATATGTATATATATATATATATATATATATATATATATATATATATATATATATATACAGAACCGCGCGGTCACTGGTATTTAGCGACACCGCCGGAGTCAACTTCGTCGCGCGCGCGCGCTCGCGCAGTTGCGCGACACACGTGACGCCAAGGCCGTCTGGCGAAGCTCTCTCTCACTCTCTCCCTCCTTCCCTCACTCTCTCTTTATCACCTGCCGTTTTCTCACTGGAGTTGAATATACGAACACGACACAGTGCGCAGCCTGCGTAGCCTCTCTTATTATTTTTTTTTTATTTTTTTTTTCAACTATTTTTCTTTCTCTTTAACGGGGGAGGGAAGGGGAGGTATAGGTCGATCTTTCCCGATTATCTAACGCCTTGCCACATAGCCTCGATCGGTGAGAGCAGTTAGTATATATATATATATATATATATATATATATATATATATATATATATATATACCGACGGATTCCCAGTTGATTAGCGAATAGTGTCAATAAAGCGTACGTCATACCGGAACTGAATAAGAAACCTGCGTAGTCTTTTTCTTTTTATTAAGTTCTTCACCTCCATCTGCTCGCACTAATCGTAACAGTAATGACGGCAGTCGGATAATAATAATATTCACTATTTTATACGTGTAGGTTTTCAAAAGGCTCATTTGCATTTAGCTCTTAACGTGTACTACTTTCCAGTCGTGGTACAAAATAGTCCGCATACATTTGGGTTAAAAACTTTTATATACGAAAGAATGAGTTAATGTCTCTGGCTGAGCAATCGGTTCAAAGTTCTGGCTTACTTTTTATGCCGATTCGTAAGCCACGATGTTAAATTAAGTTACGACAGAAAAAAAAAACAAAAAAACAACAAAAAAAAGAGATAGAAGAAGAGCAATCAAAAAAATGAGCACAATTCGCTCGATAAACGCTCAAACAACTTATTTTACCTATACACGCTGTATCCCTATCGTGAAAAAAAAACGTTTAGTTTCGAGCCTCGCGCATTACGTACAACTCACTTTACAGCTTGCAAATTTTTATTGTTTTGTTTTTCGCCAGGCGAGAAATTAATTTTCTGACGAGGTCAATATACAGAGTGGCCCGTTTTAATTTACAATCGGACATGGTTCAAGATTACGATTGCGGCCTATGGATTTTTCGAAGGTTTTATTCGTCAGATCATGTTGTGAATTTGCGATTATCTCGCTTTTGTTTCCTCGTTCCATATAGGTTGCTCCTTTTCCCAATTCCCGAAGTCTAAAAAAGCGATCCTACATTTAAACGGACCATTCGTTTCTGCGAGCGATCTTGAAATCTTATTTCTTTTTCTTTTCTGGCTAACAGATTATTCCGCGCCAAAATGATTCCATTCTCCGGATAGAATTGCGCGCCACCTTGTATACGCGTACGCGACACTTCGTTGAAATAATCTAGTTCCTCGAGTTTTTATCGAATCGAATTCCAAAACCTATTTCAGATTAGGAATTAATTTATGCTGGACTTTTTTACAACGCGTAACCCACATAACTGTAAAGTTAACGCTACACAGAAACACACACACACACACACACACACACACGCCCATACATACACACACAACTTTACTCTCCAAGACTCTTAATCCGCTTTTAAAGATTTTTCTCTTTCTTCTCCTCCCTCCACACTCCTCCCCGGCCCCCTCCATCAAAGATAATTCCATAGGCAAGCGCAAGAAAAGTTCGAATATTATATACGACCGGTAGTCGTTATATATATATATATATATATATATATATATATATATTCCAGCCCCGGTAGATCTAAAATTTTTGAGAGGGATACACATGTATGTATATACATGTACGGTACGAAAGCTGCCAGGCATTGAGTGCTCGCGCGCAACGGACCTGGGAAACAAGCAATAGTAAGCTATGCGATGTATATATGTACATTTATATATATATATATATATATATATATATATATATATATATATATATGTATGTATGTATATATATATAGCCCGTGGGCTCCGATTACAGCAAATGCCGCGCATGATAATTCGCCTTATACCCAATTTTGGCCCCTTGGTAAATGCCTGCGCATATGAAATGACGCGCAACAAGGAAAAGTATGTGGCTGCCGTGACGAGCAGGAGTGGAGGGGAAGTAAACCCGCGCGTGATAAGTGTACGAGTGTACGCGAGCAACTGCTCATATATATATATATATATATATATATATATATATATATATATATATAAATATACATATGACATATACATATTTACCCTGCCTCCGTAAAGTCGTGCAGACCGATGAGCGAAGGCCTTGAGGCCACCTGTGTTTTGTACAAGCGACGCGCGATAAATCGAAAGAAAGAGAAACGATGGAGAGGTATATAGATAGATGAACAGATGTAGATGAATAGATGTATGTAGGTGTGTGCGTACAAAAATACACATAAATAGTGTATATAAGTAGAGGCTATGCGATCGCCTTCTCTCACTCTCTTTCTTTCTATCTCTCTCTCTCTCTCTCTCTCTCTCTCTCTCTCTCTCTCTCTCTCTCTCTCTCTCTCTCTCTCTCAGTATTATATAAAATAAAAAGCAATAATTCGATTCGTCGTCATTATAAAAATTTCAAAAAATACTTTAAAATTAATCATAGTAAGTTCATTTTTGAAAAACTATATCATAGTCAAGTAATACTCGAAAAATACAAAATAAGATTTACAATAATGACAATAAATTTTAAATTTCTTCTAATGTAGATCCATCGATCACTGACATAATATACACACACTCTTTCGCGCTCAATTCAATCATTTTGTCAATTCAACCGTTGAATGCACTCATGGCTCCATACAATATTAACATTAAATATACGCATGCGACAATACAAAATTACACTAATACTGTAAAGATGGAGAATATTTTTTCTTCGTCGCTTTTTCAAATCTCCTATCCGCATTCCATCCCACATATGCACACGTTTTACTTGAATAGAGCGCTTTCCAATTCTCAGTGCGCAAAGAAGATTTCGCGACTTCGTTCGGCCTCTTAGATAATCACTAGAGACGTATTTGAACACGAGGCAGTCTAAGTATTTCGGGATGTACATACATGTTTGTTCGGGGCACATACATCCCGAATACATATGACCAAATGCACGATTTTATCCAGTATCATAGCCACGGGACAATGCCTGCCGGCGTCTGTACTCGACCATGCCAGCGATTTCCTGAAACGAGGGACCTCCACCTCCCGCCCGCGTGTCCTTCACGAATTGGGCGCAGGAGCGGTCCACATTCAATCGTCAGCAATACATCCGGCAATGATAACTGAACAACGATGCTCATGATTCACAGTGTTTTAGTTTCCCAATAAATCGGAGGATTTATCAAATTGTATTAAATTTTTTTCAATTAATTTATCCAAATGCGTTCGCCGTCCCGGATTTATATCTAGCTCAACGCGCTGGATTAGTGACGGCTGGAAGAAGGGACAAAGTTACGAGAGAGAGACGAAAATTAGAGCAAGCTCCGTAAATTCTTAAAGTCTGCTTAATTTAATACCAGAATTAACAAAAACATCGATGTACTTGAGTTTATGCAGAAATTTTGATCAAAGCATAACTTTTACTTATTTATTTTTCTTTTTTCTGTTTTTTTTTCTTTTTTTTTTGTTTATTTTTTGTACTCCGCACGAAAACATAAAGTATACCGGCGAAAAGAATTTATCGCGCTTCAGATGTTTATCGATTTGAAATTATGTATTTTTATTTTACGACCTCTAAAGCCCCTGAAAAAATTCGTGCTCGGTCAAAAATTTCTCATCTATTAAAAGACAAATTATCTTTGGAATATCCTCTCCTGAATTGTATAAAAGGACGAGAATAAGAATCCAAATCCCCTTCCACGTCTCGCAACTGTACTTTCTTCATTGTGCCAAAAATACATCGAGCGCAAAATTCGTCGAGGATTTCGGCCTCAAAGAGAGTGCCACACCTCGGCGACTCTAAGCAGAGGTCGCGGGACGCGGCTGAAAAAAATTGTACTACCCGGCCGAAATTCCCTCCCCCCCCCCCCGCTGCCCCGTCAGCGCCGCCGCCGACGCCGCGAGATTCGACCGAGAACCTCGCCTGTGGGATCTCGCCTCGCGCGCGCGCGAAGCGACGCTTTCTCTCCCGCGGCCGCGCGGGATTTTTTTTTTTCGCGATATAACCGCGCGCGCGCGCGCGAAAGACTCGCCGAGGTATTATATATATATATATACATAAAGGAGCCGGATAAAACAAGTGAAACGACGCGCAGGACGTTATAAACAGGTTTACCCCCTCGCGCGCTCGAGCGAGCGGGCGAGCGACCGAGCCGGCAACGGACCTCGGTGTATTATGCGCTGTATATACGCGCGCACGCGCCTCTTCACAACAGGAATCGCTGCCGTGCCGGGTGAGATTTTTCTCGATTCTCTCCGCGCTGGTCTTTTGCGTGCCTCCTCTGTTTTTTCGCTCTCTCTCTCTCAGCTCTGCGTTTCTTTATTTTTCCTCCGCTCCTCCTCGCCCCTCCTCTTTCTCCCTGGTTTCGGCCGCGTATACCTCCTACGTCGCGTCATCGCCGCGTCGCCGACGCCGCGCCGCGCTCGAAGGGAAGTCTCGAAGAGAGGGAGTGAGGGAGGGAATCCCCGATGCTGTAGGTGCAGCGGTCCACCCCCCCCCTCCCTCACGCTACAAGCACTCCAAGCCGCCGGTCGCTGCTCCGCGTCGGGGAAAAAATTACGTTCATTGTACGAACGATCGGTACGGCCGTTCCGTCGTCGATTCCCCGCTTTAGGCGCGCACAACTATATATAAATACATTTCAAATGTAGAGCGAGGACGCGGAACGAGGTGAGGCCACAATTTTAATTGATTGGCCGAGAGAATCGGCGGAGTGGCGTTAAAAAAAAAAAAAAAAAAAAAAAACGAGAGTGTAGAGGAGGATCGCTGAGCTTCGATGCGTCGATCGATTTGGAAGGAGGGAAGACATTGTACAATTCGTCGAACGTATAATCAGTCGATTATCGGAGGATCTTCATTTTCCATCTGTGCCAGCGATGTATCGTGCACTTTCTTATTTTAGATGAAAATAAATTAATCACGAATCGCTTTTGTAGGATTTTGAACGTATTGCTCTTATTTCGCCTCTTGGCTTCGATACAGGGCCGAGTATTACGTTGTGAGACGAGGCAGCAAAATAGGCCATTTTCTACGAGGGCGTATGTTTGCCGCCCGTAGTCAGGGTGTTGGTTATGCCTATATATAGAGCGAGCTGGTATATATCTGAAGGAATTAAGTTGCCCCAATATGCAGGTATTCTCCGCTGTTTAATCGGTTCTCGTAAAATTCAAGTCAATGCAGTAAGATCAGTGATTTTAAATTCATAAAGTAAGTTCGCTCGAGAGGTGGGGCTTGCAGGGGACGAAGATCCCGCCGAGTGTCCATGGACTTAGTCCCCCTGCAATGAATAGAGATAAGAAAAATCCGCTTGAGGTTACAAGTTCAGTCGTAACGAATGTTAAATAAAATTAGGTAGAATTTTAATAACATAACAAATAGAATTAAAAGTTAAAACAAATTTCTTAAACAAAAACAAATTATTGATACAGATATTTCTAATACTAAAAACACATTATAAAAATTTTAAATATAGTATAAATTTTATTTTATTTAATATCGAATACCTATCGACGCGGAATCGAACGATGAGGATGTGATTTGTAGGTTAGAACGAGGAAAAATTAATTTTGTGCCGTAAGTTCGCACGATCGCAGCGACAATTATAATGGAAATTAATCTCCCAACGACTACGCAATTTTTCGAAGCAGCGCCGAACAGCGCAATGCTCGGTTAAGTTCAAGTAAGAACGACCGCGTGCAAGTCAAGAGAAATTTGAAGGCGAGCAATGGATGGCGAATATTGGTACGTCGCTAAATCTATTTTTCCGTCGGCTTATTTAATTTTAGTAGAATAAAAAATGAAAATAGCGATAAAATTGTTTAAAAATCGAGTAATATCATTGGAGCTTTAGAAATTTCAGAACAACAAAAAAATCTTCAGAATTATTTAAATTTTTTAAATTTTCATTTAAAACTTTTAAAACACTTAGGTAATTTAGAGTATTGAAAAAGAACCAATTAATAAGTAAACATTAAAATTTTTTCTATTATTAGCCATAATTCGTCTGAATAGTGCGATAATCTCTGCAATCTATAAAATTATATAAAAATTCATTTATAGAAGTAAAAATACGACGCATTATATTAGAAACCTTGGATTTTTTTTCTCATTTGCCGTTTCTTTTCTTTTATTGTTATTTTTTTTTTTTTTAATACGAATGTCGTCTATAAATTATAATTGATGAGACACGCAGTCAGAACCGTCAAAGTCGCGCCCATGATCGCGGAAAAAATTTTCAACCTATAATCCCAATCCACATTGGGCAAAGTAAAAAAAAATCAATCCATCCGATCAGCCTTTCGACCTATATTCAACGTACAAAAGCCCCATCCGATGCCGAACCCATTCTTTTTCCCGAATCCGATTGCGCAGCTATTATACGCCCGTCGTCGCGCAAACAATCCCGTCGCTCCGCATCCGCGTGCGAGGCGCAACCACGGAACTGCGAGCGCGCGCACCGCGATTGAGGCAAAAAGAAAGAGGGGAAGAGAGAGAGAGAGAGAGAGAGAGAAACCAGGAGGGCATATGGTATATGAGCGCACGGGTTCGCCCGTATAATACTTCATTTTTATTCCGCGAAAATTTTCATTTTATCGTCGCCGCATCGTAAAAAAAAAGCGGGCCTCGACATGTATTCCTGTCTGTATATGCGCGTGCGCGTGTGCGCGAGTCTCCCACCACGCCGCCCTGCGCCCCTTTCCCATAAATCTCGCGAAACTGCAGGAGCCACACTACTGGCGAAGCTCTGATTAAACGCATGAATGATGAGTTGGTGTGCTGAGCGACCGACCATCCAGGTATAAATATATATATATATATATATATATATATATATATATATATATATATATATGCCTTTTAAAGAGTCGTGCGCGCCGTAAGGTATAAGAGAATTATATATATAGCTAATAAAATTGGTAGTAAAATTTCTCAAGCCTAAATTCGATAAGCCCCCAATTTCTTAACTTTGTCGCGAGAGAACGAAAGAGATAATACGGGAGAAAGAAGGACGAGAGACACTGATGCCGAGGACAAAACTATATGCGTCAGGTCATCTGTGTGTGTGTGTGTGTGTGTGTGTGTGTGTGTGTGCGCGCGCGCGTATGTGTAGACCGTAAATCAGAGTTATAAGACGCGCTCGGGTAGAAGAGGGGAAATGGGTGAGGGGATGGTGAGGTGGCAGTAAAGATGTTTACGGGGTATAAGTCGCGATCCCCCATCAGTGCGCTATATATACTCGTTGCCCGATTACGTGTTTATACTTTAATGTCCCTTTTCTTTTCATTATAAAAATTTAAATTGAAACGCAACCTCTGATTTATATATAAAGAAATATATATATATATATATATATATATATATATATATATATATATACACGCATATACGCTGCGCGTTCTCTTACGATTAAATTTTGTAACCACTGTAGCAACGTCGTTATTTCGAGCGAAGCTTTTGGCCTTCGTATAAATTTTGTCCGCGGACTTTATATAAGTGATGATAATGCCAGGATGCGGTATGCGGATTATGCGCTTATCTTAGAAAATCAGCCGAAACATGTATCTAAAATAAAGAATAATAAAGTTTTTGGCTTCTTCTGGTCCATGCAGTACTAATATTTTTTCAAGTTAAATAAAATAATTTTGGTTTCGTATCACGTGTCAAAGCTTCGGGCCACTTCGTTGATTCGTCCCATTATCGAACCAAAACTCTAAAACAATAAAATAAAAATTTACAATAATTCAACAACGAATTAATGTTATCGGCGTTATTAAATTTTAATAAAATCACTTGAAAGTTTATACAGAAATATATTGTTAACAGTTGAAAGGACAAACTCTTTTTATATCAATTCTAATATCACATAGATATCAGTTAGCTGTGCCATCATGGCGTGCAAGTAGTAGCCGGTGAGTTGAACAGACATGTTGAACGAACGACCTCTAAGGATAAAACATGCCTCTCGTTAAGTTATGTATGAAAGTAATATCAACTCGTTAAGTTATGTATGAAAGTAAAGTCAACGCAATGTATGTAAATAGTAACAGACACAAAATTACAAAGTTCAATAATACGGAAAACGAAGCGATCAAAATTAAAATACATAAAGTCTGAAAGCATTTACAATATTATATTAGTATTTGTCGATCTTATATTAAAAAAAAAAAAAATTTTATTCCCCATGTAAAATTATTCCTAACCTTACTGTCCTTCGAAAATGTCAATTTTCATTCTTCTACTGTAAAAGAATACGCAATTGACACGCAAAGCAGGCCCTTGCATGGGAACGACCCGCGCTCGATTCACCGCGCACGAACTTCTCGGTTTACTTTCCCATCGGCGGCATCGGTGCCCAGCGCACGCGCCAGGAAACTCCGAGGGAGCCCCAGTTTTGAAACCGGTCCAAGGGCCGGGGTGGACCGCGCGTATATATATATATATATATATATATATACATACATACATATATTAGCAATACGGTCTTCGCAAAAGGACGCCCGGTAGTGTCGTCCTCGAAACACATCTCAGTGGCGTGGAATGAAAATAAGACCCCTCCCGCCCCCCCCCCCACATACACACCCGAAAGAGTAGCTATAGAGAAATGCATGTATAATAATTAGCGCGTTCAAGCTTGCTCATATATAAGTATAAGTATAATTTTATATATATATATATATATATATATATATATATATATACATATAAATATATATACATATAAATAAATATAGACATGAAAAGCCGCCCCGACGCGCATTTCGGTGGCACTTTTAGAGGTCCTCGACCACTTTTCCCCGCCCTCGCGTCCTCATCTATACCTCGGCGCTCACGGACGCCTTATCTTGACTCCTCTTTTTTTTCCCGACGTTCGAGGGTCTTCTCCGATACTTGGCACACTGTTGCGCGGGGTATATCGATAGCCCGACGAACGAGAGCCGCTGCTTTTCGTTGGTTCTGTCTTCTTTTTTTTCTTTTTTTTTTCTCAGTTTTGCTCTTATGTATTCGCGCCGCTCGACGACACTGAGTACGCGCTTGTACTAAAAAGAGAGTGCGCGCAATGTAAACACCACTGCGTGACACTTTGCAAGCACTCAAGACGACTCTTTTTTTCCTTGTGTATATATATATATATATATATATATATATATATATATATATATGCATAACGTCAAGGCGCTGTAGCGGCGGGTTGTCACGAAAGCCTTCATTGTATCAGTGCCCAGAGGTTTTAATGCTGATAATACATGAGTGTGTATGTTGTGTGTGCGTGTATTTCTTACAGGCCTAATTAATCGGGCAGTGCAGCTCTGGTCCCTGTGAGAAAGCGTATATAGAAAGCTCGAACGAGCATTATTTGTTTCATTATTATGATTATTAATACCAATAATACCCAAGCGAAAACGCTGGTTTTATCCGTATCGGTTCGCGACGTGGAAGAAAGATCAATATTTATGCGAATTATAGCGGCGCTGGGAGAGGCGTAAACCGAGTAACGCATTAACGTCGATAAGAGAGCATCGAATATGGATTTAAGGAAAATGCATACTTGTACTTCATACTTTTAGCGGAACATCGCGTATGAATTATTGAAACCATAATAGGGTGGCTGAATATTGAATATTTCGATGACATGAACAATCGTATGAAATAGTATATTTCTGTAAAAATTCAAATAAAATAAGAAGAATTCTTAATGTTAAAATTTTAATTAAAAAATCTGATTTCTATTTTTTTACGTGAAAATAAAGAATGCACGCTCTTCTATGCGCCATTATCATAAAACTGTCAAAAATAAGCCCCAAAGAATCCGGATGTTTGACTCTTTTCCAGGCCTTTATAGAAGCAAAAAATAAGATCGATACGTCAGATTTTTTTTTTTATTTCTTTTTTACTGAAAACGGAAATTCTCGAGGGGATACATGTTGCAAGAAAAAACTCGAAATCAGAAAATCCAACGTTCTACGGTGCCGTTGCGCGAATAAACTCATCTATATACGTATATATAAGAGTAATGGTAACCGCGGGAGCACAATGCAGCGATAAATCACTCCCGAAAAGCAGGCAAGCAACGATTGACCACGGAAAAAAAAGGAAAAGAAAAAAGGAAAAAAAAACAGCGACTCAGCCAGCCAGAAAGAAAGGAGAGAGATAAAACACGTCGTAATACGCATGCTTCAACACATATATATGTATATATATATATATATATATATATATATATATATATATATATATATAAACCGGGGAATTCCGTAAACTTCGGTTCTCCGTTTGAACGCGGCGGAGGCGACGCCGTTCTTGTCGACGGAGAGAAGAATCGAGAGAGTCGTGGGGTGCGATTACGACTACGTAAGTAAAAAAGAGAGACAGAGAGAGAGAGAGAGAGAGAGAAACTTCACGTCGGTGCGGACCGCCCGTTCCGAGGGGTTGAACGGGCGCGAAATACCCCGATTTGCGCAAGGTGACGATAACCGCTTGCCGCGCGGCTCCGTATCATGATAACTAGACGGTTGAGGGAGAGGGGGAAAAGGTGAATGCGCGCGAACGCGCATATATTTATTTGCACTTTGCATGCGTTTGCAGACCGCGATCAATTAACCCGGATCTAAGAACTCGTTCCTAATATGTGTGTGTGTGTGTGTGTGCGCGCGCGTATATGTGTGTATAGATAGATGTTTGGAATGGGTAAAAGAGTGATAGACGGGAGGGGGGAGAATGAAAGATAGAGAGAGAGAGAGAGAGAGAAAGAGAGAGAGAGAGCCTGCCGCGGGGCAGCCGATCGGAGTGACGCGCATTGCTAAACAGCCGGCGCGTCGCGCTCCAACGAGCTCGCGCGGGTGAAAAATTATTGCCCCCCGCATGCGAAAGCTCGTATATATGTGGGTGGATACGAGAGTGTTTGTGCGCGCGCGCGCGCGCGCGTGTATGTATGTGTGTCGATGTATGTGTGTATCAGGAGAACTTCATTGGTCTTGTACATAAAGATTGTAAAGCGAGGAAAAGGTATACGTGGAATTAAGCGACCAACGAGTCTCGATGATGGGTGACGGAATTTAATACCCACGGTGTATCGTTGCGCGCCCCGGGCGCATCGATCAAGCGCATATGTGTGTGTGTGTGTGTGTGTGTGTGTATGGGCAAAAGGCGACACGACTCGGTTAATGTCATAACGCGGGGACGCCCCGCGAAATACTGTTGTAGGCGGCCCGGTGAATCGACTAGGTGGATGAGGGGAGGGGGTTGCCGCATTGTACGAACGTCGCGTTGTGTGAGTTCTATATATTCCGATCGGGGTAAAGAGGGGGGAGGGCGATCTTGCAACAGAGCGATACGTCGGATCGCTTATATTCGGTGCGCTACTTGGGCTATCGTCGATACGAGCAAGTAAGATATCGGAGAGGGGGGAGACGAAGGAAGAGTTAGACGAACGTCTGTTCGAGAGGTGATTGCGGGGTATCCGTGCTTCTCTGTCTCTCTGTCTCTCTGTCTCTCTCTCTCTCTCTCTCTCTCTCTCTCTCTCTCTCTCTCTCTCTCTCTCTCTATCTCTCTTGATATACGTTCGACGTGCGACGATCGATGATGGCGTAGCGAAAGGTTCTAATTGAGATAAGTAACGATAATTATGGGGCTCGCAAAGATTGAAGTATAACAATATTGACTGGAGTGTTGAAGAAATCTTGGAGAACCTACTTTTTAGAAAATACTATTTTTGGAGTTTGTACGGTATTATAAGAAAGCTCAAACTAGTAAAACGTCATTTTCACTGAGAATTTTTGAAATTTGATTCCTGGATTTAATAAATGAAGATTTCTTAATCCAGGAATGAACTCTTTTAAAGATGGAATCATTAAAACAATTTTAAAATATTCTATCATTACATTGAAACTGATCCAAAATTATTAGAACACTACTGATAATTGGCGAAATTTGTTTTTTTTTTTTTTATCATACAATTGGAATTCCTACCTTTTGTAAAGTTTTGCTGGCACTGAATCCAAACTTAGTACATCATACAACTCATTTCGACTAATTTCAATATTGTATACTGTACTTTCCTATTAGTATTGTATAGTGTACTTTCCTTGAATGCTTATCGACTAAACACGATCGAACGATGAAATCCCCAATCCTTTTTTTTCTTATACCTTTGACATAGTTGGTGATTCAAATCTGATGACTCATGGCTTTACCAAAGTATTTTACTGATCAGGGGAGGGCTAAAGAAAAGAATATTAGGAGTGTGTCTCTGATATTTACAGAAGAATATAACGAAACATTTACTTGCTAATAGAAAACCTCCATCTGCCATTCCGAAAAAAAAATTGTCAAAAAAAAAAAGTGTCAGAATATACTTTTGGATTTTCGAAATTGTATTCCTAAGTATTCAAAGGAACAAAAGGGAAATGTATATCGTTGGCATTATGGTCTTTGAATGCAGGTCTTTCACTGAGAATGAGCTTGAAAATCTCGGAGTCATATAGAGCGCTTTTTAATTTAAGTATGAAAAATCTGTTAAACAAAAGGAGCAGATGAAATCAATATAATAGTAAGGATAATTTAAATTTTTTAATTTAAAACGCCGGCCGTTCTGATAAGGTACAATTGAATACTTCTGAATATCAAGTAAGTACATGGTCGTCTATATTCTTCTGTTGAAATTGTCTGCGATAAATTGGACAACACGAAAGAAGATAGCGAGATAATCCATGAAATTTTCTACATTCATGATGAAAGTCAGGTATTATATTTCTGTCTCAATGAAGATGTGATGTGTGCGAACGATATTTTCTGCCATCTTACTGAGTGACACAAGTAGGCCAATGGGCCAATAGTTAATCAAGGTGGAGAGACTTTTATTGGCCTCCGGGATACACGAAAGCGTTTCAGTATTTCTAGGAAGACAGTAAGAGGCTGTACCTTATCATTATATTTCTGCTGCTGATATGAACAGTCGGATATGTTCGAACTAGGATTTTTCAAATGCCAATGGTGTGCGCTGGTATTATCGCGTCATTGCGAGAACATTTTACGACTTGCTAAGTTTGGAAAGCATTCGAAATCTTGATGATGAATACAGCTTGAACATTATCGATAGAAAATATCATGACACGTTGTGGTCAGGTGAAGAAAGAGTAATAGGGCTAACGTTTCGCGAAAAAGATCACTGTGCTCGTATCGGGCTCCTAATTATACTTCTAGGAAGAAAATTCGCGTACTAAAATATTAAGAGCACCTAACCATCAATGTAAAAAGTACAAAATAAATAATGAACGTACCTCAATATAAGAGCTTTTAACTGTTTACACAATTATATTGGGATAAATGAAAATGAAAAATCGTATCGCATCAGATCAAAATGAATTCTAAAGCGAATGAGCAGTACTCGATCGAATCATATGTATAATATAATAGAATAGAAAGTTTCGAAATTCTCACAGCATAACTGCAAAGCATCCGGGAAAAGTAAAAAAAAAACATACTTTCCAAGTTAGAATATCTCAATACCATACAAAGGTTATAAAAGCTCAAAAATGAAATGCTTTAAGAGAGTGAAAAATTTCATTGAATCGTGTACTTCAATCGCATTAACTGCTATACGTTGAAATGAAAAAATTACAAAATTTCACAAGTTTGCATAAATTCAATAAATTCAATCTTTTATACCTTGATGTTAGCCTATATATCAAAATGCGAACTTAGCTCAAGATACAGTTAATAAGCAAAACTAGAATTGTGAGATCTGTAATCGTACATTGAATAATTAAGCGCTCTGTCCTTCTTTAAATTCTGCTAACGGTTATTAGAATATTTCTATACCCCCCGAACGACTTCTCGATACTTGCCGGACTAGATATCGCAGATGATCGGCGAACGCGGCAATTTTAATTCACCTCCATTCTTAACGTCTCTTTAAAACTTGCAAAATCTCCATCCGATAGCCAACTTATCACGGAATGGCTTCGGATAAAGGGTGGAGTACGGCGGTCATATACCTTGAGCTGAAAAATATACGCTGTCATTATACACGCGGCAATCTGCATAAATAAGCGCTACTTGCCCACCCCCTCCCCCCGACCTGTGCGAAACCGAATATGAAACGTCCCGGGATGATTATAAACGCGAGTTTTCAGCCACGAAAGTAATTGGCTATTATTTAAACATTTGCTAATTTCATCTATTTTTTTTTTCTTTCCTTTTTTTTTCTTCTTTTTCTTACGTAAGATTTCCCGAACTGGTCGGCACGAACGCCGCCGAGCGGATTATTGAACGCCGAAGCGGATCGCCATCGGCGATTTGCCCGAACGCGCTTTAATGCTATAACAATTTTCCAAAGTTCAGTCGTTAATTATATAAATATCGATTTATTTATAGAGGGCGGTTCGTATCCCACGGGAAAGCAGTATATCAACAATTATTACACCTATTGATTTTTCTAATAGCCACCATTGAATTTATCCCTGTTAACTCTTTCTAATCATAATGTCATTATCAATATGCCTTCCTCTGTATTATTGTAATTGCACTGTTTACGCAAACATTCTTCTGGCGCTATATATATATATATATATCAAATGCGCACATTCACAGGCACTTCGTGCTTTAAACTGGATAATCGAGTAACGCGGTAACAAACTGTATAAGCAATATATATATATATATATATATATATATATATATATATATATATATATAGACGCGGTTGCGCAAACGAAAGAACCGGCTATCAGCATACATCCAGTTTTAGCAATTGATCGCTGATAATTGACGGCACCCATATTTAAAGGTGAAATTCCATGTCTCAATTAAAAGAAAGCGTGAATCGAGCTCGGCTTCTTTATTCTACATGTATGCTGAATAGATAATAAGTTGTTACATGCCCGCGGCATTGCGTAATTATTGAAAACGCCGACTTTTTTCCCCCTGGACGTACTATTAATACCAGGCAGATGGTGTATCAAAATGCTTACATAATTAATAAAATGGTGCCTTTAGTAAAAATATTAGCACTCCGTTTCTATTTTACGAATATTAAACCGCATAATTCTATATATATATATATATATATATATATATATATATATATACTTATTGATAATTATTTATTGAATTAATATGAGTAATTTAAAGATATGATTAGAATTAAAAATTCCAAATGCAGATGTTAAGAATACAACTGTAATTACCTTGTTTTTAAAATTCTTATCTTAAAGTTTTCTAATTTGCAGTTTCCACGTGTATTTATTATGTGGATTTAATTCCGAAAAGATTATGAGACCATAAAGTTATAAACTAAATTTTTATGCAAATATTCGATAAATTAAAAATTTTTTTTCATACG
Source organism: Sycobia sp. Sy_11 (assembly GCA_018907035.1). Classification (NCBI taxonomy): domain Eukaryota; kingdom Metazoa; phylum Arthropoda; class Insecta; order Hymenoptera; family Epichrysomallidae; genus Sycobia; species Sycobia sp. Sy_11. Next base: position 1,576,622 of record JACCIC010000131.1, read on the forward strand.
ATTTCATACACAGTCGACGTATAAGTACGGTTTTACATCTTATTAATATCAACTTTAAATTTTATTCGTCTGAATAAAAAAACGAAAGAATGCCGATATAATAACTTATTCATATCGTACGATCTTCACACACATAACTCAATGTTGAACGTTCGATTTAAATTTTTGAACACTTGTCATCTAATGTTATTTAAAGGACCGGTTACATCTGTATGCAAAAGCCTCGCTTTATTGCACACCAATTGATAAAATTATAAAATGTTTATTCTAATGAAATAGTAACTGTAAAAAATTGCTTTATGTAACAAATTTGAAACAGAAAAAAATTTCGAAACTGCTAATTATTATTGAAAAAATATATTTGACATGTGCGACAGTAAAAATACAAGTGTCTGACTTCTTAACGTATTATAAGTAATAAAAAAGATAATAGACTTATAATTTAAATTTAGAAATATATATATATATATATATATATATATATATATATATATATATATACATTCCTTATAAAAATATGTACGTAAAACACGCTTGAATAATCACAGACCAATGGCAGTTGTGACATTTCTATCGATTTTATAGTGCTTTAGGGCAATTAAAAACCTAATTACTATTGCAAGTGTCCATATAATTATAATTGCTACGGGAAAATTGATATTTTAATATCGAAAAGTGACATTTTAATGCACGTAATATTTTAAGTTTTCTAATTTTTTTAAAAAATTTAATGGCTTTACTCTGTACATTAAGTCAAACTACGTTTTCTTTTTATATAATATATTTCAAACACACTCTATTTTTATAAATATATTGGTCTGTCTTATACATTTTGCGTGAAATTCTGTCTATTATGAAGCTGACTAAATTTCATAATCTTATCTTCTATTTATACTGTTTGTAAATGAAGTTTCTGAGAATAAAATATATTCGAAAAAGACATCATTATATTATCGAATATTTATAAGTCAATATAAAAATCTCATAATAAAAGAGCATAATAAATTTAACAAAGTTAAAAAAAAAACTGACATCGTTGCAAATCATTACAATACAGTTTGACGTATTGGTAGTTACAAACACTAGCAATCCATTCTTCTGTAACAGCCAAGGCGACAATAATCATAAGTAGAACAGTCTCTCTCGTTGTATGAATATACATTTTGGGATTTTCATCGTTCACCTAGGAAAAGATTGTCATATCGACGAGCCGAGCATGTACAAAGCTAATATTGATTTTAATTTTGCGATTTCTGTGTGTGTGTGCGTGCGTGCGTGTGTGTGCGTGTGTGTGTGTGTGTGTGTGTGTGTGTGTGTGTGTGGTGTGTGTGTGTGTGTGTGTGTGTGTGTGTGCGTGCGCGCACGCGTGTTTGTGTGTGTGTGTGTGTGTGTGTGTGTGTGTCTATATAATTATAACAAATGATATTTACACAAATTATTTTCTCTAATGCATGTAAATTACACTCTCAGTAATTGTACGTTTCAAAGTCAACCAAGAATAAATAGAAAGCACAGAAATTCCAAATTTTAAGCAGATTATATACAGAATGGTATTTCAACCGACTCACAGACTATTTTTTTTCTTTTCTTTTTTTTTTTTTTGTTTGAAGAAACGACCTTTATTCTCGACGAATAAAAATAGACGACTTCGGGAGTAGCTTAAATTTCCTCGCTCCTGTAGACACGACATTCTTGCAGAGTTTTAAGTTTGCCCCCGGCGGCGCGTAACTGCAGCGCCCCAATGATCCATCTTATGCATATTCCAATGATTTTTGCCTACATTATATTAACGGTAATCTGTTCGGAATCGCTAAATACATACATTAGCGATATATATACATACGATTATTTACGTAATTGTACAGTATCGTAAATACAGTGTGAATTTTTAATCCTCACCTAATATCCCTGTTATTTCAATGGATTGCTTTATTTATGAAATCAGTATCTGCATTGGTGTAATGTAAAACACAAAAAGAATAACTTATCAAAGATTGTATAAACAAATATATCGATGCAACTTCGCGTCATTGAGAAAGTACGCAGTTCTGGTAAAAATTGCGCGCGCGCGTGTGTGTGTGTGTCTGTGAGAGAGAAAATTTTATGTACCACAGAAAATTTTGAACGTTGTAATTATATCGACACTATAACATCCTGTAATCATATATTTATAGATATTCAGAAAAAATAGAGGAATTAATTTTAATAAAATCTGTCAGCCGCGGACGAGATGCTCTCTTTGACAGAGGCAAAAGAAACTTTATATATCTATATAAAAAATATATATATATATATATATATATATATATATATATATATACGCGTATACCTACGCGTGCCGTAATCATTGATATTAGCATATGGTGTGTGTGTGTGTGTGTGTGTGTGTGTGTGTGTGTGTGTGTGTGTGTGTGTGTGTGTGTGTGTGTGTGTGGGTGGGTGGGTGTATTAAACGTATTAAAATTTCCAAAATTATCCCAATTTGAATGCAAAAAATTCAATCTCACTTTTTCCCAAATCCTTTTGATAAATAATCTCATGACAGCAACCAATAAATCAAGTTATGGTCTGCCCCCCCCCCCTGTATCACCACCTCCCGGGGACAGATATACATTTTGTAACGCCGGTGGCAATATATATATATATATATATATATATATATATATATATATATATATATATAGCATATATAAGCGCTCAGCTCAACTCCCAAGGCCGAAAATCTCGCGACACTAAATTTATTCTCCGCCTATATGCCATAACTCAAATCCGTAACGAAAGTTCTCGATTGGGCCGCGTGCACGGGCAATTAATCAAACTCCAGAATCAATTGCCATTCCGCGCGCGCCCGCCCTCCTATACATACAGATATATATATATATATATATATATAATATGGAAGATCGCGCGGGCGTGCGAGTTTGGAAGCCGCGAGCTTGCGAGCGGTCGGCGCACGGTTCGTGTAAATATGCGCCGGGGGGCGGGGCGGGGGGGGGAGACACTTTTCCCTTGCAAACATCTCACGGCGCGCACTGACCGCGAGGCGGCCCCTGCCTTACGCCCCGTCTCATCCGCGCCGAATAAATCAAGCGGGTGGACGTGTAGGGCGAGGGGCTCACGGCTCCTTTCGGCGCGTTCGCGGCCACGGCGGCGGGCCGGTCTCGGATCCCCCTGTCCCCGCCCGCCCTCCTCCACGACCGAGATTTATACGGCGCGCGCGGGACCGCGCAGAGGAGAAAGTCATTGGCTCACGCGCGCGCGCATTTACATTTAAGCAGTATAATGGAGGAGCCCCCCCCCGCGCTCAGTGCCCTATCCCCGCTCGTTGCCGCTGCCCAAGGAACTCGGCGCGCATTTCGAAGCGCTACCGCTGCTGCTGATCCGGTTGAGGCCGTTGAGGTGCTCCTACGCCGACACCTCCGGTATGGTTCTTCTTCCTTCCTAAGCGTGTGTCAAAGGTGTACGGAATCAATTACGCGCGCGCGCGCGCGCAGACACACGCACGGGAGGGGGGGGGGTGATACAACGAACGTAAGGGGAGCGGCGCTGTGAAGGTAAAAAAGCGACCTCAAAGTCAAAGATTCAATTAAGAGTATATATTGGAGCTTTTTCAAGGACTGAAAAATAAGAATACGCGTCCTCGCCCTCGTCCCAGAGAGTCGGTGAGGTGGGGGCGGGGGAGAAGATCCCGTTCTTTCTTGTTGCTCATGCAAATGCAAAGGGTATCGATGCAGCGCACTCGAGCCACATCCCTATATATATATATACTTCGATCAATTAAGTCCGTGCGGTCCGAAGAATGTTTTTGTTTCCAAAACCTTGAACAACAGGCGAAGAAGAGGCCGAAAGCGGGGGAGGGGTAAACAACGGGACCAACGGCTGTAGACTGGCTGGAAAGTGAATGCGATGCTTCACCTTTCCATTAACAGCAACCCGCTGTAAATTGAAAAGAAACCATATATACATGGAATATATATACGTGTATATATGTATATATATATACATATATTGAGCGGCTTCTGTTCTCGTTTCAGATTCAACAGTATAAGACATCTTTTAGTGATTTGGGTTATTATGTTCACTTTTGTAGAAAGTAAATAACTATACTTCGGTGCTTGTATCGATAGTCGAAAATATTTATATACTATATACATGAAGACGGAGATTTTATAATTGAGTCGAAAGTCGATTATATATATATATATATATATATATATATATATATATATATATATATATATATATATATATATATATATGGGGATTAATACGTACGCATGTCCAATACAGAGCGCCCGTGTCTGCCCGTTGTAGTCGCAGTGCTGAATTGCCCATTAATGCCAAGCCGACGAATAAATTTCGGGAATAAACATGTGTAAAGTAAGGTAATTGCGTACTGTCGCGCCCGTCGAGCCGTTCCCGCGGGCCTTTCTAAAAGACAACCACGCATTACGCGTACGTGGGCGTTTATGCGGATTACGCGACGACTTCTGGCTGGGCGATCGCCGGCACGCCCGGGGGCGGGGGGGGGGGGGAGTGCCGCACCGCCACCCGCCCCGCAGGCTTTCTAACGAATCGAGAATCCAGTTCAACCTGTCCTCAAGGTGCGGATCGCCGGGGCGTCTCTCTCGTTGTCGGGCGAACTTCGAACTATTAATGCGCACGACGCCGACGTCGCTCGATATCGATAACTACTTGGAATTCGGAAGTAATGCGCCTTGAGGGGACGTCCTCCTGCGATGAAGTTTTGTATCATCCCGATTTTGCGGCGTTGCGCATGGCAACCGACCGCTCGGTGCTCCAGGCACTGGCCGAAAAAAGAAACAGAAATTGACGCCACATTGATCCGCGCGGATTGAAAATTCGACCGGGAAGTGTTTGAATGAAATACGATGCGAGCTCAATGGCCATTCGCTTGAAGGGCTCATTGACAATGGAACGGTGACCACGATGTCGGCCACAAATTAGCAATTAATCAGTTCTTTTGAAAAAAGAGCTTGAAAGGATCCACGTGACGCACGAATCTTTGGATTTGCAATTCGGCACCTTCGAGTTACCACGCAATTCGACTAGACTGGCAAACTGATCGACAGCTCGCATATCGAATTCTATCGTATCAATTACTTTGCTCGCCTCTCTTCCGTACTGAAAACAGTCGAGGACACTCGACATCTTGCGGCCGCTGGTTGAACTGCGCAATCAGAAGAAAGAAATATGCGTTTTTGACGCGCTGCCTTATTATAATAGTAATTATTTTTTACTTTAATTTTACTCTTCGTAAGAATTGAAAAATAATCAAATCGACCCAAACATTCTCCAGCCGATCTATTATCGAGGCATTTGGTGGTTCATTTTTGAAACTTACATATGCAGAGAGTAAAGCGAGGCCTTCGTTAGAATTAACAATAGTTTATTGTTGATTACGATGCAATAGGCATTATTAAGGATTTTTCTTTGTCTATAATCTTAATGATTATACACCTATGAACCGGTATACCAAGATTTGTTACCAAGATTTTTTCTGCATAACAAATAGTTGTAAACCATCGAAGGATAGGACAATTACAGTATTCATCATATGCATATTCATATATATATATACATATATATGATTCACACAGATATTGTGTACGACCTTTGCGTATAGTATGGTATGGCAAAGAAAGCATTTATATCGTTAAAGAAGTTATTTACGTGTCATTATCCACTGAATGTTACGCGTGATCACTCTATATACGGTGGTGGGATGATTCGAAAAGTTTTATCACTGAACTATTCGTGGATCTAAGGTGCTCGCCTTCGTTTCCCCATGACCTATAATACGCAACGAGTAATGCAAAAGATAACTTCGTATAATACCAATTAGCCTATATATATATATATATATATATATATATATATATATATATATATATATATATAAATTCTTGTAAATTTAACTTTGAATGCGGTAAAAAATTCGATCACCAAGGAAATATCATTCGGACTGGACCTTGGTGTGTACTGAATTGAGACCCGTAATGCAAACAGCAAAATGCTTTGAAAATTAATTTTCTTCTATATTATACGTGTTCAATTATAATACAGAAATATCCCCGTGTGTATAATCATCGAATAGACATTGCTCTCGCGAAAACTTGTTTAACGTCAAAGAAGAATTCGATTCTGTTTCGTAACATCTTAATTTCTTAAATAATAATAATTATTTAAGAAAAAAATTTAATGATTTCCAGATGATGACAGAGATCAAATTCTGATAGATAAAATGGCACCGTATTTTCCAAATGTAAACATGGAATGCCAATGAAAGATTCGTTTAACGGAAAATTTTCCTACTTTTATAATTATAATCCAACCTACAGTCAGTAGAAATCTATGGAAGTATGCTCGGGGAGGCGTAGGAGAATTTTTTTTTTCTCAAATCTTCAACTGTAAAAAATAGAGAAATAATACGACGCATCCCATTCATTTGAGAGCCGCAATTTTCGATCCATTATAGTGATAGACGAAAAAAAAATCCTCTTTCAAATATTTATCCTCACGTTAATAATAACAACCTTTAACATTCTTCAGTAACTCATATACTATTTTACAGATCCTATCTATCTATATATATATATATATATATATATATATATATATATATATACCGCAACAATTGCCGATACCGAAGATAACGACCGGGTTAAAAAAATTTCGTAGCGCCCTTACGTACTTACAACTAACAATTATTCAGAATCACGCGCTGCATATCGCGCCGACTTTGCGCACTTTATTCACACTGCATATTACAATTATATTTGTGTTTGTATATATAAATATATATTGTCTTATCGTAATTATTCACTTGGGGAAGCCGACGTCCGCGTCAAACACGTCGGGAAACACCCGGAAGTTCCAGCGCGACGTATCGGACAACGTTCTTATCGCGCTTTATTCCTCCACTTTTTATTACAGGTGTACATATAATATCTGCATATATATATATATATATATATATATATATATATATATACATATAGGTACGTATGTATGTATGTATGTATGTATGTATGTATATATGTATATAGCCATAACGCTTTTTATCATTCGTCGCCGATAATGGCCGAGGATTCGAACTCGCTCCGTTGTTTATTTATTCCTCTCTCCCTCTTTCTCGCTCTCTCTCTCTCTCTCTCTCTCTCTCTCTCTCTCTCTCTCTCTCGATTTCTCATTGACGTAATACGGACGCTGCTCGCGTCGCCGCTATTGCTTTTCAAACGTATCGTTAATATATCGAATTTACGAACTGCGAGCTAGCGCGCCAGCGCGACGCAGTTAAATTTGCCTATCTCGGTGCCCGTGATATTTTTTTTGCTGTAATAATGTACATAGCCGCTCCATGCGCGCACGAAGCGATTACATGCATATATGTGTATATATATATATATATATATATATATATATATATATATATATATATATACATTGTGTTTCGATGCAGGCGTGGAAACAATTAAGCGAAGTCGTGTTTATTGCATGAAAACCTCGGTAAAACACTATAATATTTTACGAGCTATATCTATATCTATATATATATATATATATATATATATATATATATATATATATATATATATATACAGGCATACAATGTAGAGCCTTGCGAAATTGAGTTTCTCATCATTTTTACCTTAAATAAAAAATATATTATATGTTTTATATATAATGTATATATTTTATAGTCTCTGATTTATATTGAAGTTAAAAAATCAATTCCAGGTTAATGTATAAAATAACCTTTTCATATTGAACAGTTATAGCTGTTGAATTTCCTCAAAAATAAAAAATTATAGAATTTAGTATTTCGTTAAATATAATTAAATTTTTTTTAGATAGGATACTAAAAAACTATTTTTACATGCGCCAATCACTCGCTATAATTTTTAACATAAGAAAATATTTCAATAAATTGAATAACGTCCAACTACATAGATCAAAATCGTATTGGAAATCTACTTTTTGGCTTAAAATAAGACACCGCGAAGTATTTTATTCCTCGCGCTTATTTCAAATGAATTTTCGTCTGTCTATGCTTTTAACGCAGAAATGTGTAACGTGCAGTTAGCACCAACTAAAAAGTATACATCTATAATACATGCCCGTATAAATGACCTCGATTCGACATACCTGGATGTGGCTGTACTTGTAACCCGGCATAATGCGCGGATATAAGTGTACTGAAAAAAAAAAGAAAGTACCGGCATAAAAACGATCACATCTTAGATATCCTTTGTCACGTATGACTCGAAACGAGGCGTTATTGTCGCGGAATGACGATGAAACATGGAAGAAAAGTTGCAGAGGCGCCAGTGGAAAAAATGGATATAAGTCGTACAGATTTCTTTGAACGAGAAAAAAAATGATAATAATTGTATTATTATAATAATAATTATATTTCAATTATATAGTACTAATATTTTGATAATCGTTAACTCATGCAATATATTAATAACATATAACATTTAATAAAAGTATATATATATATATATATATATATATATATATATATATATATGTATATGTATATAGAAATGAATATAGAACAATTGTAAACTATATATAGAAATAAGTAAGTGCGAGTATCATCAGTACCACCGTATTTTGTAAACCACTACCTGTAGGAATGGTTCTCTACTTAAGTTAAAAGTATATACATCACATTGTTGCAGTATAGATTTCTTAACAAAGAATAAAATAACAATATTTTGAAAGTAGAGAAAAAGAACATAAATTCCGTCTGAGGTAAGCTATATAGATTTATTCCGATTTCTCCTCGGTCTATCCATTATATATTGTCGATAAATATATAAAATCCTTATTATAGTCGATAGTGGTTGTTCGACAAGTCCCGGCAATGCTCGGCAATGAATTTTTATATAGAAATTAACATTCGTTGAATTGCATTAGCAATTAAAGAAAATCCTCGAAACACGATGATATACAGATGTTCCACACACCGATTAAGATCCTCGACGCATCGATTTATATATAATATATAAATATATATATATATATATATATATATATATATATATATATATATAATTTCTTCCCGGGAAATCCCGCACAACCGACGCGCCGCAGAAGAAACAACACGCCGAAATCCACTTCTATGTACTATACATTATACAAATCTTCTTCCCTGATCCTCCTATCGATCGAGCGCTTATTATACATACATACATACATACATGTATATATATATATATATATATATATATATATATATACATAATCGCTGATGTAGTATATACCCCGGACACCTTTTGCCGGGAGTCTTGCGCCATCTCTCTCCTCCGTGACTCGCCGATATAATCGTCGTTTCGCCGCGCGGTTATGCAACGGCCCATCACCTTATAGCAATTATATGTCTCTCCCTCGCGGCCGCCCCCTCCCCCTCGTTCCCTCGTCATTTACCTCTCTCTTTCTCTCTCGTCGCTCTTTTCTATTTTCTTCCTATAATACCCGTCGCATCGAGATCGGCATGTGTGTGTATTTATATATAGTCCTCCATGCTCTCCTCTTCTACATATATACACTTTCATATATTGTGCGCCCCATCGAGAGACCGAGAGAGAGAGAGAGAGAGAGAGAAACTTGCACGCGCTCTCCTCGAACAATGAGCGATTCCCTCCCCGTGACCCCCTGCCGCAGGTACGGGATAGGGGGCGGGGGCGAGAAGGAGAAACGAAATTCCTAAAATTAAAGAATGCTGCGAGCACGACGCGGTGCGCGTGGCGACGATCGAGGACGCGCCGCGCGCCGAAGCCCGCGCGGCCCAGCCTCCTCCGGCGGCCCCCTCGAACAATGCGATGCGTTAGAGCCGGAGCAGCGCTCGCGCGTGTATAAAGAAAGCGGTCGAGTAAGCGCGAGGGGTGGGCGGGAGGGGAGGTCGAGTTGAGCAACAATGAAAGAAAGCAAATGGCCATTAATGCGCGCTTTTGCGCGAGCGAGCGAGCGAGCGATCGCGCGCCCGCGGCGTCGAGGCCGCGGACGCGCCGGGGACACCGCTGAATAATGCCCGGCGCCGAATAATTATGTCACGCATGAGCGCGGCGGGATAAGTTTTATGGAGGAGGAGGAGGAGGAGGGGGTTGGGCAAGCCGAGAGAGTCCGTAAGCGTCTTGCACTTCCCTGTTCTATATATATACACACATACACAACACACACACACATATATATATATATATATATATATATATATATATATCGAGTATAAATAACGGGGAAGTGATCGGATTTAAAAGAGCCGCCCGGCGTTGGTAAAGCGGCGGCGGGCGCCCGCTGTGCCGTGATTTTTGTCCCCGCTTTATGAGAAGGTTTTTTGCACGCTCGCGAGGAGCCGACGCATCCTTTTGTTTACCAAGCCTTTCCTTATTGCGAATCAATGACGCTGCGGAATGCAACGATTGCGCACCGAGCGTGTATAAATGTACACAATACGCACGCAAAATCATACGGCTCGCGTGTGTATTTCTTTGACTACGCGAATACCTTAGGGGAGCTATTGTTCGAACGCGCGACGGCCGAAGGATCTGGTCCTGAGCGAAGGGGACTGACTTACGTCTAGAAAGAGTCTTGGAAAATTTTCAGTCGTAATTCCGTCGTATTACTTGGATATGATACGTGGATCCTTGCGCAGTATTTGCTGATGACTCTTAATTAAATTGGATGAGCAATTGAGTCAAAGATTATTTTTTTTTAGAACGAAAATCCATTACTATTGACAGAGGTTTTATGGTATAATAAATTTTTAACGAACCTCCGCCCGCCAAGGTAAATTTTCGAAATTATAATCGTCCTTGCACGCGACAGTAAATAATTGACGACTGATTATGCTGGCCTATGCAAATCTAAACGAATACCGAAGACGTCATAGTAGTAACTAAGCAATTATGGCATAACATTTGCGGAGCTAACATTGATAAAAAAATTTGGCTTCAATTGAGTTTCTTTCAGGAAATATATATAGCTGGCGGATGCTCCAACATCTTTATCCGTACGTAATGAAAATGCATCGCGGAAAAGGCTTAAACGCATTTTATCTATGCATTCCATAGCAGAGCTCAACGTTCTCGCCTTGAAAATGAAATTCCCCGCTCTACGGCAGAAGAAAGGTAAACCCACGTAGAAATTTATTCTAGAATTTGACTAGTATATATATATATATATAGATGTAGGGTTAGTTTTCCTTAATTGTAATTGGGCTCGAGTATAAGGGAATCTAGTCTGATCCTAGTTTGGATTTGCCCGTAGTTTATTGGTATTTCTATTAGGGAACAGTATGCCACAATAAGGTAGCACATGTATAATAAAAAGATTTTTTATACTTTTTTTTCATTTTTGAACGAATTGCTGGTTTTAATATGTATAGATGTATTCGTCTGTGCGCGTGTGTATGTGCGCACGCGCTTAAAATATTCACGTGTATATAAAATCACAATATGTATTTCGTGTTGATAATGAAGGATAAGAAAATCTTACAAGATATAAGAAAGAAATTCTAATCTTGCTAAAGCCTAATTCCCTACTTGAAAAAGTTTGACTACAAAAAAACACGCATTATTTGCGCGGATCAGTAAAAATTTTAGTATATCCAAGAATGTAATAAATAAAATAAATATTTGATTATTATAGGAAAATCTCCAGAAAATCACCAGGAATACTGACTAACTAGAATCTAGCCGGAACTAGGGATATCTCTAGAAAATTACTACGGGGGGACAACGCTCCTCAAACCTGGCCCCTGCGTGTTCCTTCGCACACGCCCGCCGTAGGGAAATACGTAAATATTGGTTCTTAATCGTATGTACGCATGTATCACTCGCGTATGCAGATATATATCAGATATTCACACGCAAATTCGTGCATAGGTGTGAATTTTTTGTTAAAAAAATAGAAAAAGAGAGAGAGAGAGAGAGAGAGAGAGAGAGGAAAGGAAGATCAAAAGAGGTATATACTTGAAAATTATACGTATTATCGGAGCATAATCGATGATGATATAATTACGTTGATGGACTTGCGATTGAAATATGACAATGTAAAGAAACAGGATATCAGAGGAAAGATGGGAGACTTGCCGAATATAAATATTATCGAGCGCGGTCTACAGCGAAGCCTTGTTCTTAAAAACCGTAAAGAGGTCACTCGCTCTTTTCCTTCTATAATAATGCTCTACATATATATATATATATATATATATATATATATATATATATATATGTAGTTGCGTTCTCGTTTCATCCGCCAACGCACCGCGGGCTTCAAATAATAAATTTGCGCGAAGTGTAATAACAACGTTTATAATAATTTTTATAACGACTAAATTTCTCCGGGACTAAATTTACAGCCCAGGATAAATTAAATGCAGAAACGTTACGGTATATATATATATATATATATATATATATATATATATATATATATATATAGAAGACAGGGGAGACTATGCTCTCTATAAGATATATACTGCTGAGAAAAAAAATTGAAATTATATATATATATATATATATATATATATATATATATATATATAACCAAACAATAGAGAAATCAGTGCAGGCGACGTGCGCGTCGAATCGTAATTGTTATCGCATTCCCGAGAGACGTCGCCGAGCTGGTATTAAAAAGCTCGGTAAGTTTTCTCTATAATAAAAATATCATTGCCCCGGCCGATTTCACGCTCGTAACCGCAAAGACGAAACTTCTTTTATGCCTCTTTAAAGATATATATATATATATATATATATATATATATATATATATATATACGCCAAAAAAGCCATTCCACGCAGTCTTTTGCCCTCGAACATCGGACCGTTATCAAATCACGCCTCTGTCTCTCTCTCTCTCTCTCTCTCTCTCTCTCTCTCTCTCTCTCTCTCTCTCTCTCTCTCATTCTCTCTCTTTCCACTCGCTCTCACCTCCATATCTGCATATATAAGTGTTATAATATATGTCTACATGCTGCAGCTTTCCATCACACGCAGACACATACACACACATTCATACATACATACATGTATAGTTATTCATACAAGTCCAAGAATATATTTACTTTGATGATATTAGATTGCGTGGGTATGTAGGATGAGTATTAAGTATAAGTTGCTGTCATTATGTTATATATCCACACATATACGTACGGGCACGATTAAATACAAACTTGGGTGAAACCTATGTGTATTGGATGAAGCGATTACGAATTTATATTAACGATTACGCGAGGGACGTGGTTGAAGTAAAAGAAAAATAAGAATTGAAAGAAAAAGAAAGCTGAACATCAGCGATTACTAGCCGTATAACTCCTTGATTGCAATTCAAAACTCAAAACCCAAGAGTACAGGTATATATATATATGTGTGTATGTGTGTGTGTGTGTGTGTGTGTGTGTGTGTGTGTGTGCGTGTGTGTGTGTGTGTGTGTGCTTGAAACGTACTCCGTTCCAAGTGCATTGCATAATACATGGATATGTATAAACGCTATTCTCCATATGTATAGATATGTATATACAGATTGTCCGAAATTTGATTCTGCCCCGCGATCGAGAGACGAATCATCGTTGGCTCATTGGCTGAGGAACATTGAGACGTAGCGCAAAGACTATTGATAACTTTCCAAAGCGCATGCAACCTTTGTATACGATTTCCCATGCTAATTACCGATCCGGCTTTGTGAACAATCATCTTTCGAACACTTTGCATATATTCCGTGTTTCCGAGGAGACTCGGCAGCCTAACTAAATGGGACGAGTTAGGCCATGTGTTGATTAGCAAATCTCAGCGAGCACCAATTAGTATCCATAAAATGGGCGTGAATTTTTACTCGGATGCAATAATAATTGGTGCGATCATAATTTTTCCAATAATTAACAATTTTATATTATGGGCACATTAATCACTCCAGAGCTTGACAATCTCATTCAAATCGTATATGATGGTTTCTTTCTAACCCATTCAAAGTTCCACCTGCCGTGCATTAGAAAAATTTTTTCAAATTGTATAAAAAAAAAAATTATTTTCTACTACAATTAATGTAATGTGTCAAAATGACACGATTATATAGGATCGATTGTCATCGCAATATAATTATCGCCATAATAAAAAAATCGGAAATTATTTGAAAACTTATTATCGTACAAATTATGATTGCATCCGAGTAAAATTTCACGCCCATGATATAGATATTGAATTGTGAGCACTGAGATTGGCTAATAAACACATGCCCTGTAACTCGTCCCGTTTAGTTAGGCTGACGAGTCTCTTCGGAAACACGGAATATAATGCAAATATGGTTTGTTCACAATACCCGATCGATAATCAAAAGGGGAAGTCGTATACAAAGGTTGCGGACTTTTTGAAAAGATACCGATTGTCTTTGTGCTACGTGCGAAAATTTATCGGCTGGAATTGGCCTATGTTCTGATCCCTACAAAATAACTGATGAGCTAAATATATCGATTGGCTGGTATCGTTCGAGTTTTTGGCCATGATTTGCGAATGACGCGGGTTTTCGCGAAATTCGTACAGAAATATCTCGTTTTGGATCAAACAAGCGATAAATTAAAATTGACATCACCTTGCGAACGTGCAAATTTAAATTTACTCCATTGTTATAACGTTAAAACTAAAGCTTCATAGAATCAATGGAAGAAGCTATGATACATAATCGTCGACCTATAGAAAGCAATCTAAATCCATGCGAATGTGAAAATTATGCTTCCAATTTTCTACGATTGGCGCAGATTGCATTATAAATTCTCCCTACAAAGTGAAACAGCGATAAAGAATATTATCCGCAGGTTGCGCGCAATTTGAGCGAAGCAATCCATCAGAAACGCCCGTATTCGGGGAGGGCTTGACTTTTCACCACGATAAAGTCCCTGTTTGTTGTGCGGCAATTTTTTACCGAAAACAACACGGTAATTACGCGGCCAGCATCGTGTTCTCCGGACCGCGGGTCCAGTGAAGATTTCTTGTTCCCGAAACGGAAGAGGACCATCAAAAGAGAACGCCACGACACGATCGAGGAGATAAAAAAATCGGCATTAAAGGAAGAGCTGAATGATCGCAAAAAATAATTTTATTGAAGTGCTTGGAGGAGAAAACGTTCATGTATACAGGTGTATAATATCTTATGGAGGTTACTTTCAAGAAGATATAATATATTTCAAATAAATAAATAGTTTTTAACTACTTGGCGTTACGATGTATCGAGAAAAAAGCATTTGGAGTTCCGAAATTTCTTATATTTGGAAAAAAATAACAATATGAAAATATTTTAGCAATCGTCGTTGGGTCTTACAGTTCGAACACCGGGCAGTTGACCGAAGCAAATAGCGCAATAGTACAAGTAAAAAATTACCAGGGCATTTAAAGGACACAACCGTGGCCTACATTCTATACAGTTTAAAACAACTTTTCAGGGGAAATATATCCAATTTTTAAAAATTCTGCATTGATGTACACTGCTAGAATTAAAGAAAAAAAAACAAGAATTCAAAAACTCTATAAAAGTTCACTGTCGACTGTCAGAGGAATACCCGCTTTATCACGTAGTCTCATGAGCGGTAAAAAAAAATAATGTCAATTCGTATGTAAAAGCGACAAAATCTTTACACCTTTATGTGATTATATTTGCGATGCGTTACATACATATATATGGTTAGATGCACAATGTAATAATGCGTTAAAAATATGTAGGTTAGGAGATAAGTAATAACTTAGCGTTTTAAAGAGTTCTATAATCGAAAACATATAATCCATTACATTTAAAAGTGATTATTCGTATAATAACCGTGTGCGTATGTGTGCGTGTATATATATATCACAGCATAGTAAGTATTCATGGTTTCACGATGAAAAATTTTATTAATCTATGAAATGAAATATCCAGTACGTACATTAAATTTACTGTAAAGTACATGAATTTGCAGTTTTTAATGAATTTGAACTGCCTTGCGTGGATGAAAGTGGCCTACAGCGCATGCACATTAAATGTAATGTACTTTTTTTCCAACAGCGTAACGAGCCCTCAAAGTCCAAATTGAGATGCACATGTATGTCTAAATCTGAGCAAATTGAAATTCATCCTACGCTTGTAAGTTATACGTAAGACGTGCAATTGATCTATAATTCTAGGATTCCTTAACAGCTGCCGACTACTTACCTTGCAATGTACGCCGGAATCAGAAAAGAAATTCACACGTATAGAAACTTGTAGCTTTCTGTCGAGTTTGCGGCTTATCTTCTTACCAAATTATATATAGAACATTTCTTTCGACTATTTTGAACTTGATTCGATTGATCCTTCTGTCGCAATATCATTGTACGGAGTGACTATACTAAATGCGTGGGTGATTATATATGTATAGACTTTTGTATTTTTTGTATTGTCTCTGATATATAACAGTGAAATAACAATGTCATTATCCCAGGAATTTTTTGCTGCTTTCGACGCGATTATTATCATTCATATATACATACGCCAGTGATCGGTCTCCCAACATCTTTGAATTATTATTTTTTCCTCACTTGTAAGAAAGAAAAGTGAAATAGCATGACAAAATACATTCATATTTTCTAAACCATTATATATATATATATAGGCACACATCCGATTCACTAGGTAAGTACACTTTGGGGGCCGCGGGACACAGACCACCGTGCGGTTTCTTATCGCGGCTTATAATACAGCCCAGGCCGTTGCCAGTTATCCTATATTATGTACGGTGCACAGCGCAGTGGAGAGCAGTAGAACACACGCGGTTCATATGCCTGCGATTCTGCGATTCCCTTTCACAATATATATATATATATATATATATATATATATATATATATATATATACGTACATATATGTCTGCTTCCTGCGCCGGATTATTTTATACACCGCTGGGGAGGCGGTCGACAACCCCCGCGGGCTCTCCCGCGCTCCTTCGCCCCTCCGATGTCTGCAGCGTGTACACGTATATATACGACGCTGAGGTTTCATTGGCGCGCGAAAGTGCAGTCAGACCCGATTATATTCCTATATAACGGATCCGCGACGGCTGTTCGGGGCGGAAGGGGAGGGGGAGGCGATAACCGTCGAGCGACCTCTTGCCTCCCCAGCACTGACTGTATACGAGTATGTATATATCTTTGTGTGCCTGCATGCGTGCGTTCGTGCGTGCGTGCGTGCGTGTGTGTGAATGTGTGTGTGTGTGTGCGTGCGTGTGTGTGTGAGAGAGAGAGAGAGAGAGAGAGAGAGAGAGAAAAAGAGTATAGATTATACTGGCAGCACGTGCTGCGGTTATACGATTTGAGACATTTTCTGCAGTTCCAAATTCCTTTGACTTGTTTTTCGTTAGAACGCGTTGGTCTCGAACTTTTCTTGTATACTTTGCATATGGATGGGGATGATTTTCATGAACTTTGAAAGAATACTTCAGAAATTCAGCCGTTTCGATTCATGAATTTATTTTTTTTGTTTAGTTAGATTAGTTTACTTTAGTTAGATAGTTTAATTGTTATTAATATATATAGTAATATTACAATTCGATTAAAATCGATTATTGGGCATTGATATTATTCTTTTGAATCGAAAAGTATTGAAGCATCATTTTATCAGATTTGATGACGTCGTTTACTCATCGACATGACTCCAAAATTGGAAGAAGAAAAAATATCAATATATCAATATATATGAGACGAAATAATGTTTTCTACCATAAAAAAAAACATTTAATAGAGACAGACCTTTTCATATTATGGAGAAAAATTAACAGTGTGTAGAAAACAAAATCCGAAAGCAAAAAATTATAAATTTGTGGACAAACTAAAAGTTCTTCTTCATGGCACGGTATGGAATAGACGAGCTTGTGTTAAAAATTTCGAAATGATTAGGTAACTAAGGAAGTTTTGGGAACGAGGAGGGTTTTTTCCCTGGTGATCTAATATTAACCTTGGGCCCATTTTATCTTGGATATTAGAGCTCGAAAGCCATCTGAAGGTTAATTTTAGATTTTTTAATAAAACCCCTAGGTTCGAGCACAGATTCTGCGCATGAATGAAATAATTCGTAAGTCGAGGATATAAGAGTTATTTTAAGGATTAACGTCAAATAACCAGCTGCTGTCTTGTTAATGAAAATTGCAAATCTTCGCAAATCCTACATTAATCCGTAACTACCATGTCGTATACGTGAAAAATCGTATACGTTTAATTTGTCATCTGGCTATACATTACAATATAAAACATTTTCCACTCTTTCAGAACGTCAAAAAATTAATTAACCTTCGTCCTATTCTGAAAAATGCTTTCATTACAAAAATAAGCTCATAATCTTGGTTATCAACATAGACAAGTATTTCAAGCAAGATATACCTTATTAAACTCTATTAGACTTTCAGCTTTCGAAATTTCCAAAGTAAAATCGAGCTGAACAAATTCGCTTGGTCTGAAATCCCATAGGAAAATATGATATACGTGTATAGTACCTTACTTTTTATGCGAAATCTACTTCGCGTTTGTATTGGCGATAGCTCTATACGGAACATTTATGGAATAGGCGTAACATAATTGCATCTGCAAGAACTTAATGGTAAGTTTTTTTTATTTATATCAGCGCTCGCTAAATGGTTTGGAATTTATACGTAGCGATTAACTGTGACATTTACAGGTAATTTAATTTTAATATCTTTCGATAGGTATAAAATAGTGTTCTTCGTTTTAAAAGCGTCTAACTAATAATATAGGTCGTCTTACAGACGAGTCCAGCAAGCGAATCGGGGCGAAATGTAAGCAATTCTTCGTATTCGTGTCGATAATTTGTCAAATTGAACATAAATTTTCATTAGTATTTATTGAAAAACTATAATTTGTTTATGTCTATTTATTCTTGTGCTCATTTAATTATCGATTTTTATTTCTAACATGCATTATTGTCGGTTTCATAATATTATATATTTGTACTTTTAAAAGAATATATATATATATATGTATGTATGTATATCTATATATTTAGTTTAAAAATTATAACAAATTTTAAACAACAAATCAGAGAACAAACGTTTAAGCTTGCGCATTATTTTTCATTCATCCGACGATTTGTGCTTTGTGCACTAGAAAAAACTGACATCATGCATACGACTCGTCCCCGAGAAATATGAATAGGATGACACGAATCGAGAATTAAAGCGCACTTCCATCTTACTGGGCTTTCATGGTGTTAATTCTGCGTTTTCTATGATAGCGTGTTATTGTCGGCAATTCTGAACACGGCAATCACAGTTCATGCTGACATATGTACAGTTTTTTTTTTATTAAGTAGTTCAAATCTGAAGAGATTTAATTCTGCAACAGCTATTGTATAATTATATATATATATATATATATATATATATATATATATATATATATATATATAGTGTCAGTGTAATTTAAAATTTTAACAGTGACCAAGCTTATTGTTCATTTCTTAATCAATAGTTATAGCTTTAACGTATGCTATTTCTGAAATTTTTCTATTAATCAAAAAATATATCTAATAAATTTAATACTGTACGTTTTCCTTAATCAACAATAATTTATCTTCTCTTTCGAAAATTCTCGCGTTCATCGCACCGTAAACGCCACCTAGCCTAAAGCCATGAAACAAGAATAAATATATATATATATAGGTAGATAGAGAGATAGCAGAAGTACATATATAGCGGCCTAATCCTGATCCGTTGTATATTTATTAATTTGAGTTTAATTAATATTCGAAAACCTATTGAAACTGGCATCGAGATTATCAAAGTGAAATTTATATACTCTCCAGTAGACCATGAAGAAAGTGAGAAAATGCAATTATCTGCACCCATACACGAATTCGGTATATACACATACAGATACATATGCCGATGTTCATTCCTGAGCAAGTGGTAAAACACTGTGTCTGTGTATAGATATATAAATAGAGGTAAGCGTACTCCCGTATCGTTACGCCTCGGATTCTATTATATACCTATCAAACGCAGTCATTATCCGGCTACATTTCCCCCTCTTCCTTCTCTTATTAGCCAAATTACTTTCGGTTTCGAAGCCGAGCCTGCGCGCCAAGTACATATTTCTAATTGGCGATCAAGGAAAGATTTTGTTTCTCTCATACAAAAGCCATTTTATTAGCAATAATTAATGTCGTTAATTACATTACCGACATAGCTGCTTGATCTAGAAAGTACTAATGATCAATTTTTTCTCTTTCTAACGAATTTAGCGAAGAAGTAAAAACTACCTATAATTTATAGAATTCAAATGATCATTGTCGATTTATTATCATGGAATAAATATGAGTGTAAGTAATCGAATATTCGACAGATACATGGTGAAACGTAAAAAGAAGGACTACTTGTTTAGTTTCAAAAAAATATAAGCCACCGTGAAATTTTTTTTTAATAGCCTGACAAAATGAAAACATCGATCGATACAATTTTCATACGTAAAAATAAATAGGGAATACGAATATATCACGAGACAAAAAGAATCAGAAATACTCAGTGTAACAGAATAATAAGCTTCGATTTGAAAAGACCGAATCTATCAGACATCATTTTCTGCAAACGATACTTATGTCTCGACTCGCCCTTATACTCGTATATAGGATAGAGAGTTTACTGCAAAATAGACTGTTCTACAGCTACATGGACAACGCGCGTGCGAATTGATTGGCATGCCAAGTGCGTAAACGCAATGCGCTCTGCAAGGGAAGAGAAAATAAAAGTTAATTACGGGGGACAAAAATTTGTTTGTCCTGTATGAAAAATGAACTTCGCTCCGATCCCGGTATCAATTCAATCAATCCTCGTTATTCAGTCGGAACGCTTGGATCGCGCGCTTACTGCCAAGATAGAGCAAGGGAGAGTGAGGGAGAGAGAGAGAGAGAAAAGCCGCTCTTAACGAGAATATACACGCGGCGTTAGCTGCCTTCGTTACAGCAGGCCCCCGCAAATTGTTTGATAACTCGCCCCGCCCGCGGACGCGCGTTATCTTCGCCGCGAAAGCGGATCCGATGCGAAAAGTTCGACAGAGACGTATGGAGAAGGAAAAAGAAAAAGAGACAGAAAAAGAGAGAGGGAGAGAGAGAGCGAGAGAGAGAGGGGAAGGGAGAATAATTTATTAGGTTAGGAGCTAGTTGAACGCACGATGATGTAGATTGGTATTAGTCGGCATATGTAGTTAGTTAATGACGCGGTGTGCTCCTACCTACTTTCTACTCTCTTTGAAATCCAGATAATCGAATGGGGCAGGTAGAGAGGAACAGGGAGAGAGAGAGAGAGAGAGAGAGAGTAATCAAGAGAGCAGAAGAAGAATAGCAAGAGGCGAGCGAGTTTTCTCTTATCCGTTGCCAACAATAGCTACTGATGAATCTGCAAGTTGAGCGTGTCCAAGCGCGAAATTTGCATGTACTTCCTGTAAAATCGAGAAAAGCAAAAACTATGTTGTCCAGACAATTTCCTATGAGGATGAATTGAATGTAACGGTGCGTCAGTAATGTAGGATTTAAGATTATTGCCTATTTCTGCGTCACTAAAGCTTCGAGAAATATAGTTGTTCATAATTATCACACATTCAACAGTGACCGTGTATCTGATGCACTGCTTCGAAAAAAAGAAAAAAATGGCATCACTACTCGTAGAAGTTCGTCTCGGTTCGAGACATTTTTCGTAACCTTCGTAACTTCGTCAAAAGTCGAGAAAAACATTCTTTTTTTTTTTTTAATTAAATTTGAGTCAGATTTTTTTCTTTAAGCGGATGGAATTAACACGTGAATATAAATACGTAACGTCGAGACGTCACAGAGAAATAAGGAAAAATAGTAGGAAGTCATGTGTTTTTTTGGTAATTAAGGAAAAAACGTCAGTCTTCATAATGCTTTGTGATTTTCAGGTATTTGTACAAACCCTCATTCAATTCTGTGCAAAAAAGTCAATTATTGTAAATTATCCAAGGCATGCAAATTAAAGTTAACGTTTCTGTCGATCTTACATCCAGTGTAAAAAAAAGTTGAGA
Source organism: Sycobia sp. Sy_11 (assembly GCA_018907035.1). Classification (NCBI taxonomy): domain Eukaryota; kingdom Metazoa; phylum Arthropoda; class Insecta; order Hymenoptera; family Epichrysomallidae; genus Sycobia; species Sycobia sp. Sy_11. Next base: position 1,598,699 of record JACCIC010000131.1, read on the forward strand.
CTTCGAGCTTTATATGTGTTAAAAAAATAGTTCCGAAATATGAATAAACTTCTGACAGACCTAGTGGTACCGTATAAATTTTACAGCAGAAAATTATGCATACAAATTATTTTATAAATTACTAATTAGATAAGTGAAAAGGAAAAAATAATGCATACCGCGTACCGTATGGATTTTTACACGCATGAACATTAAAAGGAAAAAATAAATAAACAAAAAAAAATCAAGAACAAAAATTCTGAAATTGATTTATGAACAGCTCGATGTACATTCGAACTATCGATATCGGAATCGAAAGAGACGATTGGAAAGCCTTCCTCTCTAACGGAATTACACGTGGCGTTCCTAATGCTCACGCCTTCTTTATAACCGATCGCCGCGGTCTACTCCCCGACGAAATTCGGCCACGTCGATCCGACAATTGAACTTCACGATCTTTGGCCGGGGCGAAGAGTTTCGAAGCCGACTTTATTATCGACCTGTCCGATCTCCTCGGCCGCCTCCCCCCCCCTCACTCACCGCTTAAAAAAAAAAAAAAAAGAAAAAATGATCTCCGATCCACTTTTGGGTACGCGCGTGCGCGCAGGCGCGCTTATGTCAGCCACGCGAGAATAGAGAACGAGGAGCGAAAAATGAATGATCGAAAACAATCGTATAGAGTCGGATTCTGGGACTGACGCGCGGGACGTAGATTTTTCTACGCGTCCACTCTTACCGATCGCTTATCGAATAATCGAGCGCTAAAAAATTCGATGGCTCGCTCCATATGTTTATCGGTTTTGAAAATTCGACAAAAATATAAAAAATTGGCAAAATTAGGTAAACACTTTACTATTATATTATAGATATTATATTGTATATAAGATATATACACATTTTAAATACGGTTTCTACTGAGAAATATTGTATTGGCGTGTACGGGCGGTTGATTACGATATTCCGTTGCCTCAAGCCGATTTCTATAGGCAGTTCTGTGTTCGGATGATAGAATGCAATGTCCAGGTGTATCTAGGCGATTTCTACGGGGAATATTGTATTTAGTTGTTAGAAAACGACGTCCAAGTATGAGAAAATCAACTTGTATGGGAAGATTCGTGTATGGACGGTAAAATACGATATCCGGGTAGTATTGTGTTTAGTTGGTAGGAGACGATGTTAGCTTTCTCGGGACGACTTCTACTGGGAGTATCGTGTTTAGTTGGTGGGAAACGATGTTTAGGTACGTCGGGACGACTTCTATGGGGAGTACCGTGTTTAGCTCGTAGAAGACGATGTCCAGGTATGACGGGACGATTTCCACGGGGAATTTCGTGTTCGAACGGTAGAAGACGATGTCCAGATGTCTCTGAACAACTTCTATGGGGAGTTTCGTGTTTGGATAGTGCGATAAGATGTCCAAGCGCTTCAGGACGACCTCTACGGGAAATTTCGTGTTCGGACGGTAGAAGACGATGTCCGGATATGATGGGAGGACTTCTACAGGGAGTTGTCTGTTCGAACGGTAGAAGACGATGTCCAGGTATGACAGGACGACTTCTATGGGGACGACTTCTATTTCGTGTTTGTATAGTGGTATCAGATGTCGGAATGTTTTGGAACGACTTCGACGGGGAGTGTTTAAGATACTTCTATAAAGAGATTCATTTTCTATCGTTTGAACACGCACACTCCCAGTAAAAGTCATACCGGAATACCTGGACGTCGTAAACTACCTTCCCAACAAAAAATTCTCTATAGCAGTCGTCCCGAGACATGTTCTATAGTACGAACATGATACTCTATAAACGTCGTCTCGAGACACTTGGACATCTTTTTTTACCACTCGAACTCAAAAGTACAATTTTCCTCATAGAAACCGTATGTAATGTGTATACGTGTGTGTATTAAATACGTTTGTACATTCTGTATATACATACTGTATATACAGAAGCGACGATAGATAAATTACGGTCAATTATTTATAGTAATATAGATTTTTATGTATAGAGTATTTTTCACTTAGATATTATTGACTTGCTTATGAAATCGGTTAAATTATTGTCTCGGGCGAAGCCGAGACGGGGTATTCTAGTATATATATATAATAATTTGTTAAAAGTGAAAATCAACCGAGTCTATTGGCGGAACCTAGCCGCCAGTTCGAATCTCGTGGGCACCCACTATGGGGCGGAAGAAATGTTAAAAGTTTTAATTATATAAACATATATACCTGTATCGCTGCGAAAAGTTGCAGCTCATATACAATAAAGTCATAATAAAGGGAAACGTAGAATCAAAATCATGTAATAAAGAGCGCTCGCGAATTTTCATGATCCGCTAAGCCGGTGCCGAGGGCTCGCTGGGTTAATGAACTTCTGCATAGAGCGTCGCCTGGTGTCACCTCATTTGACTAATATATATATATATATATATATATATATATATATATATATATATATATATATATAGAAATCGATAATTTAAAAAGGATTTATTATATTATTAATGGGAGCGATTTTGTGCAGTTTTGATTGCGCACGCGCCCAATTTTACCTGCGATCCAATCCACACTCATATATATATATATATTATATAGTATGATATAAGGAATATATATATATAGAACATGTCAGATAATCCAACGTGCGGATATCTTTAAGCTTATTCCATAATACTTCATTGCTCCGATTATCAGGATAAAATTACTGGAGCATTGGCCTTTTTCCATTACCAAATTATTCAAACGTTCCCTTATCGCGAGCATTTCCATATATCTAAACGACTGGAAAATTATATAACCAATGTAAATACGGAATTATAATGTGAAGGCATTAGCGTCGTCGAGTCATTAAAGAGGTGGCGGGGGGGGGAGACGAGGAGAAAAAAAGGTGTTACAAACGAGTTTTTCAAAACTTTGATCCGCGCGCGCGCACGCGCACTTGTGTAGTACTTATCTCTCTTTCTCACTCTCTCTCTCTCTCTCTCTCTTACTTTATCTATATTATACACACACACACACACACACACACACACACACACACATATATTCAAACGCCTTCCCACTTGCCACCGCGTGTACGCATATATGAATTAACCGAAAAAACGAAAACCAAAAAAGAAAAATTTGTGTATGTGTGTGCGATTTTCTATCTTTATATAGGGAAAGAAGATCGATCGTGGCAGTGCAAAGATTGCTTGTAATTAGCTTTCGATATAACGTGCTGCAGCTTCGTGACTGTCTTCTCATAGGATTCTCGCGTTACGTGAATAACTACTAACAGACACCTATAATATATTTCTCCGCCGAGTTTCCGTGAATTTTATTGCGTCGTTTATATATATAGATTATATATATATATATATATAATATATATATATATATATTATAAGTTATATGCCGTACATGCAACGAAGGCTTTGCTATTAATAATAATAATATAATAATAATATATAATAATAATAATAATAATAATAATAATAATAAATAATAATAATAACACCGAAGAAGAAGAAATAAGAATAACTGACATATTGGCTCGTTTAAGTATTTATTGATTTATTTTTGTTTGCCTTATAAGAACAAACTCATTCCGCAATGCAGATCCTGACGTTAGAACCAGCGAACCAGCAAGTGAATTAGAACTCGCACGATATCTGTTATTTAAATCTTTATGTGCGACGGAGATCAATTAGTTGGCCGATCTCTTTAGCTTTCAATTGCCGGACATACGGAATTCGGACGGATTTTAATTCGTTATATTTATCCGACGTTAAAAACGGACATTTTCATATGTAGGTCTTATTAATTCGTACAGCAATTAAGACCAATGGTAATGTACGTGTTATTGAAATTCAATGGATATTTGAGGATGAATAATTCCAGCATATCGCCTAATTTATGCCATAAACGCTCTAATAATTCATAGAACATACAATTGCCTGCTAAGAACAAAAAAAAAAATTTCGATTATAATCTAGGAGGCTGTGCACATCATTTATTTATTTATTTACATATTTTTGACATTTTATATACCCAGCTATTGCTAAAAATATAATCTGCGCACACGCTCTTTCACTCTTTTAAAGAATTCTTTCTACCAAGCGCCTCTTTATAACTATATATTATATATTCACTTTTTTAGATTCTATCTAGAAAATTAGCCTGCTTGCGTAATATCTTCTGTTGACAAGGCTGGATGATAATCCTATTCATAAAAAAAAAAAAAAATATTCACTATCGCTCGACGAGTCACGATAATGTGCTTAAAGTTTAGACACACACGCGCGCACGCGCGCGCGCACTACGGAGGCAAAATATTATAATTCAACTGAAAATGGAAAACAAATACGAAAATAAGCACTTCGTATATACAATTGAGTCGCAGCAAATATATATATATATATATATGCGTATGTGTGTGTGTTTGTAATATGTGTATATAATTTAAAGGTAAAAAAAATTATGAAGAATAAATCGGTGAGACTAAAAGAGTTTTTATAAGTTTCATAAAATACGAAATAAAAATTATTTGCCATTACAATTTAAGAAACGCGAGGCAATTATATTTTCAAAAAAAAAAATAATTTCATACATTATTTATATATGTGTATGTGGTTGTGCATATGTATAACGACAAAGATCGCACGACGTGAGTAATATTAAGTTGCAATAAAAAAAAATCGTTTAAGCTTACAATTTTTAACTTCGTTTATTTTAATCATTCTTTTGGGCTAGAAGTGTATACATATACGTATATATTATATACCTTAAAGGTAGCAATTATCAACTTCTTTTTGTTCTCCTTTTTTGTTAAACTTCTTTTTACAACAGCTCCTGAAATCAAAACCAAAAGTAAAAGCTTTTTATTATATTAAGTATATCTCAAGAGTCGTTTTTGGTCATTACAAAATTACACATAAATAACTGTAATATTTTTAATAACGATATATGTATATATAATTGAGCCTGAAAACGTTCGGAAAGCAGGGGCAACGTGGTTCAATTATGTGTGTGTGTGTGTGTGTGTGTGTGTGTGTGTGTGTGTGTGTTGTGTGTGTGTGTGTGTGGTGTGTGTACAATGGACTCACGTAACCCTCGAAGACTTCTGTATATATAAGGACTAATACATTGGATAAGCCATCATCCCTGCAAGAAACTGCCCGAGACTATAACCTTTAAACGGTTTTAAATTTCCCGACTAATTGAACAATAAAAATCGACTGGTGTACTGTTCTTGACCGGATGTCGGTATGTGTGTGGGTGTGTGTGTCTGTAGACACAGCCCCTCAACCATTCGCGCAACGTCTTTTACTGCGCACTCCCATTATTATGAACCGTAGAAATTCGCATCGAATAAGCTCGAAAGGGGGGGGGGTGGTCTGGAGAAGTACGGGACTCCGAAGAAGCCCCTAGCGCGAGAGGGAGGACGAAGGCTTCCGAATTTCCCTCCCCTCGCACCGCCACGTTCATCCAGTATATATATACGCATCGCGAAACGCGTTCGTAATGATGGAAGCGCTTACCTTTTAATTTCGGTCCTTCTCCCAATTACTCTCCCTCTCTCTCTCTCTCTCACACACACACACACACACACACACACACAGAGCTACGTTTAAAAAGAAAAAAAAGAAAACAGACGCACGTCTCGAATTGTTATACAAGCCACTCCCCCTCCTAACCCGCCCCCCCATTCGCTGCCTCTGTCCCATTCGCTCGAAGACCAAAAGCAGCACGTTCAATTACACGATGTCGAACATATCGCGTCATGAGGTTCTTGCTCTTTTCGATAATGCGGGCTGAGACGCGAGTGCAACGCAACTGTGCGAGAAAAAAAAGTGTGCGTGTGTGTGTGAGAGAGGGGGGAGGGGAGATGTCCATTTCCCATCATCGGTCGAGAGTCTCACCTCAATTGGAACGCGGATTCGACAATGTTTTCCGTGTAGTAATACATCTTTACCTCCCCCCCCCCTTCCCAGCGCCACAATCACCGCTCTTACACCGCTCGTTCTCTCTTTCGCTTTATACACCTTTCGCACGCGGTCGCGCGCTGCGCAGTGATTCGCGTCACGCTCGAGCACGACGCTTTTCCATAATTACTGATGTATATATATATATATATATATATATATATATATATATATATATATATATATATAATATACACTGCGCGCTACTATATGCTTTCCCCCATATCAGCGATGCCGCGGCGCGAGGGAATTATTTCGTTCGACGTGTTTCTTTTCTTTTTTCTGTGTTTCTGTTTGTTGGCCGTTTTTTTTTTCTTCACGTTCGCTCGACATTCGACGAGGCTGTTGCGCTGAATTATATTTCTATATAACACGGTTGCGAACACGGCGAGCCGATTATTTCAACGACGACCGAGTTTATGCGAATCGAACGGAATCGAAGTTACGTGCGCCCGGGACGTTCGGTTATGTGGTGTATGTGTATTTGATGGAAAAATTCCTATAATAGAGCTGATTTTTTTTTCCTCCGTGATCGCGTACTGAATGCAGATATGTACGTAGGTAAAAGGACGAATTTCAAGGAGATATTTATTTAGTGCAACGAAAGCATGTCAAAATCATCATCTCGAGCTGTTACAATTTTGCGTTAAACAAGCTGTAATGTGCGCGGATGATATATTGTGCTATAATACTATTAAAATCGAAATTTGAATAAGCTTTTCGCAAAATGTTGCACGGTTATTCCATTTGAAAGTTGCGAACTATAATAAACGAAGGATATAATGGGTCGTAAGTCTCTAAAATGAATGCTAATGGATTTAATAGAATACCGATGCTCGGGCGTGCAAAAATTTTAAGTAACAACAAAAAACCGGGAGGGGGCGGGATATAAAAACCCCAAACAATGGAGGAAAAACCGTCAGTCCGCGAGAACTTTCTAAATCATTTTCTTAATTTTCGCAGGAATTTTAGATTTATAAGCAATAAACTTTGACTCTAAAAGGAAGGAGGGATTGGGTGGAGGGGGGGATATTCATAGACCCAACTGTGTTACGTAACAAGAACAGGTGTCGTAATAATGGATTTGTTAAATACCTCAGTATTTGGATTGTACGGGAAGATAACGCCATCAGCCGGCTAAAGCTTTGGAATTAATATGGAAAATTTAGAACAATCCATTGCGATAGATTAAGAAAATTGATAATATTATGCAATGGATAACGCTCTTTATGATTTAAAAACGTTGTAAGTATTTTTTTATTCTATCAAAAAAAAAAAAAAAAATCTGTATATACGTGTATGATACGCAAGTATATTATCTGCCAGCAGTTTTTTTTCTCTCTCCAAAACCGTCGTCTCCGGAATAATTTTAAATGGGACGAGAACATTTATTTTGAACCCCCGCCCCCTCCAATTTGCATTGAGTTCAAAACGAATAATCTATAACTGTATAGTGTTTCGGCGTAAAGCTTGAAACATTTATTATATCGTCGGCTTCAATGTGTATTTCAGATAAAGTCAAAATTTTTTTAAATTATTCATTGCCATGTATACGTCAAAAAAATGAAGTACAGTTTTGAAAAGTTTTCGAAGTTACCATATATTACTGTGTAATAAACTGAAGGCTTTAACAATCCATTTTTATACCGTGCATTAAAAATAATTATAATCACTTACGATCGTGTCAAATGTCCAATTTATATATATATATATATATATATATATATATATATATATATATATATATACACGTGATATTATATATATAATATTACGTGACTTTTATAAATCTTAAATGACATTAATTCCTAATAAGTGAATGCACGCATTATATGCGCCCGCCTTAATTCAAAAGCGCTCTTAAAATACATTACAAAAGCGATCAGGCGGTGGTGCGCGGGCAAAAGCGTAAATACGTTCGCCGCGCACGACTATCGTGAGAGTCCTTATTCGGCGCGAAAAATGTACGGTAATTTTAGCTCAATTATATATATATATATATATATATATATATATATATATATATATATATATATATATACGGGATGACGAGAAAATCATCGTCTCCCGCGCTGTTTTTTTTCTTGTTGCGATTTATATACCAAATCCCAAAGATTTCGCACTGAAAGGAGAGAAAGAAAAGAAAAAGAAATGATCGAATATCACGCGTCGTGTGCGCGGATAAATTACACTTTGCGCAGCTGCTTATTCATAGATGAGGTATATATATATATATATAATATATCGTGGCAACTCGTGTAAATATATATCCTCATTCCCCCTCCGTTCCTCCCCCCTCTTTCCCGCGGCATATAATAGCAAAGTCGCGTGCGAGATTACGCTGCGCGCGGGAACGTTAAATAAAACGAGGGGGGAAAAAAGGCTCGCGGTGTGATGCAGGGTATTAGGATTAAGGAAGCGTAACGCAGTGCGAAATGAGGGAGAAGAGAGAGAGAGAGAGAGAGAGAGAGAAACAGAGAGAGCAACAGAGAGAGATAGATAAAAAAATAGAAAGAGGTTATATATACGAAAAAGACCGAGCGCGGAAAGCATCTCCGCGCCACTCGCATAGAAATGGAAAGTTCTCCAGCGAGACGCGTGCGCGCTTTAATAAATCATTGACAAATTAACAGCGTAGACCGCGGCGCGACGCGGGCAATAATACTAGACGCGCGCTTTATATAAATATATATATATATATATATATATATATATATATATAGAATGCACGTTGCTTATATATAATCGCAAAGTGTCAAATGCGCGGCTTACCGCCGCATCACTCGGTCATAATAGATATAATTGCACCAGCGAGCGAGTCAGCCAGCGGGCGCGCGATGCTTGATGGAAGGTCAGGGCTTGCGATAAATGTCCATCCACGCATACCCACACACACACACACACACGCGCGCGCGCGCGCACGCACATGTATTGCAGCGTCGTAGAAAAGGTCCCGCGCCGTTTCTCCCGTGGTATATCACTTTGCTACCTGTACATATAACATACCTCGTTCCAAGATAGAACGAGAATCAAAAAAAAAGAAAAATAACTTTAATGACCGGGCTAATTGGATGCTCTCTATGTACCTTCTCCCGTATATATAATTACAGTTGCGCAAATGAAATTCGTGCTCGCGGCTAAAGGAGTTTTCCGTTGCTTTCCCCCCCCCCCCTCGGAGATTCTCTGTCCCTCTGTTAAACGAAGATTATTAGATTAATTTGCAGCATAATATGTACGGGGTATGAGAGATACAGAGAGAGTGAGAGAGAGTGAGAGAGAGAGAGAGAGAGAGAGAGAGAGAGAGAGAGAGAGAGAGAGAGAGAGACAAGGAGAGACTAAAGGAGCGAGATCGGAAACGAAACGCGTGGACCGTTTTTATGGTCCGCCTGCTCGTATAACGAAGAATCAGGTTGGATGTCGAGAATGCCCATCGCCTGTATACACACACGTGCACGCACACACCACTATATAACCACTAATAACTGATGCGAAAGTGAAAAGTCATGTTTATATATATATATATATATATATATATATATATATATATATATATGAGTTTAATTAGAGCGTGTGAAACTTGAAATGACCAACAGTAGGGCAGCGCACAAAGGAGATCGAGACGAAAGGAGGAGGGTAAATTTGGAGGATCCGCTACAAATTTGGCACAAGTGTAGCGTTCGATATGACGAGATGACTTTTAACGCGTTAAAAGTATTCATGCGAAATAATCAATAGAATATGGCGTTAATAAAGCATCTGTAAGAGAACGTTGTCTAAGCGTTCATTTTAACAAATGCGAAGTGGAAAAAGAGGCAATTGTAAAAAAAAAGGTATTTTGGAATAATAATTGGAGCACGCTGATAATCATCCCAATGCGAAGCGGATTAAAGTCCTGAATAAAAGAGCGGAAACACGGAGATCGAGAAAAAAAAAGAAATAAGTCGACAGATCGCGGGCTTCTGAATGGAATAGATAAAAGAGACTGATATGTACGATACATAATGAGAAAAGTATATAGTTGGTAAGATTTCGTTATTCAATCGTATATATATATATATATATATATATATATATATATATATATATATATATATATATACGTAAATCTCTATTTTATTTTATACTAATTTCCGGCATTCCGCGATGTGCGTAGTTTTAATGAAACCGGATTTAGATTTTAATGCAATTTGACGCTCGGTTTCGCGAGTAAAAACGTCGTAATGAAATAGTCGAGCGAAAAGAATTATTTATATAGATATATATATATATATATATATATATATATATTTCTGTTTCATGCATCAGTAGAGTGAGGTATACAACTGTACAGTGTTTCCAACTGCCACGAAGAAACGTTCATTAAAAGATCCTTCCTGTACCAATATAGAAACGCGTAGTTTCACTTTGAACCGATCAATGATACATTATTATAAAATAGAAAAGTCATTGGCTTTCTGAGAAGAGAGAGCGCGAGACGAATAAAGAGAGCGAGAGAGGTCGCGATCGATCCGCGCCAGGCCTTTTTAATTATTCAAAAGACTGGCTGAAAAATTGGTTGCATGAAAAAATTTATAAGCGACAATCCAGTTATTCAATGTATATGCGCGCTTTCATGTACGCCATGTGTGTGTGTGTGTGTGTGTGTGTGTGTGTGTGTGTATGCGTGGATGTGTGTGTGTGTTTGTACGGCACATTTTTCGAGTCGCAGCGTAAAATGTTAATTTCCATTTTTCCGCGGCGACACCACACGGTGCGCCGCCGCGTCCTGTAATTATTCGCGTCGCGCCTTTACATAAGATGTCGAATTACCGGCCGATCGCTGCCGCATTGTTTTATACGGATAATTCGGTTGGATCGCGCGACTAGACATAGCGCGCGCGCGCATACATATTTATGTATGCATTAGCATGTATTCATCGAATCCGCCGCGCGAAAAATCTTCCGTAACTGGCCGGCCCAACGTAATTATGAACGTTGCGCGCCGCTCTTTGTGCCGCCAATTAGGAAAATCAAAGGGAACGAAGGAAACTAGAGCTGGCACGAATACGCGCTTTAGAAGCGCGAAGATGGAGGGGAAAAAAATCACGATCCCCGTGTGAAAGGAATGTCGAACAAACTGTCTCGAAATTGCGTCACGCGGTGCGTATATATATATATATATATATATAGATATATATATATATATATATATACATGCGCTCGAAATCTTTCAACGTTTTCGTGCGATTGCTCGACTAATTTGATTATATAAGGGTCACGCATTGTAAATTTCATCGTTATCGAGCTTTATTATTTATGCGTTTTTCTTAATAATTCTAAAAAACAAAAATGAAGCAAACAAGCTTAACAGGACGTAATATAATCTCATAAATTTACAATAAATATGTATAAGGCAAAGGAATAGAATCGAATATAAAAAATCAAAACAGTGCGTAACGTGAAAATTTATATCAATGGTCGATCCCCCCACCCCCCTCAAAACAGCCAATACCTGCTACCATTTCAATCGGTAGACCCTCAGCCGTTGTATTTTTCATATCTTTCTGCACGAGCTACCGCACGATCCAGTATATATACATCGAACAATATATATATATATATATATATATATATATATATATATATATATATATATACTATGAATATCGGAAAAAAGTGGAACAAAGACGCGAAGCACCGGACCGATGACGGAGGTCGGTGGGAGAATGGAAGGGGGGGGAGGTTAAACGATGTTATAAATCGGCGGGTGTTCTGAGGTGCAACTGCATCGGCGCAGGAATATATATATATGTAAAAGAACAAAAACGCGCACTAGAGCGAGAGAGAGAGAGAGAGAGAGAGAGAGAGAAGGAAGCGAGGGCCGAGAGGAGATCCGCAAAAGGCCTTGACCCGTAGTCGTTCCGCAGACTCTGTGGGCCTCTGTGTGCGAGAGTGCGCGCATACATACACACGCAACCTACACAGTTTTATACACCTTTATAACCCACCGCGAGAGGCAATGCACCGAGAAAGCAATCGCGAGAATCCCGGCTACGGAACGCAACCTAGACTCTCTCTCTCTCTCTCTCTCTCTCTCTCTCGCTCTCTCCTTCCCTCCTATAATACACCTTATCCGCGCCCCTCTCCTGCTCGCCCCTCTCCCCCTCGCGGGCCCGCGGCGCGGAGCCGCAAAGGACGCGCGCGCGCCGCGAGGGGGCCGCGAGAGCGCGCGCTACTGAATCAGCCGTCGTGGAATGCGGAGAACCGTTGTTCGTACGGGGTCTGAGCCCGAGCCAGCGCTCCTCGAGCGACTCGCTCGCTCGCGCTCGTGGCGGCCCAGCGCGGGCAACTTTATATAGGTACAGGTATATATATATATATATATATATATGTGTGTGTGTGTGTGTGTGTGTGTGTGTGTGTGTGTGTGTGTGTGTGTGTGTGTGCGATTCGCGCGCTGCTTGCTCGCGGAGTCTCTGTATCTAAATAAATCGGGTCATTGCAGAAATCACCCAGGAAAATGCTTTTAACACACCGTCGCACTTTTGGCTATATATATAGGCTTATGTGAATACCAAATCATCTCATGGTAGTTCGCGAGCATTCTAGCGATACGTACTTTGCCAGAATCTAAAATTTGCGTATCAGAGAGATAAGAATATCAATTTTGCGTATTTATTACGATTTTTATGTCGACAACTTCGTGCGGCTGGTTAACTAAGTTGGATTCTTTTTTTTTTTACAAGTCTTCATAGGAACTATTGTCGTCCGAACAACCGCACGCATAGATAATCGTTCGAGTCAGATTCGAACAGTCCGTGGTCGTCCGAAAATTCAGCCGATCCAAGCTCCATTCGTTCCATATATTTGAACATTTAATCCACACGATTGAACCGACTTTTCAAATTTTCAACAGTCTTTGTGCCAACAGCTATTTCTACGTTTCTGCGCTTGTGTCTATACGAAAATTAGGTGCGATAACTCATTGAAGATTGAAGAATACCAATGGATCGACAATTATACAATCAAATATCGGAAAGCTGAAATTTTTCGAACGGCTTGAATGTGAAACGGAAAAATTGAAGCTCGGAAACGGGTGAAACGCTCAAAGAGTTCGAAGACTTCGATCCAACAGAACAGCTGATTTTTCCCGAAAGGATCGGACTGTTGGAGCATTTAGTGGCTGAAATGTTGGAATTGATCCAACGATTCGATCAACTGTAGAACGAGTAAATTTTCGAAACGGCTCTGTCGGCTTACACGAGTTGGAAATGTGTTCGATCAACTCTTCGAGCCTAGAGCCTTATCATCTTGAATAGCTGCGTTGTTCTATCGACTCGAGCTACCCCTCTGTTCCCGGAACTTCCCTCTCCCCTTCTCGAACTTTTACGACCCGTTCTAATGCTTTTTAAAAGTTCGAGCTAAAAGTCACAGGCTTGCAAATTTTTTCTCTTCCCTGACCATTCGTTGCTTTCTCTGCATATACGTTTACATACAGTTTGCTACGTTTTTAAGGCACATCCGTAATTCTTATAGCAATGCGTCGCACGCGTAGTGACGATAGTGACGCACACGTTCTCACACATAGAATGGATTTGTTAAAATTTACTTTTCGTTTTCTCGGTGAACGCTACGTGAAAGATGAGTTTTCGGCGTAAAGATGAAGGGAGTTGTAAAATATATATACATACACACACACACACACACACACACACACTATATATATTATATATATAAACACATACATGTATATATATATAGCAAACTTGCTTCATCTTTTTACCCGATATCGACAACTTAATAAGCATGATGAATAATTACTATCTTGAAGAATAATATAATTCAGTAGAAAAGGCACTGGAGGATGTATAATGCAGAATGATGTAGAGTAATTGTATAAAGAAAAGAGAGAAGAGAGAGAGAGGAGAGAGAGAGAGAGAGAGGACGTGATTGGACGCACTTGCACTATGTTTTGTTGTATATACGCGGCTGACGGGAGAAATCTGCTAATTAAACTTCAATAGACATCGTGTTTTATAATTAATTATATATATATATATATATATATATAATATATATATAGATGTTTATTTATATAAAAGACTTCTTCTATAGGTTATTTCAGATAAACAGTTATGATTAAACTATATACTTAAATTATATAATATAGATATATCTATAATATATATATATATATATATCTAGATATATTATAAAACCACATCAAAAATTTAAAGATAATTTTCACCTAAAGTTCTTTATTCTGTTGTCAAACATATACATACATACATATACATATATATATATATATAATATATAGTATATATATATATATATATATATAACAGTAAACTGTGCCGATGTCTCAAAAAGAATTTCAGGAACGGAACTGTAGTATCCTAAAAAGTAAGCTACGTATATAGAAAATGTGTAGCTCAGCTGTGAATTATGGTTAAGGTGTATACGTACAATGCATTCGTATATATATATTATAACCTAATAACAGTTATCAGATTTACTTTCTACATACCCGCTTAAAAATTGCAATGTCATACTTCGCAGCCAGTTGTTCCTTTTATATATATATATATATATATATATATATATATATACTAATATATATATATATAACAGTCCTTCCGTGTATAGATTCTATAATCTATAGATATAAATATAATGTTTATTTCAAATACATTTCGAAGTCTACCAGCAATGCGCACCGCCTTCGGTAAAAAAAAAAAAAAAAGGAGTACGAACGCAGGCAGATAGGTAACGGAACTCCCGCAAGCCGGGATTAGAATAATTTTAGATTGAAAACACGGAGAAAATTGCTTCGCGAGCCCGAAACTTTCTCAAATTTTTATGTTCCTCGGTGGCGATTTAGCATCCCGCGAAGATTGCGCGCGCGATTAGCCTTTTCTTCTGTTTTTTTTTTTCTTCTTTTTTTCATACCACAGCCATACACTTTCGAGCCGCCGAACCTTCAGCGCTGGCAGACGAAGGGGGAGAAAAAAGCCAACGGCAGGACGGAACGGTATAATTAAACGAATAACGATTCGTTTTGAGAGAATCGACTTAATAGATTATTCCGGAGTCTCGCGGTTGCTCGGTGGACGCGTAAAACGAGCTTCCTTTAAAACAAAAAAAAAAAAAAACAAAAACGAAAAAAAAAAATCAGACGGCTGAGAAATAAATGCCGCAGCTCCTCGCCGCCTCCTTTTCTGCCTCTCGCCTCTCGCGGAAACTCAATCTCCCTCCAGTCGAAGGCACGACGCGATATCGTGTGCATAAATAAAAAAAAAAAAAAAATCACGATTTCCCCGCGCGTGCATCCATATTGAGCGGGGCTCCGGATTAATACTACACACCTTCCGTGACAAGCTAACGATCCGAGGGCGAGCCGAGCGCATATTCCGAGATGTATGATTCGCGCGCCCGGGTGCAAAAAGGAGTCGCGCGACCGCTCTGCGCTCTCCTCGCGCGTTCGCTTTGGAAAAATTGTGAAAATAGAAAAGGATACCGGACGATTATCTCGCGGGGCGCCGCTTGCCGATCGGCGCCCGATTGCGCAATAAACGCAAACGCGCGCGCGCACACACATTTGAGTTCGTACACGAGGAAAGCAGTAAGGAGCGAGCTTCGGCACAATGGATTCAATCACACGTGCTGCGAGCGCGCCCCGCGCTTTCGCAATAATTAGCGCGTATTTCGCCTTATCGATCAATCGGTCGCGAGAGAAATGGAGGCGATCGGCTCCTCCTGCCCCTCCAGCCCTCCGTAACTTCCCGCTGCATACGTCGGTAATTTCAGTACCGTCGCGATGTGTCTGGGATGGTTTTTTAAGCCCGTGGCTGCGTATAACCCTGTACATATTTATATATATTATATATCTATATATATATATATATATATAATATATATATGGGGAGAGGGGGAAGTCATTATATTTTACGTAAGACCTATAGATACATGCGGCATCCTGGGCAACGCGACGCGTTCAATAGGATATATACCGTTCCTGCCTCTTCGTCCGCTACGTGACGCTTGTAGAAAATATGAGCCCAGGCACGGAGACCGTTTGAAGGTCCGCATCATATAGGAAAAAGTCACCACTTCCTTTACTCATAATATATATTATTACAATACGCGCCCCGCGCTATAACAAACTTCTAAATCTATATATTTACGAGGAGATTTTGTTTTTCAAAAATTTCAATGTCTTAATAAAATATCATATATATATATATATATCATATATATATATATATATATATGAATATCTTATATATATATATATATTATATATATATATAAATATATGATAAGTATAGTCACCACAATTGAGCGAGACGGACACCGTGGCCAGTGGACAGAAAAAAACAACGAATTGTTCAATCTGCATTATCGATAATTACTTCAAAAAGCACAATGAATTATTTATGTATAATTATATATATATATATGGTATATATATATGTATGTATTCTGTAATGGTATGTATGTTGTATGTATGTATGTATGTATGCATATAATCTTAGCCGTTGTTTGGAAAGAAATAATTGTCCCGGAGCCTTCGAGTGCACACGGATTTGTTTTCCGTCGAGCAAAAAAAATGATTGTTATTTCGTTGTAAAAGCATTGTTTTAAAGCCGATAGTTGTGCTAATTTAATAGCGGTCGCTAATATTCGAAAGCTAGATAAGTTTTGCACGAAATATTGCATAATATAACAATTCTTCTCTATCTCTATCTCTGTCTCTCTCTCTCTCTCTCTCTCTCTCTCTCTCTCTCTCTCTCTTTTCTTTGATTTTACGAGCCCCAACGCGGCTCCCCATCAACTCTTTTATTTATTTCACCCAAATACGTTTATCGAATGCACTTTTGTTTTACAGCGAATGTGGCCAAGTTTTAATATTTATATGCACGCCCGCTCGTGTGTGTGTGGGTGTCTGTATGCGAGTGCGTGTGTGTTGGTGTCTGTATGTGTGTGCGTGTGTGTCTGCACAAAAAGATTTCACGTGCAAAAAGTAACTGATAATTCGCTTATGTTATATCGGATGTGCGAAGACCGCAAGCGCACGAAATTAAATAATAATTCGCGGGTACCGAATCAAATATAATAGTTCGGCTTTGATGTTTCTCAGAACGAAAGATAAAATAATGTAAGTCGAACGATTATCTCTATTGTTATGACATATGCGTGGCTGCTGTTGTGCGCGCTCACGTTATCACGCACACACATACATACATACACTCATATATATATATAGAGATTCACTGCAGCGAGCACAGCGGGGGCGTTGTTAAGTATGCAGGCGACAGACACGCGAATATCTCGAGCTTTCTTATGCACCCGCGCACGTCTGCACTGTACCAGAAAATTTCACCGAAGATCCGATCGTCTCGTCAGTACGAGTAAAACCGTCGGGACGTGAACGATTTGATCTTCCGTTCTATTTTCTCGGTGGTTCTCTCTCTCTCTCTCTCTCATTCCTGTAAAAATTTTATTTTCGACCCGCGAACAGCCGTGTCTCCTCGACTGCCGAAGATCCACCGACCATTTACATAATCGCGACTCTGAAGAAACCACGTAGGCGAGGCTGCGCGCGACTATCATTACAAAGCGAAGAGTTCGAATTTTTCGCGAATCTTCGCAGGCTCGCGGATGACAATTCGGCCGATAATAAATACACGCACGCAGGCAAACACACAGTCTAAGCACAGTCACAGTACAGTAATACAGTAATATATTATATATATATATATATATATATAATATATATATAATATGTAATATGTATGTATGTAATCGTATATGTATACAGCTTTACGTAAGGTGCGTGCTAGGTTAGCGCTAAGTTATGTGTATGAAAGGAACGACCCGAGGAAAATTATTTTAAGTGCGTGTGTTAAATTAATGGCGCGCGGCCGCCGCGCGCCGGCTCGGTACTCGTAATGTTTTAAAGCTTCGCGTTGCGCCGCGCCCGCGTCGCGGCCACGGAGCGAGCGAGCGGCGGAAAAGCAGGTTTATAGTTAGGGGGCCCACCGCGAGGAACTACCGGCCAAGTCGTGCTGAAAAAAAAAGGCGTGGAAAAATTATTTATAATGCATGCATTATTCTATATATTATATTCTATATATATATATATATATATCTGATATATAGAGTAATATTTAATATACGCGCACGATTGGACTAAAAAAACTTCTTTTGAAAAAGAACGAAAGAAAAAAAAGTCATTTACCGGTCGATATTTTTTCATACACTTTTTGCTCAGTGCGGAGTGGGCTTGAATGTTGCAGTTTTTTTTTTTTTTTTTGTTAGAATAGGTATAGACAGGAACTAGTAGAATTGTATACTTAGGTACATAATTCTTTTTTTTTTAATTTTTAGTTTTGTTTTATTTTTACATCATACACAAAATAATGTTTCCACTTACGGTCAGCCGTCCACGTCGGAATGCTAATTAGTATATCAGAGTTTCAAGCGCACACATAGAAGACTGCCAAACGCGATATCTGACGTATTTACAATTAAAATGTACGTATACTGGCATAAATTGCTTAAATAAATAATAAAGTTCGAACGCGAGCCGATTAGGAAGGAGGGACTACGTAAAATAGTTTTTAACATTGCAAATGCCGAGCTCGCGTAAATGCCTGGATTAAAATAAATGCACGGACTATTTAGGAAAATTTGAATTTTGCATTGTTACGCGCGTGTCGCAATGGTGCTTCAACGAACGGGGATGTAGGCAAAATTTTTTAACGTTTTTTTTTTTTACGATTTCTAAGTTTTTTTAATAATCGAGTTTTAATAGCTCATTAGAGCGATATAGTTTTAGACTTTATATCGAAAAATGACCTATATTTTCTTGTTTTTTTTTTTTTAACAAATTGAACTATATTTAAAGCAAATCGTTAAATATATAAAGCTGCGTTAAAAATCGTTATATAAACTTTACTGTTAGTTTAATCTATATTTTTTAATTAATCTATTCGGTATGATTTTACGAAAAAGTTCATTGCTCACGAAAGGCATTTTTTATTTTTTAATAATTCTTCATTATCATAGCGTACGCTTAAATAAAAAAAAAAAAAAAATGTTCGAGCTCAGTGGATTCTCTTGGCTACGGTAATTTAATAAATAATTTTCCAAATCACGCGCGTATGCCTATCAATGTCGAAAAGAATAAAAAGAGAAAAAAAAGGAAAAAAACAAAAGCAGAAAGAAAAAACGAAACGATCGTCGTTCGATTCGTAGCGGGCCCGAATTACATATGGAAAAATACATCGCAAACGGTCGCCAAGAGTTATTACGGGCTCGTAAAACCCAAGGGAACAATGACGCGGTGTCCACGTTACAGAAACCTGTCGCGGCCCGGCCTCACCGACGCTCTGTACCGGTGTACAATTATTAGCGGCGCGTCGATGACGATGATACCCAAGCGATAGCGAATGATTAATCGTACGGCGAATGGGACCTTAGCGCTCATTAATGCGCGCAGAATTTTTCGTAAAAACTGCTTACGAACTCGCGTTACATATGTTACGAACTTATAAAATCGTGCCGATAAGCCGCGCGTGAGTAATTTAACGACGCGCGAACGCCCGGGGCATATATATATATATAGTTCTCTTAATATTTATTGCCTGGATATTTATAACTTGTAGTTCTCATATTACGGGCGCTTGTTCATAAACATATTTATGTTCTCGCAGAAACTACTTTTCATTTAAGCAAAATTAAACGATCAGCTTCACGTCAAAAACACGTCCCCTTTATATATATATACATATATTCACGTGCCTATTCTCGTTTATCCTACATTACTAAGACGCTTCCGCTACGGTCTCGGTACAGAATATTTATGCGACTCACACGACGGTTGTACGGTCCACTATCTCCGTCCCCATCGTGTCACACGTATGTGTGCCTATGCTATTGTGTATGAAATGAGTTGGCCGCGCGATGCGTGTATAGGATGTGTAGCATAGGACTGGCTGGTATGGCGAGTATTAGAGAGTATTCGTCTAACTGGTCGTGCATCGATCGTCCAAGCTACGTATAAGCATAATCGGGAATGAATGGATCTCTGTATAATATTCGAGGATATCACTCACTTATCCTATAGCCCACACCATCCAATTATATATACTTTAGATAGTATATATATAGTATATATATTATATATATATATGTACACGCCGAATATGAATCGAATGAGAAGGGAAGAAATTTCTTCAGTCACTAAGTACACAAAAACTGCGTATATACCGTGATTGGCAGGAGCTTGTCAAATACACGAATTCGAATTCACCTACCAACTATGGCTCGAGCCTGAAGAGTTCAAAAGCCTCGAGAGCTCGTTCTTTCTCTACCACGGTTGATCTGGCATACTTAATAAGCTCCCGAATCTCTGCCTGTAACCTCGCTTTATCTCTCTCTTTCTCTCGTCCTTTAAATTTATCCGGTACTCGATATTTCTCTCTATCGCTCGTAGGCTTTTAGAGCGCCTATTTGAGTTAATCGCTCGGCCTCGTTGCAACCATTGAAGAAAAGAAAAAAAATAAAAGGAAGAAATATGTGCCTGTTTGTATGTGTGTATCAATATCAATATATATAACAATATATTATTCTATGTTTTTTATTATTATATTATTATATAATATAACGAGAACATCCAATCGTCAAGAGTGAGCTTTCGAGCGAGTCTATAATACAATCTAAGCCA